>VFFE01007210.1:455756-512898 GCA_008921705.1 Burhinus oedicnemus
GGTGTGCTTTACTGATACTGGTTGAAGTTTTCAGAAAGCACTGTCGTAACTGGCAGGTTTGACTTTTAGGAGGTTTCTGAGTCACCGTGAGCATCCAGCTCTGTGCCATGTTTGCCCCCCCGCCCCAGGGCTTTCAGTGCCAGCTGACGTGTTTGCAGAGGTTTGTGTCAGCGAGTGACTTTTGGGGAAACAAGAAGCGCAGATGTGGAGATGGCTGCAGCCATTGTGACCTGCCGTCCAGCTGCAAAGCGTATCCCTCACCGCCTTCCCTCCCCGCAGAGGTCGTGCAGCATTAAACACGTGGCAAACCTTTCCTCCCCGTCGTGCTAAGGCTTTCCAGGCGCGCTCCAGCGACAGCTTTTGCTGGGGCTGTTGCGCCTCTTTTTTCCCTTCTGGGGGTCTCCGCTTTTGCAGAATCTCCTGTGCCCGCGAGGTGATAGCTGACAGCAAAGCAGCATTGAAGGCGTCCCAGAAACACAGTCCCTGGCTTCCTCTCCGTCCCTTCCCTCTCCTGGGAGCGTGTCAGACAGAGCGCAGCACACCACTGTCCTTGCTCTGGGCAGGAAACAAAGGTCAGAAATCTGGAGCTGTAAATCTGCCGCCAGTGGCCATCTCTGGTTTTAGCTCTGGTTACAGAAATGTGCTCTGGTGACAGGTGATTTTGCTGGCCCACCTTAGGTGAAAAGAAATGTTGAAATACAGGATTTTTGTGTCTTCCTCTCCCCCCCCTCTTTATGACGCATTCAAAGGAGAGAAACAATAATTCTCCCCCCTGAACTCTGCTAGCTTTAAAACTGCTATGACTTTTTATAAGTCATATTCTTCTGGTTTCTTGCCAAGGCCAGTGCAGCCGCTGGAGCACTTCTGACTTTTACCCATTTCCATAATCTTTACAAGCCATAACAGGAGCACAGAGTATCTAGAAGATAGTGCAGGCCACTTCCTCCACCCAAACACTGGTACTCGGCTTTGCGCCCTGCTCTGCCTCCCCTGCCATCCTGGGGAGCTTGTCTTCACACAACACGGGGGCAGTTTGTCTCCTGTGTATTTCTCAATCTGGGAAGGAAAGGAAAGGGCTTCCTCCATCTCTGCAACCCTTCTAGCAACTATCTAGCTCACCCGAAAGGTCTTAAGGCAATTCCATATCTATTCAAATACAACTTATCTATAATGCTGAAAATCCCTGACATTACTTAGGGTTAGTAGCTGTAAAAATACACAGCGATGTACCTACTTACTATATATATACAGGCATATGCACACATTTATATACGCACACACAAGCATATGTTCCCACAGTATATACAATGAAGTATGCAGGGTATGCACACTTGAAGTTAGGCAGCAATTTGTGGCCAACGTGTAGTTTTCTTTTTTTTTTTTTTTTTTCCTCCTTACAATACAAACCAAACCATCAGAATTAGCAGTAGAAGCCGGGAGAGCTTGTTGGTTCGGAAAAGAACCTGGAAACCGATGACAAACACCACTTGCAAAAGCTGAACGACACATCCCAACCAGCCGGCCAACTATTGCCGAGGGTCTGCAGCGTTAACCAGTGATTCAGACCACAAGCAAAGTATGTGCAAGGGCTGGCACTGGAAACACAAACCTGTCCTACAACATATTTGTTCTGATGAGGTATGTCTTCCTGACCACACTCGTAGGAACTTGATGCCTGATTAATAAAATCTTACGTTTGCACAACATATTCCATGACTATTTCACCCATGCTTTGCAAGTTGTGGCCTGGATTAACAGCGGGCTACTGTCAAACAAATCTATAGGACAGGGCTTAAAAAGAACAGGACACTCAGCAAATCACCCTCAGACCCCTTTGGGGAGAGCGGTGTGTATATATTGTCTTGCAAGGCCTCATTTTCTGTGGTTTCATCTAAGAGATGCACACCACTGCTTGGCTGAACATGTACAGGATGTGAGCCAGTGGTTTCAGGAAATGAATGGGCTTAATTCTGATCACGTTTGCACCGTGATAAACGAGCGGTCCAAATCCCCTGTTGCCAGTGGGCCTCCACCACAGTTATCACACAGAACTGGGCGATCGGTCCTGGCCTGCTACGATACGAGATATGTCAGAAATCATTCGTCCATGCTATAAAGAATAGCGGCTTGCCCTTCCTCTAATGTGCACACATAAAAATATAAGACTTGCACAGCCTGTTAGATGAAAGGTTCATTTAGCTTCATACGCCACCAAGCAGTCCTTCTGTTCTTAGTCTGTGCCAATCAGTAACTTGGAAGTTTCCTGAGCCAAACTTTGCATTTGGCTCACAATGCTTGAAAGCCACCATTAAGCCAATCCTATATTATATTTCCTTTTCTTAATGCATTTATATTTTAACCTCCACAACGCTATGTGCCAGTAATTTCCACCACTTGGTAATGCATTATCTTAAAAGTACATGAGTTTGTTTGCTTATGTTTTTAAGCACAAAAGACCTTTACTCTTCTAAGCTGAGATCTCAGGTTGCCTGAATAACCATCCAACTCCAGAGGGTGCACAAGGCTCCTAAGCTTTTATTTTAGGTGGCTCAGTTAAACAGACTTAGTTTTGTGACAAGCATCCAACGCTGAGTTTAGCAAACAAGATTCAGCAGAGAGGACTGAATTTTACTGGTCAAGAAAGGTAAACACCTGCCTTCCCACTCTCCCCAAAGATACCTAAGCCCTTTATTCCTTAGCGACTCATGTGGGTGCTGCTTGTATATTTTTAAAATTGATAGACCTGGGAAAAAGCATGGACATGGCTTGCCCTTAGTTCCTTTAAATGCGTTTGACAAAACTTAGTTATTTATCTTAGTATAAGTTTTGACAGCACAGAAAGTATTGGGTCACATACATTTTAATCCTGGCCTTCAGTGGGCATTAACAAATCCATAGTTCATCCGGGCTGGGCATCTGCTTGCTGTAACTCCGTCAAGTATTACACTGAGGCCACGAGCATATTGTGGAGAGACTTCAAAGACGATACTGCAAAGCGACATGAAAATCAATGGGAGCACAGTTCTGACTTGTAATCAAATCATAGTGAATACAGTTTAGAAAAGCCCAATCTTACTGATTTTTGAAAGAAATGGAGAGAACCAAGGATGCAAGTTACTGCAAGAGTCCAGACAAACAGAGATCGGTGGCTATTATTATTTAGCTGCATTCTCTTTCAATGGGAAGCAAAAAGGCATCCAGTAGAAGTGGGAAATCCCCCTTCTCTGTTTGAGACAAAAAAATGAGTTTAAAGTTTCAGCGTGAGAATCTGATCTCTGGCCTGCTGCTTGGTATTCCCCTGTTCTCCAGTCTGCAACGAGGGCTGTGTAATACTTCAGTATTAAAGTATTCTGAACTCAGCTGAGGTTCAACACCCCAGAAATTTGTCAGCAAGACCAGGAGTGAGCCATTATCAGGCAAAGCAGTCATGTTTCTTCTCTGAGCCAGCTCTGGGATGAACAGAATTATAAACCGGTTTACAGAATCACGTAAAAGTGTGATATAAGCAAATCCCACTGCCTAATTGCTTTGATTCTTAGCTGAGCTTGTTATTGGATGGATGATAAACGTTAATTGAACGTGGGGGGGAAACGATACAGGGATAGTAGGAAACAAAGTCTGCCCCTTTGGTCTGTGCAGTTTATCCAGAAGAAAATACCCCCATGTGGGCTTATGTCTGCACAACCAAGAAACTGGAAGGACGTCAGAATTTGTCCTGCAGTTAGCATAGACTACAACCTGAACAAGAGCCAAACTGTGAAATCATTGGGATCCCTGCCATTCAATTTCCTTCAACCTGAATGGAAAGGTCACAGCCTCTACATTTTAAAAGTGACTAAGACTAATAAACAGCTGGACTATCTTCTGGTAGCAGAAGAAGGTGTCATTGTATCTGCTATGTGGGTGGGGAAACGCCTTACTTCTATTTGGTGTCTCCTGTCTATTCATTCAGCCCGGATGCTTGAAAACAGAGCTTGCTCCAAAAGCCGGGGCTTGTCCCCTGAGCGGCGGGCAGTGTGGGGACCCTCAGCTGGGTCTGCAGGTGAGCCAAATCACGCTCTGACCACCGGTGACTTCATGCTAGCTGCACTTTTGCCCCTCTTTCTTCAGAACAGGTCACTTCAATTGCAAGAGGACTTTCCCTGAGCATAGTTTGCAAGAAAAAGATGATCCTTGGCAAAACAAGAGAGGCCAAAAGGTTGAGGGACAGTTGCAGGGCTACTGGGGTAAGGACTCTACCCAGAAGAGTATGGGCGGAAGCACTTTGACAGAGAAGACTGAAATCTGACTGTGTAGTATGAATGAACCTTTATTCTGCAACCAAATGCACACCAGATGCTGGGATTAAAACTGAAACTTTTCCCTACGGTCCTAGGAAGGCAGAATAAAATCTAAACGTGGGCCACTTCAAAGCTCAGCAGCATTTGAAAGCTACTTTGCTGTGATCTCCGGTGGTTCTGCTCTTAGCAGGTGTAGCAATTGTAGTTGACAGGAGATTCAGCTGCTGACGGTATGGAAAAAGCTTCACACAAACAGATCACTCTTCAGTTCGGGGGCGAAGCTGAAAGTCATGTGCGTGACCAAGCACTGGGCAGTTTTATAACCACTGCCTCCCCCTGCCACAATCACACATCCTGCACACGCCTTAGACTGGGGCAGGGGGGTTGCCGAAGTCTACAGGACTACAGTTTGGGGAAATACTGAAGGCAGAGAATTAGTCCATTGCCTTCTGTTACAGCCTACAGCTAAAACTATAGATTACAGCATCATAGAGCCCACTTTCTTGGGTGTTTGTGCCGAGAGATGACGAATCTCAATATTTGCCATATAAAGTCCATCTGCCTATGGTTGAGAGTGATTCCACTGACACGACAGTCTTTTCTGCGAGACCCTCAGAGCATTGTACAGTACTGCATGATCGGTCCCGTAAGAGTGGTGCAAGCGTTGCTTTCAATTCCTTGCAGCAACTTCAGCCATTAACAGATTCACCTACTTGGTGGCTTGTCGGGCAGCTGAACGCCCCCAGATACAGGCAAGGGCTGGGCTAGTTTATAACCGAAATGATAGTGCTGCTGCAGAAATTACGCTGCTTTGTGAAAGGGAATCTAAGGAAAAGAAGGGCTGGGACCTATGCAACACATCTGACCCACTCCCCCTTTGATGCTAGGGGGTCCCAAGGATGATAATACTGTTTATTCCATTCTCCGTCTTCTCTGTTTAAGCTATGAGTACTTCGGGGCAGGGATTGTGCTTTATCCTTTGAACAAACAGCACCTCCGGGCCTGAAGGAAGTTAAAGCATCTCTCTCAGTCGGCATATTTTAGCATGGCTGAGGAGCCTGGCTGTGAAAGCTTTGGGGAACGGCGCACGCCGGGTTCAGCTCTTAAACAATACACAAGAAGGGAGAAAGTATAGTAAACAACACTGGGTTATTACTCTTTATTTGATAGGGGTTTGGAGGATGTAGGTGGTGTGATACGTTTTTTTTCCCAGTCAAATCATAGTTTCTTGACTATCGGGTTGTGCCATGTTATAGTGAGAATTGATGGTTTGTTCCTGTGGAAATAGACAGAGCATTCGAAGAAACAACAGCCTATTAGTTATGAGCAGATTTAACACTCCTGCAAAGCTACCATCTGCCACCAAGAAAGGGAAATTAAAGCAAGATGCCTGAGATTCTGACAGCTGCCAGGGCTTGACTGCCTCCTCGCCTTCTGCTTTCCCTCTAAGCAGTGATTCCTTCTAGGTAAGCATCAGCAGAAAAGAAAGTTGACACGTAGTTCAGGTGTTGTGCCATTAAAAGAGCATTTCTGTAACTTCTTGAAAATGAGAAGCTGTTGGGTTTGTTTGGGGTTTTGTGTTTGTCATGGGTAATTGTCAGCCTTGGGGCTATAATTAGCTTTTCTGTACCATGTATTTATACAGGGGAAAACGGTGCTCTAAAGATCATGATTTTCCCACTGTTAACAAAATGGTTGTACCACATGCTGTTTGCTCTTTGCTGAGTCTTTCAGGGCTCAGATGAACACAAAACTAGCAGTACCGTTCATCTCGCCCCATCAATAGCACAGGAAGTGGTTCTCTGAGTACTTCCTAGACAACTACAAGAAGGACGTACTCACCAAGGCAAGAGTCCCAAATGTCACACTCTGGGTCCAGACCAAAAGGCCGAGGGGAATTATATTTGTATGGTGACACCCACAATATATCCCAGCCTACAGACAAGGGCAGCGCCTGTTCCATAATGATCTTAATCTAAGCACGGAGGCAGAAGAAAGGAGCAAGAACCACATGTTATTATACAAGTCAGATGGATTCACTGCTGGCAGAAATAAGAGGTGCTTTGGTCACTGTGAAGGCATGCAAAGGGGCTGGTGTGAGCAGGGGCAGCGTTTGGATAAAGGAGAGAGGAATTTCACAGGACTCGAGGAACTTTGCATGAATTTATAAATAGATGTGCGTTTAGACTGTGATGCTTTTCGGTATTTCTATAGAGGGTTGCCAGACTGCAGCCACAGCTGGAGACTGAAGGACACATCTGTGGCACTGCGCTGGGACATTATCTGTGCCGTGATATCTCTGCGGTGCCTCATTGCGCTGGAATGCGGCATCCCACCATGAGGGCACTGAGCTCTTTCAGGGGGATGGGGAAAATGATGCCAGAAGTATAAGTTTAAGTCTTCTCCCTTTTCTGGGGGTGTACTGTCCCTAGCAAGCTGTAAACACAGAAATGACCAACCAAGCTTGTTGGGTTTTTTGGTTCTTTTTCTCTATTCCAAATCAGTCAACATGGTGTGATAAAAAAGCAACCACGCTACATCTTGGTTTTGTCAGCTCTCCTGCCCATTTGCAAGGTCAAAATGACCGGGAGCCCATAAAACCCCCCACATTCAGGATTATTTCTATGCTGATAAAACCCAAATTAATTTCTACAAATGTACTGACATACTTAACACATGGAAATCAGAATTTCCTGGAAGTAGCTGGACCAAACTGTGACCATTATCAAAGCGATGGTCGTTACAGAAAAGGACAGACAATTCCAGAGACGTGAACTATTCACCATTATTAATAAAATTTGTAACGTGACTCAGTCAGATGTTTTCATCTCTAATGAGCTTAGATAATTCCAACATGAAATTTTACTGTATATGCTTCCTTTTTTATTTCCTTTATAAATGATGTCCCCATCATTCCACCACTAACATTCCTGCTTAACTTTTTGCCCTTAAGTCCCTGAATATATTATTATCTATGAAAAGACAACTCTTGAAGCAACAAACAATAGGAGCAGAAGAAAGATGAGAGATATTTTTATTCTTCTAATTTTCAGCGAGCAGGACAGGGAAATTAGCTTGTTCTTTGTTCTGTCACTGAATTGCTGTGTTCTAAGTTTAGTTACTAGATGCATTTGCACCGTGGTTTTCTCTCTGTTAATAAGGGTAATGACTACCTGAGAGAGCAGCGTAGAGTTTAATCCACTGAGCGCTGTAAAGCATCCTAAAATTCTCAGAAGATCGGATGCAGGAGTAATGCTTACTTTCAAATTACGGAAAATTCAAATTTATTCTTAAGTGAAACACTGTTCCTTTAAGTCATTAAATATGTAACTGCAATACAGACACACTTAAATAAATTATTTAAAGTTATTTCTAGTTGTGTGTGGGAGGTGGGTGGGCGATGAAGTCGATACTTAGTGGTTAGAGCAGCCTTTAGCCTTTAGATTTCTCCCTGCTTTTGCACAAGTATTTTTTGTTTGTTTGTTTTTTAACTCCTCTGTCTGATCCAGACAATTGAGCTGCCTTTGATCAAACTTGGGGGGGGGGGGGGGGGGGTTGCAAGAGGTTATTCTCATTCTGGAGTTTTCTCAGGCCTGTTTATGCGCCTTGAAAATGTGGGTTTGCAACAACAGAAAAGCAGCTTTGCACTGTCCCCTCGGTGACATGATGAGAGGCCAGGAAGGACTTGCGCTTCAGAAGGCTTGTCAGACTCTTGGCTTCTATACTTTTTATTTAAGGATTAAAACATACCATTTCCATGGGATCCTAGTGGCTTTTTTCATGAAACTTCATCTGTCTACAACCAAAACTCAAAAACCGGTCCTCAGCCTGATTTACAGCTCTGTGAATGTTCCTTAATGAACCCAAATTTCAATGCCAATTTCTCTCCCCATCTATCACACATCTAATCACTGTGGTACCCAGGAACAAACGTTCCTGCTGCAGGGGACGGAGTAAATTACACAAACATCAATACTGAATTCTCCATTTTGCCACAGTTCTTTACCTTCTATTTCCTCTTACAAAAATTGGTGGGAATTAAAATTGTGAGGAAAAATTCTTAGCAGGCAATTTGGCCGCCTTCTTTTAAACAAATAAACAAACAAAAAAGATTTGAGTTTTTGCCACTGAATTAAGTATGAATAGGATTTAGTTTCAGAGAGAATCAGGCAGTTAGCAATGCCAGAAGATGAAAAGCAATGATTCACTGAAGAAAACTGATCAGAAAGGTTCCAACAGGATCGAAAAATACAGTTGCAGTTGACTGAGATCTGGACTGAGAAGGAACTAGAGACACTCATGCACTGAGGACAGACATGTACGCTGACACCTTGAAAGCCGAATATATCATTCCTGTAAATGGCTCTTCAGGTGTATTTGTTTATGAGTTGCCTCCCTCAAACCTAAAATGAGCCTAGCATACATTTTCTGTCTTTCTCCACAATCTGCTAGTCCCCATACAGCACGACCACAATCAGATTTTGTTGACAGGATATAAAAAATGCTCACCATTTTAAAAACAATTTCTCAGGTTAATAAGAAAATCTACTGGAATTTTGAAAACCCCAGCATATGAAGCCACTTGATCTATCCTCACAGACCTTTATATACCATAGGACAAGGGAAGAAAATTCTGGTTCCTCACGGCTAGTTGTTATGATATTTGCATTAATAATGCATATGCTGGGAGAACCAAAAAGCCTCCTTCTGACATCAAGGTCACAAGCTAGTAAGCACTTTTCATAACATTGCATATTGATGCCCTTTACTACAAAAAGTTCCACCTAAGTAACGGAGAGGTAACATCATGTGAATGCAGACAGGGAAAATGCAAGGAAGGATGAGGACTGTAGCACAGAACTGCCCGCTTCACCATCCTATACAGAGATGGGCTTTGCGTGGCAAATGGGAGTGCAGGACTGGAAACTGCCTACCCATCGAGCTTCCTAGAAAGACAGAAACATTAGCCCTTTTAACGTACCCTGTGTGCATAATGCAATTTATCCCCCTCCACAAGTTCCTGGCCCCACACTGAACTGCATTTCAGCATGCACAGCATGGACATTATAGATGAGCTCTAACTTACAAAGGCTTTCATGGATGGGGCTTTCAGAGGAGGCTGAAGAAGTTAAGCAATTTAGATCTTTGCAAAACAAGGTGATTTTTTAAAACCAAAGTTGTTTTGGGAAGCTCACGCTTCAGGGTGCCTGTAAAAATCCCAGCTCAGGTGCTCCGGAATGCACAGAAAGAAAAAAATCATCAAAGACTTTGTTCTGCTGAAGTACCTACAGCAGAGAGCTATGGACAAAGCAAGGAAATTTGGAGAAAAAAGCTGCAATGGATGAATGAAGGGAATAAAAAGTATGTTGGCAGAGTGACAGGGATGTGAACCTCATGCCCTTGCTGGAGCATCATGTGCTGGGGAAGCGGTTGGTAGGAAGGACAAACAGCCCAGGGCCATTACCAGGTAGTGGAGACGCTCCCTTGATGTGACTGCCAAAGCTCTGTGCTCTGGCTCTGAGGACCCTGGCTTCAAACCCTGCTTTCAATCGGTGCAAAAAAAGTCCTTCCTTAAGCAGCCAGGAGGGAATGCAATTAAGGTTGCCTCGTGAAGTTCATAAAGGCGAATGCATGAAAATGAGCATAGACAAATTACGGTGGAATATTAGGAAGAACATTTCTAATTGTAAGGTCGGCTGGCCTCATTCCTTGAGCCTTGGAATACTGAGCTGAGGAAAGCAAATGAGACAATGCTACCGGGAAGAATTCTGTGCTGTCTGGGAGATGGGCAGGAGGAGTAACATGGAAACTCCTTCTCTACAATATAATGCACTTTTTCAGCCTTTCTCTAGAAGTCCAGCCACAGTTTCTGGCACTTATTTATGAACCTGTGTCGTTCAGAAATGAAAAACTTTTTGTTGTTGTTTTTGCCAAGCTATTTTCTCTCCTCACCGGCACGTTTCCTTTGCATAGTTGAGGGTGTTAGCATGGGCTTTACTGATCCAGGAGAAATAAATATCTGCTATCCTTAAACTCTCAGTCACTGCTGGAATTGGACTCCCACTCATGTTAACATATTTGGCTCTTCTTTTTGGTTTGTTTTCAGAGTTTGCCTGTGACTTGAGCTTGAATTGCTAAAATACCACATGTGCACACTGAAAAAAACCCCCTTGTTCTCAGTGTTGCCTGCCATGAAGATTCAGATATTCTGCCCATTCTGGCCTTCTTGCAAGCAGCTCTTGTAGGCTTGTGTGGTTCTTGTAGGTTAGTTCAAGGAGGGAAGCTTGGGAAACCATCACCTTGAATCTATCCCCAGTCTTCTCACTGCTTAGGATCACTCAGTAACTTCTTGGGGTTTCCCTCTGCCTGTTTTCTGAACTGTAAAATGGGAATATCCCATTAGTAACCCTGGCACTCTAGCCAAAACCAGCAAGCTTTTTCATGAGTGTAACTGTGGGAATTAGCATATTTGTCACAAATGTACCAGTGATTAAAACCGTTTCAGGGTTCATTCATGTCTCAGTGGGGAATGTGAGCTGAATATGAATATGTACGTACATTTGTATTCTGTATCTCATATCTTCCAAGACAGCTGCGAGGCAGGGGGATGGACAAATAGTAGCATTATCCTGAAGTACGTGTGAGTGTATCTCATACGCTCATGTACGGGGAAAAAAATCATAAGATGGTGGTTAAATAAGTCTTTGTGTAATTTTTATCTACGATTTTCCACTATGAGTCACCATGATTTACATGTTATCTAATATTGAGAGTCCCAAGTTTATGTTACTTTCTGTTCTATTCAATGCTCAGTGGGAGAAATCGACTTCTTGAGGCTTATCCAGCCTGCTTGGAAGAAGTCCTCTCCGGCTGAAGGAGTTAATGGTTTGCTAGAATAACTGTCATCGGACAATTGTGTTATAAAGAGCAGCAGTTACCAAAATACATTTTAGCCTGCAGCATACAAGAACAATACAGCTATTGTATTGTAACCACAGAACTTGGCACACAGATAAGCTTGAAAGGGAATCATGTTTTGTTTATTACGGAAGTGATGGAATCCATTGAAAGGTTATTGTTTGACTCCTTTTGAAGCAAATTCCAGGCCCTTTGTGAAGGGTGCTTGCAATCTTTGGGTCAAAGGCAGAAGGGAGTTTATTCAGTGGTGTTACCTTTCTTCCACCAGCCATAGTCTGGAGGATAACAAAATCAACCTGCCTCCAGGTGACCCTTCAGAAATCCCTAGCAAACCAGAATTTCTATTACAAAGGCAAGGAAAGGCTGAAATGTTCAGCAGAAGAGTTTATCAGAATTTTCTGTTTGCATCAGGAAAACCCACTCCCTAAAAATAAATCCAAATTTGAAAGCAGAACATTTTCAGCTCTTTTCAACAACAACAAATGCATGTTTTGTTGGCAAACTTATAGCTCTCAGGCAGGAAAAAAAGTTGATTTTCAGGCCACATAAAATGCTTACTTCTCACGGAAACGGACAAGGTGTGAGGCTGTCATTTATTTGGCTTTTAGCCAGGATCCTGTGGTTCTGGTCTTAGTAAAGGTCCTCCATCACTTGATCTGCAGCTCCCTGGTGTATTATACTGACGGTCTTAGTTGCCATTTTACACATTGCTTTGGCCACAAGCACCCTAAGAGGCTGCCTCGGTCCTACAGCTGGTGCGGGAGGCAAAAGGCTTAAAACAATCTCAAGGAAGACCTTCGTCACGCGGCAAATAACTACAGTGTGGAAGTCATAGAGGCAGGTGTTGCAAAGGGAGAAGGCAAAAGTGGGTTCAGAGATCACCTATCACACTCCTTCAGATGCACTTTTTGGCTCAAGAAATATTTAAACTGTCCATTGCTGAATGGGCAGAGAAAGACAACTTCTGTGTGCCTGCTTTTATACTGGTTTTAAGCACTCACTGCTGATCGTGGAACGGGAAAAAAAATAATGGTCTGTATGGGCCTTTTATCTGATCTAATATAGCACTTCTCAAGTATCACAAAGATCAAGTGTCAAATACTGCAATAAAAAACAAAAAACCAACAGTGCATTAGAATTCTCACAGAGAAGGTTTTTTCCAGCAAGTACAGACTTTTTTGCCTTTTCTAGATGAGTAATGTCTGAATTAATTCAAGCCACCTTGATTTGAGAAGAGAGGAGGAAAATGATGGGGATTTCAATACAGCGAGCAGATTTTTAAATGGTAGTGGATTGTCCCAAAAAATGCTCTTGCAGGTCTCCCCATTAATGGCATGGAGGGATACAGAAAATTAGCCACATCCTCACCATAATCTGCCATATATTTTTAATTCCTGTGGGGAACTGCCACAAAGCTGGAGAGATGGAAGAACTGGAGTTTCTGACCCCTTTTTCTCTTCATCTACTCCAGTAGAGGACTGCAAAACTTAGGGCTTATGACTAAAGACAGAAGCTCATGAGATTGGCTTAAAGACAGTGAGATTTAATAACCAGAACATTAAAACTTGAAAATTTTTTTCATCATGGTCTCTAAGGTTTTAGGATACACGTAAGTTGTTTTCTTAAGCTTTTCTCCCCAGCCAGGAAGGACATGGATTGACTTTGCTTTTTCTAATGAAACTCATTGATTCCGAAATAATCACTTGATATTAGGAGCTGTGCCATTAAAAAAAAAAAAAAAGGAAGTAAAATTACAGGATTGAGGAACTCTAATAATATGAATATGAAAGGGCTTTTAAAATTCTTCAAAGGTTATTATGCCCTCAACGCTTTGCTGATTTTTAAAAGTGCATAATTTCATTTGAGTCACTTCCCCTATAAATTACATACTTAAAAACCTGCTGATGTTGCCTCCAATACTTAGAAAAAAATCCCATTTTAGACTTTTTTTTCCATCCCCCACTGTATCTCAATTTTACTTCGATAGATACTTTCAGGCAATTTTTTTTTTTTTTTAACCTCAGGAGCAGCACAGATTAACTCAATTACAATTAGCTATCACATACAATGCAGAGCTATCTTAAATCTTCAGTCCTTCTAGTTGTTTTTCAACAGAAGGTTTATTTTCTGTGATTTTAATTAACTTTGGACATAGTATTACTAATTTTAAGCCAGGTTCAGTAGGGAGCAGTGGCATTTCATATACTGTGGGATTTTATCCAAAATGCCTACACCTTTAATTAGAAATATTAAAGCCAAAGACATTTAGGCTTGGGTTTGTTAAGTTAAGCAGCAACATCCATATAAAGCAAAACAAAAGCAACCTGGTTTGACAAAAATACTGAGTGCCTGCTGATCATCAGAGCTACAGATTTTAACAACACGTTTGAAAACCAAAGCAATTTTGTTTAGGTTCCTATTCGAGCTGCCTGACCTCAGTGACTGACCTTTGAAATGTTTAGCCCGAATAATCAAAATTCACAGTGCCTTGTGCAGCCCACAGCTTATAAAACCCTCCTCCATCTTACAGATGCTGAAACCAAATGCAGAGAAACAGATCCCTCCCTCCGTTAGCCGTGTTGACCTGGAGCACGCACGTAAAACAATCCTTTAGCCCATCGTGAAAGAGTCAGACCAATTTATACAGATGTCCCAAAGGCTTTTGTAAGCCGCTGGGGTTTTCTTCTGTGGGCTTCAGCAGATTTTGGAAGAAATATGTGGTAACCTAAAGAATAGCAGCAGCAGCCAGAGACCTCACTACCTCTTTTGGGCACAGTATAAAATGCACCCAGAAATAAATAGATTTGTCAACATCAATCCCCAAGAGAACCAAATCCAGCACTCAATCTAGCTACTCGAGCTTTAATAGTCACAACTTTAATAGTCATGTTCCTCCTTGAGTTTTGCTTGGCCTGCCTTTTCTGTAATGAAGAAGCTCCTGCATTAGAAAAAAAGCTACTTCTAAGTTCTCTTCTACCCATAGTCCGTCCGTCCATCCATCCACTCATCCATCCATCCATCCATCCATCAGGAGACCGCAAAGAACTGTGATTTCATGATGCAGGTGATGTGCAGGGGGAATTCATGAGGTCTCATCCGTATTGGTGAATTACCAAACAACAGAGGTTCTGTATTCATGTGAACGCCCCAGAGACAAAAATAGGGACAACTCAGAGAAGTATAAATGTGTTTATATCCAGAACAGCCTCCACAAAGAGTACTTTGTACAGTTTTATTATTGTTGTTTTTTCCCAGAAGCATCAGCAGTTCCTTAGGCATGTAATTTATAAGAGGCTAAAATCTAAATTATGCATCAAAAAGGGAGAGATGCAACTTGAGGGTAATAACGCATTTCAAAAATAACTTCAAATGTGCAGTTCAGAGCAGCAGCCTATAGCTGGAAACGAGTGCCCAGTCAGCAAAGGCAGCAGAGGAGTAAAAATGACTCTTCCCTACATAAAAAAACCTGGTAGAGATCTTTATTTTTAAATCTGGCAGCAGCAGTAGCTGTGTCCTGGAATCTGGCATCTATTCGAAGGAGTTATCTGAGGGGGTGATCTTTCAGAAATACACTATACAAACTAGCCAAGTGAGGCTTGCGTGCGGGGCAGCCGGCTTTCCAGTACTGAACTCTTCCTTCTTACGTGACTGGATATCCAAAAAGGACCTTGCAAATCAACAGCGCAGGAACTGTCTGAAATCATATTTCAAACTTAAAAGAGTCCCTTCCATTTAACAGACACACCGCAATGATCTAGGCCAGGGCAGACGTTCATACAAATATGAGTCCGAAAGCCGTGGCTTTGAAATCTCAGAGCAAGAGTATGATCCCTTTTAGTCCTCCTTGAGCTGTTCTTCACCAATCTACAGCAGGGATATAACTTGCTACTAAACCTCGCTGAAAGCTAGAGATGGGTAATCTTTTACTAATAATTTCTATCAGGCTTCTTACAAGGGGTATTTAGTTGAGGATAAAGAAACTGTGAGTCATATGTAAAACCTGCTTGTATGGCTTGAGGTAAAAGAACTTCCCCCTCAGCTCTTTTGATAGCATAGAGAATATGAATAGTTTGTCTCTCACAAGTGATTTTTTTTTTCTGTGTGTACTAATTGGAAAGTATTGTACTGTTATTTTTGTGATGGTACTGCTGAAGGATCCCACGATACCGTCACGCTGACGTCACGCGTTGCAGGAGTTTACAGTGCCGAGGGGAATTTGTGATCTAAATAGACAGGAGAAAAGGATAGAGTGCACCAACAACAGAGGATAGGCACAGAAAAACAGAGGGCAGGAGTACTTTCACATAACCTCACATGTCAGTAGGCGATGCCCGTGTCTGGATTAGTCGTCTCGCTCTTTTTCCAGGCAGTGGGGAGAAACGGGCACTTAGAGAGCCTGAGTCATCTGACCTATTTTAAATGCCTACCCTCGCCAAAAGTAAACATGCCCTACAAGCACCTCCATTGACTGTAAAGATGAGTCTAAGTGCAGGTATCTCCAGTATGAATAACTATATTTAAAAGGAAGGGTGCCACCACCACAAGATTCACTCACTTCCCTGAAACTACCCACAAAGTGAGCAACTGGTGCCACTGCTGTTGGTTTGGTGGAGCGAATCCCCCTCAATCTTTCCTCAAGGCAAAAGTCCGTCCCTACCCTACTGCCTTATCACGAACCTTTTTAATTGTCCACATTTACTGCCACAAAGAAACAGATTCAACCTGAAATTCAAATAGACAAAGGAAAGGTGGAGAAATCCAGGCATAAAATGATGAAGAGCCATCAGAACGGGATGATACAGGTTCTCCTTCCATGTTGTCTCACTGTTTCCCACTAACAGCTGACACTCAAAATATAAGCCAGATTCTGCTCCCGGCGACCCAGATGGAGTCACTCCAGATTTGCTGTGAATCCAGCACAGCTTCTGGGGATTCCTGCCAGGATAACCGAGAAGAGCACATCCTCTCCAGCTCCCTTCACACTGCACTGCAAGAGTAAGAGTGAAACACTTGTTTGGGAGGTGACAAAGCCCTGTGCTCACAGGTGGCTGCCTTATGCTCTCTTGGTAGACCAAAAAAACCCTTTTTTTTTTTTTTATTTGGGAGTGCTAGATACAGAACAATAACAATAGGGAAAGCAATAGCTCTGAGAGATGACTTTGGACATGGAATTTCTTATCTCTCAGGCTTTAGTTTCTCATCAGGGCTGTGCTGCAAATTAAGGCCTTGAGTATCACAGTGAGGAAATTTTTGTCCTTCACTGATATCGGGGCTCCAGTTAGGTGTCAGGACCCGGGCTGGAGCTGGTGACAGATTTTTCCCTTCCTCTTTTAATGGAGTTTCTCATTTTCCTCCTGTGACTAGGTTTACTGGTCCCAGGGAATGCAGTCACATTGAAATACCACCAGAATATGTGACCGTAATGTAAGGAGATACAACAATAATCACTGATTAAAAAGGAAGAATGAAAAGAGTAAGAGCTGGTGGCAGGACTGCTAAATGCTGATCAGTGCTGTAAGACAGCCTTTGATTTTTTTAATTAATTATACATTCCTTCATACTTTGTACTGCTGTTGATTTAATTGGACTCCTTATTTTTAGAGAACTACAGCAAGAGGAAGATAGGGTACAGCTTTCAGAAGCTCAGCTCTAGCCTAATTCTGCCTCATTCAATACCCCTGGGAGCAAAATTAGGCTAATGCTGAGCTCTTCTGAAAGCCTCGTGGTCTTGATGCAGTTTAGTACACTGCATGTTTATCTGCCTTGCAGGATGGAGTAATTTCTATGCAGTTCAGTCTATCCACACAGGAATCCATGCAGAACTGGACTTAGCATCCACAAACATCCCAAAGCCTTAATGCAGGAAAGAGTAAGTGTTGAGCAGCAGAAAATGGTACCGAGGTCTGTCTCCTACTAACAGAATTTGCCCTGATGTTCGTTTTGACCTCACTCCATGCAATTTCTTTTCATCCTGTATGGAAACAATGCCAATATGCTTTGCAGAGATAAAGCGTTAAAAGTTCAACTGCAGAGGGGCAAAGAGGAATGCACTGAGGAAGGTCTGTTTTCAGCTGCAGCCTGAAATCATGTATTGCTACACGTGAAAAGGGAGAGAGAGAAAATCCCCGCATACACACAGTAATTCATATTTCATGGAACCTCGTTATCTGTGCTTCCCAAGTGTGTTTAGGGAAATTGTTGACAGAGGTAGGAGCAGTAAGAGGCTGGCAGAAGCAGGTCTGTTCAGAGGACAGGGAAGGACTGAGGAAAGGTTACGTTATCTCACGTGCCCGTACGCACGTGGAACTGCAGCCGCCAGCATTGGCAGCGCAGGAGCCTGCAGATCTGCAGCTAGGAGGCCATTATCCTGCAATATTTGGTGACTTTTGCTAAGCCTCAGCTGCTGTAGTTGTGGGATCCACCAGACACATATGTCTTGTTGAAACACATTCTGCTCTTGTGGCTTTCCCAGGATAGTAATTCCTGCTAAACTTTCTCAATACATCTGCAACTGTGGCAGTGTAAAAGTGCTCATGTTGGTATCGTTTGTGCACTTTCAGATCTGAACTGTTTTCCAGTTCTGATCCTGCTTTGGCTTTCACTGTCTGCACAAAAGCCCTGCCTACCTTGATGAATCTACAGCCGAAAAATGTGTAAAGCGTGCTGTAGCTGCCTTTGAACCTTCACTGTCTTTGAACAACCAGCTCTGGGAATGCCAGAACTCACAAAGCCTCGTTTTGTGCTCATCTTGCTGGCGGTTGATGCGTTTCTTATGACTGCAGCATTTCTTAGGGCTTGCTTCTGTGAGGATAGTCTGATGTCTAATAACAAGTAAGCTCCCCTCACAGTCTTTTCCAGCTGGTGCACTCCTAAGGTTACTTATGGCTATCCAGGAACCTATTTTTACAGAAGCTGCAAGCCATGAAATATTCTTGATAGCCCTACGTCTCTGTCACACTGGGTTTAAATGTACTAGCAGGTTTAGAAGTTATCGTAGGAAGTTGCAGAGACTCACAGACACACACATAGACACAGCATGGTCCTGTAAGCCTCAGCTCCTTTGAGAACTAGACTAAAGAAAGGCCTCACTACCTTGAAATGTGTTCCCAGGATACCCTCAAATTTTAAAACCTAGAAGAAAATGCAAGAAGAAATCACAGTGTCTTACTTTTTGATATTTTTGAGAACTGGGTTCCATTTTTTCACCTCCTTCAATTTAAAATTTTGTATTTCATTTTTTGCCTTAATCTGAGGATCTCTAAGCCCATCTCCTGGTTTGGTGATGGCAAGCCTGCAGCTGGCTTGGGCTGCAGACTGTAAGGCAGTGCTCAAATGGGCAGCAACTCCCTGAATGCATTTGCATTCGAAAGGTAATGCTGGGCAGGGATAAAAGCAGGGCTGCAGCTTTCTTTTCCTGCAAAACCCACTGGAATGAGTTTGTCTCTTGGAAGAATGGGCTTCTGGACTCCAGAAGGGCTCTCCCACTTCTTACAGGACACTTGCACGCACGATTTACCATACATGCCTTGCTATTACCCTCTGAAATTTACTGCAAAGAATTATTCTTAACTGATACCTAGTATTCTCCTTTCTTGCCTACTTTTAACAAGGCAGCTCTTAAATATTTACCAAAGGAAGCTCACGTCAGTCTAGGTCCTCTACCATAATCACATGAGCCTGCATAACAAAGTATTCTTTCGAAGCCAACGGGACTTTATAACCAATCCTTACCCACACTAAGCGTCTGCCGTTGATTTAATTTATAGCTCGCTCTTATTTCATCTCCCAAAAGCCCACTCTTGACAGGGCAGAGAGAGGGGGTCTTGCTGTAAGCACAGCTAATATTTTGCAGTACCAATGCTGCAAGGTGCTCTTCCAGGGTACCGCCGCTGACGTGCCGCACGTGCTAATGCTGCTGTTAGTGACAGCCGCCTGGCTAGCAAGAGCGGAAGGGGATCAGTGACATGCAGCACAGCACAGGCTGCCTCGTCAGCGTGATGGAAAGAAAACCTGCACTATTATTACCATTCCTCCTGCGTTTAAGAAAAAAAAATTGCACTTCTTAGGATGCTTTCAAGATATCAGACACACACACAATAGATAAGATGGGAATCAGTTGTAAAAGATTTGCATCGTGAATAATTTTAGAAGTACACCCCCACACCAGTACTTACACTCCAACGCGGGGGAGAGCTACACTATGGAAATGAGGTGATGCTAGTGTGTATGCGCGTCTGTCTGTCTAACAATACCTGCCTGAAAAGATCAATCTGGATAACGAGGTCTTCAAGGCAAGCATCCAAGCCTTGGCCTCCTACACAACCCTGGCAATAGGATGAAGTGTGCCTCCACATGGGAGATGCTTCTGGTAAAGTGCTAAGGCGAAGTGCTAGCTGTCTTTGCTGACTGGCAAAGGAAAAATCATGAGAAAAAACACTTCGTACTCAGACAACACATCGCAGCTGAGAATCCTTATGGTCAGAACTTAACTAAACTAAAGGGAAGCCCCAAATCTCCCACCATTTAGGTACCCAAGCAATCACAAAACATCAGTAGTCATATTGGCCAAGCATATGAATAGAGGTGGCAGAGGACAAGCCAGGTTATATCTCAATCCTCATGCATATACACAACGAGCTTTTCTCAGGCAAAAGGAGCAAGGACTATCTCCTTAGTAATTTTCTCAGTCCATTGCTCCCAGTACCTGACCTCCTAGGTGTCAGAAATTAAAATGCTAATGCTGAGAGGAGGAGGAAGGAGACAACTAGACTGTGGGACCCACACATTGATTCTTGATGTGCAATGCATAGAATAGGAGTTGACCATCTTTATGGTGGGCGCTGTAAAGTTTGCAGGGTTTCAGCAGTGCTTAGCCCTTGGGAATTCCCATCCCTTGTGGTCAGATGAAACTGTGTGCTGAGCACTTTTTAAGACCTAATGCTGCTTGCATTTACCTCAGATGGCTCAGAAGAGACTGAGATGGGGGGAGAGGCCCACTGAGCTGATGTTTCATGACCTGTACTGTGGTTGTGCCCTCCTGAGGTCTCTGAGCCCCACCGTGCCAGGCGCTGGCGAGTGCTGCAGCTGCAGAGAGCATTTTACAGCATGAAACAGGCCTCTTGGAGCACAGAAATGTGAAGTTAGTCCTCCACAAACATGAGAGCTGAGCACTAGAGTAACCAGTGCATCACGATACCCGCTAGATTTGGGAGCCCTTAATTGAAGGCTGCGAACTGGGTCAAGGAGAATCCCGTGGCGAGGGGACGGAGCGGGGCCGTGCGGGTGATGTGCTGTTCTGAAGGTTTGCACAGCCCTTCGGTCAGGTATGCTGCTTTGGGGTTTTTTTGGGAGGGGGTTGGGGTGTTAAGTACAGTCCTGCTCCAGCAAATACACATCCATTTGTTACTTGCTAGCGTCAAATCCCGGTGTTTTCAGTGAACTGAAAAAAGTTACTTTTATCATGGCAAACACTGGTTTTAAAATTCTGCCGGAAGAAAGAATAGATCCAAAGCCTTGATTTGGAATAACCTTTCAGCATGTGCTTTGCAGAAGAGCAGTTGGCATGTGCGTATGCCTCGCTGAAGTCTGTAAGTACGTGCTTGAAGTTAAATATATGCATAAGCACTCTTTGGTGTAGGGATAATTACTAAATCCAGGTCTCATTAAGGTCTTCCTATTTTCTTTTTTGTAATTCACTTATTTATTCTGCATCAATATGATCAAATACAGGAATAAAGATTGTACAGTTAGAACTGACAGGCCATAATCAGAAAAGTACGCAGGGAAATATTCCCAGACTGTGGTAAAGTTTTCTCATTACATTCTCAGATCCTTCTTTATCGCATTGTTTCTCAGTTTATCACAATTCTTCATTTCCTGTTCCCTTTTAGACTTCAAACATATATATTTTTAATGTGGCTTTTTTTAACCCTTCCATAGTTACTATTTAAACCTTTCAGAGACTCTTGGCTAGATCTCATGTAGAAATTCCAGATAACTTAACCGGACACTACAAGGACATTTTTATTGTATAATCTGGTATGAGAGTTTAAACTCTGGCTAAGAGTTTATTGCTTCTCATTGTTATTAATGTTATAACAGCAAAATAATTGTACTGTGCATTTTTACAGCTTCTGCCAGTTCAGGCTGGTAAAGGACAGATACTAACGCAGCAATACGTCATTCCAGTTGGGATGTCTAGCCTTACTTTAGTGTACAGGGCTCTCAAAAGCATCCACATTTGCCTAAATTTCCTCCTCTTGCAACAAGAAGTAGGGGCAAGCCAAAGCTGAGCTAACTTCAAAATCTCCACGGAAGTTTTTGTTACAGCTCCATTTGACTGGAGTTTTCCTGATGTGCTGCAGCATTACTTTAGAGAGTTCACCACAACCAGCAGAGACTTGTATCAGCTGCGGACTACAGAGCGATCTGAAGGAGACCAAATACAGTTACCCAAATTGAAATTCAGACCAGAGCTTGATAACTAACTTTTTTTTTCCCCTAATGGAAACTTTGACATTAGCTTTAGCTTACTGGTGTAACCACACACTTCAAAATCTCTGAGGCAAGAGGCTGAGACCTCTGTGCAATTTCTCACCCCAAGACGGGGCTTCTCGTACCATGGCACTCCCAACCCCAACGCTATTCGGGGGGGTGTTTTAGCCTTGAGTCAGTGGCAAGTGTGCCTCATCATCTGCTGCATTAACCTTCCTTTCCCCCATTTCCCACAGCACTTTGGGGTTCTTGCCCAAGTCTTACATGTGAATATTGACATAACTTGGTCCTACTTAGATGGCAAGAAACAGCAAGCGAGGAATAGTATTTGAAATATTTTGAAATATTTGTATTACTGAAAACAGCTAGGCTTAAAAAAATTTCCTGAACAGAGTTGTCTAGAGCAAGAGGCTATTTTGAGTATCCCTTTTTGCCTTTAACCCAACTATCTCAGCACCCCACCCTTCTTCCTTCCACCTTCCTTAATTTCTTAGACTTCCTTCTTGTTGCTTTGCGTGAGTCTATTTTAGGTGTGAGATCATGGTTAGCTTCTCCCTAGGCATCTACTTCCCATTTTCTGTCTCTGAGGTTTGCCTTTTCAGCAAAGTTGTGAGTCCATTAGTATATACAACATGTAAAATTCTTCATGATAAACAGACACTGCCCATAAAGAAATGAAAATAACTACTTGAGAAGAAAATAAGGTGTCAGAATGAACACAGCTAAGCTCTTCCAAATGCAGGAAATAATGCAAAAACCGACTAGTGCAAAGAATACCAAATTAAGCTCGCCAAGTCCTGCTGTCAGGACATGGGTGTCTTAACTCTTCCGTCTCTGGCAAACAGATATTCAGACTAACCACAAAATATCATTGCTTTGATATTAACCATCGCCTTTCCTCTTGGTAGAAAGTTATGCCATCTCACGCACTGACCAACTTTAGTATTAAATTCCAGATAGGCCCATGAAGCCTTACTGTAGAGCCCACAGTGGGATTTAGTTGTGATATATTCCCTTCTCTCTACTAGACGGAAAGGGACTGAAATGGTGAATGGATTTGGCTATACAGGCCCCAACCTGATGCTTCACCGTCTTTGAACAAAACTTCAGGGGTGCTTGTTCTTTGCACGTAAGTGGACAGTATGGTCCAAACCTCATTGCTGTCAAGTCTGAGCAAGTTCAGACAAACATTCAAACTCTGCCTCTGAGGACGTACGTGATACAAAGACCTGGACTCCAACCTAGAAGGAAGTCTGCATCACAAGTTTCATCACAAGATCCAAACCGAGTAGCTTGATGCTTTGTTTTCAGTCTTTAGCTATACCATGTTGACGTTGGTCTATGTTATCTCTACCCGCTTCCTGTCTGTCAGGCTGGGAAAACTTCCCCTTAGCTCTGGGGTTTACTCTGTCTCTGGAGAACAAGTCAACCCTCCACTGGCAGTCAAGATGAGCTCAAATCACAAGGCTCCTACTAATAGGAGCAGCACGTCAAAACCTCCTTGCATCGCACTGAGAATTAGTCCCAGAAGATGAGGGCCTGGGTGGCCTGCAGGGCTCCAGTTCCTGGTACAGCCCAGTGTCACCAACTTCACAGAACAGCAGCTTTCTGGCAAATTGTGCAACTGCACCGCCCCCAAACTTCCTGTTTTGAAACCCCAAGAAGCTGGAAAATGTTAACACCGGCACTTTAAAGTGCTAGTTGCGGCTTTTTTTTTTATTTCTTCTTCCTAAAGATCTACGTGATACTAAAAAATTCTACAAACAGAGGAGTAAAGTGGGGCTGCCTTAAGGAACTGGGGGCAGAAAAGCAAGCGCGTGTCTCTCCATGGAGCCCCGAGCCAGGCAGAGCACGGCACGTCAGAGCATCCATAGCAAAACCATCCCCTCTTCCACAACCTGTGTGACATTACTGTTTCTCCACCTCCCATCTCGCCCTCTCCAGTTAGGCTGTAGAGGGTGTGCTCCATCGGTAAGTTTTTGGGCAGGAGGTCCTGGTGCTTCCAGCTGGAGCTGTGCTGGGCACTGCGGACACGGCTGAAACGGCGGTTGCCAAAGGCAAGCTGTGCCACTCGGAGTAAGCGGCGAGGTGACAGATGGAGAGGCAGGTGCTGATGAAGTGGCAGCAAGACAATTGCGATTCACGTGTCAAGCAGCGCTCACTGGGCACCACGTGCCATGAGCAGCCACCTGGCCCAGCTTCCCGCTCTGGCAAGCCCTGTGGCAGATCCACGCTCTACCCAAAAACCACCCGCGATGGGAAAAAGAAGCCTTGGTGATAAGAGGGCCTTGATACAGAAAACAGAAATAGGGCAAATCTCTGTTCCATCCCAGCTTATTTCTGTATAGGACGAAGAGCAATTAGAAAGAAGAAAGCATCGTGTTTGCCTTGAACGCTGCAAGGAAACTTATTTATTTCCAATCAGCATGACAACTGCTTCCTTTTCTGGCTATCACTGAAACTCCAGATGGTACATTTGAGCATACTTAAACCTCTAACTTGGCTCCTTGCAAAGACATTGTCTTCCTGGTTAGCTAAAAATGTATTAATAGTATTGGGATGAAAGCTCTTGGTCTCCTGCACTGCGCTATTTGAATAATGAAATCTTGGTCATTCTGCTGCATTCTGGCTAGTATTAAAATTAACCATTTGGAGGGGATGAGCCTCTGCTGAATTTGCTCCAGTTATAACCACCTTCTATCTGAATTTATTTGTATTATCTTTATTTGACTATTTTGTGACTATTCAGAATTCTGCAAAGCCTTTACCAGCAGCGATTATTACCTGTCTTCCTTAACCCTGTCACCATTTTCCAGTGATTGCTCTGCATCAAAATTTTGAACATTTCTGAATTGGCCAGCTGAGGTGCTGCCAACACTTATGGTTTTATTAGGGAGTTGTGAGAAATCATTTTCTTAAATCTCCAGCTTCAGGACTCCTGTTATTTTCAGACTGCTGCTCTTTGTTTGAGCAGCAGTGTATTTCTAGATTTGCACACAGGGAGAAAAGCTTAAGCAAGTGACCTAGGATGCCAGACAACAAATGTAAACCAAAACAAAAACTAAAAACAGTATCATAATGGTGAGCAAAACTAGTGACAAGTTTTTGCACCTGAGGTATGGAATAAAAGGACAGAGAAATTTTGATGGTGTGGGGCCAATGCAAATCGGCCAAAATACCTGCGCCTCATTTCTCCTCCGTCCCACAGGGACCTGGCGGAGCGGCTGGCGACTGCGAGCTCAGGACTTTGATGTCTAAGCCCATGCCTCATAAAAAGCTGTACTGTTATTGTTCTAATGAAAATAATATCCTGTTTCCTTTTTAAACTGTGTATCTCTTTAAAAATGTTAAATGGCTGCTACATTCCTGCCTTTATCCCAGACACTTTTTATGAGTCTGTACTTCCCTCTTCTTTTGCTTTAACAAGCTGGCTAAGCAGAGGATTAGGGGAATGACTTAGTGCACATGTGCTAAAGGGGGAAAAAAATCCACATTCAAAATCTTACATAACTTTAAAAAATAAACATGTAAAACAGAGACACACGCCCAAGCCCTCACTCTTTGCACTTAAAAATAATCATCATCATCATCATCATCATGTGGCCAGACTGCAGTTTGCCAGCTGGACTGTCCTCTGAAAGAAAAGTGAACATTTTAAATTATGGAAACTAGACATACATAGCAGCGAGTTTCCTAAACTTATTTCTGACGGCTTTTCCCATTTCTCTCTCTTTCCTATGACCAGAGCTTGGTATTCAATAGCTGGGAGTAAGCAGCCCCCTCGGGAAGGAGGAGGAAGAGAACTACCGAGCCCTGTCATGCTGTCAGGCACCTTCTATAAATATTTATGTGAGGATATAGCACATTTTGAAATGTTGCAGCCTCTGTAGCCACTGTGCAGTCAGGCAGTTCCCCGTACTCCTCTGAAAGTTCCCGTATTTCAGGCAAGACCTGGGTCTTTACATAGCTGTGATCTGCTTATAGCATTCGCTGACCTAAATTGGGGATGTTGTCCCGAACGGCGTGTTCCCGAGGGGATCTCAGCGTATAGCAATGAACTCGCGTTTTGTGGAGGATGTGGCTGCAATTAGAGTCACTCAATAAACGTGAGGAGGACTTTATGTCCTCCATCGTGTGCGGAAAGCAACAGAAGGATAAGCTATGGTAATGCTCGAAGGATTGAGCCAAAAGCTCAGTGAAGGGAAGAAAAAGTAATTCTGCCACGCACTTACATTAGAGTGGTTTCTGTCTTGCAAAAGCACCCAGGTTTTTTGCTTTTTTTTTCTTAACAAACTGCAGAAAAGGAACCTACCCAACCCCCTACCCTAAACAGGAACTTGATCCCTAGTGATACCTTCCTGTCCTGTCCCTATTTATAGAAGTAAGGTCACCCAAATAAGAACAGAAACGGTATCATATGATTTTTGGTGACCAACTGAATTCTGCATATTGAGAATTCAGAGGAACGCATTTGAATAACCCACATCAGAAACCATTTGGAAAGAGCACTTCACTATGGCCATTTTTGTGTGTAGAACAACGAAGCAATTCCTGAGACACGCGGTCAGTTATTTGGAATTTGGGTATCTTTTCCTACATCAAATAATCAAGTCAGAAATTTTGCTTGCAAAACTGTTCTTCAGTGTGCAATTGTTTATTGAAAGCCTAAAATAGACACATTTCCACTATTGTACTGTTAATGATATAAACAATGAAAACTGCAAAAATTAAGGAATCTGTAAAGTCACTTGACAGGCAATTTGGAAACACACACAAAAAGCTGGGAATTTTACTGTTTGCAAGGAATTTATAACTGCTTCCCTATACATATTGCTATACAGCAGGGTTTGAATTCAGGACCTCCCGCACCAGGGCTGAGTTTCACATATAAGCTAAGGGGAGAGTTAACTATTAGGCTTCTGACCTGTACCTGGACTGACAGGCACGCTCCAAACAGCAACTGCATCTAGAAAAGGCCTATTTTTTGTCATTCCCTAGAGCCAGACAGCATTTTGTTTTCTATTTTTTTACCATAAACCAACACAGACTGAAAAAAGTCAAGCTTTACATAGATACATATACCTATTTGAACATATGTTTACATAAGCACATATTTTTAGACACAACACAAGCAAAAATAAAAGTGCCTATTTTACAATCCTAAGAAAAATGTTCTGTTTGACAGCATTCTTCTTTCAAACTCATTTGGCATAAATTATGATCCGTAATTCCTATCTTACAATGTCAGGCAGTCCTTCAAACTGAACCTAACGATGAGGAGAGCCAAGTCCTTCCACCATGTTTAACGCAGTTTCCAAAGAATCTTTATTTACACAGCTAAATATTTTACGGGCCAAAGATTCAGGGCTACTTGAAATGATGAATTCATCCCTCCGAGGGGTTTTGTTCCCGGATAAGAAGTTTGTCTAGGCTTGAGGCACATAATGAAAGGGAAGATTTAGTCATTCCCTTTCTTTTACAGGCTGCCCCCATCCTTCCATTGCTCATTCACAAATCCCTCGGTGCCTCCGTAGGCAGACAACTCGTAGGTGGATCTGAGGCGGAGGCTGCTGCTAGCATTTTCTGCAGCAACACACAGCAGAGCAACCTCCCTCTTACAAACGGAGAGAGGTCAGCTCTGCCGACAGCAGGGTTTGAATCTCTGCTTATTATAGGAAAGGGAGAGTGATGGAAACGGGGAAATTCGGTCCTGAGCAGCAGCCAGAGGGGCCAACTTTCTGTGAATTAGCCATTGCTTCTGGACAACAATCCTTTTCTCTCAACTGCGCGTATAGATAGATGGCTAGATATGTGGAGTAACAGTAGGATATTAAAGTGGACAATTAAGAAGTCATGGGAAATTACAGACTTCCCCCCGTGGAAATAATGTAGATATGTTCAGTCTACACTCTGTTAGTACAGCATATACTTTTCTGTCTGCCCAAATCTGTTGTTAGAAACATACATTTTATATATATATATAGAAAGAAATATTCAGCTAGACAGTGTTGATATGTTGGTATAAGTACAGATGAATGGATAGGTAAATGCACGCGCGCGCGTGTGCGTGTCTGTGCTCTCATAGCACATTTGTGAAAGAGATTAACCTCACAGTTTACTACAAATACAGCATAATGGATGCACGACAAAAATCCAAGGCCAAGTTGGATGGGGCTTTGAGTGACCTGGTCTAGCGGAAGGTATCCTTGCCCACAGCAGGGGGGTTGGAATGAGATGATCTTGAATGTCTCTTCCAACTCTAACCATTCCATGATTCTATAATTCTAACAAACAGGCTGTCTGGGCCCAAGGGATCAGACTCAGCCTTGCTGTATCTGAACATGGGAGGAGGAGAGGAGGTTGCCGGCAGCAGTCTCTGCACTGTACGTGCCCCAAGGGCCAGTGCCAAGGACTTGAAGCTCCCAGCCCCTGCAGCCCAGGCTGGCCGCGATGGAGGCTGGGGGCCCTGGAACAGGCTGCCCAGAGAGCTGGTGGAGTCTCCAACACTGGAGATGTTCCAAACCTGCCTAGACGCTGTCCTGTGCAACCTGCTCTAGGTGACCCTGCTCTGGCAGTGGGGTTGGACTGGATGATCTCCAGAGGTCCCTTTCAACCCCGGTGAATCTGTGACCCTACATGGCCATGGTGCACAAAGGCACTCATCTTCCCCACCCCAGCACAGCGTCTTGCACGTCGGCTGGTCTCTGCTCTGGGCATCAATACCCCAAAGTTTGCATACCTTTTTAGTGATAAAATATAATGCAGGTGCAGATAAAGACATATCTCAAAATAGTTCACCCCCATCCCTTGCTCTTGTGGTGTTTGCATTAACTTTCCCACATGGCCGTTCATTACCCCACGCACCCCCTCCTGCTTTAAACTGGACTAGAGTAAGAAAACTGAGCACTTACAGAGGAAGGATTTCTGTGTGGTGCTTCGGAGACTGAAGATTCTCTTTATGGTTAATGCATCATTCCCCATTACAGTCATTTCCTCTGAAGTAAATGGGATTTTGCCATTATACTTTATGTTTATTGATATATATTTCCTAGCTGAATTGACATTGCCCTGTTGCCTTTTTTTTCTACCCTGAAATTGCAGGAAGCCAAAAATCCTTCAACAGTAATGAGTTAAGTTCTGTAGCATGCAGAGCTGTGTGCTCTCCCATTAAGTGGGCTGGGGTTAAAATGGGCACCATTTACACATTAATATGTATTCCAGGGCAGCAACACAGGTTCTGCTGTAATGTTTCAGGCTAAGGGGTCAACTGTTGAGCTGGGACGCTTCCTAGCAATATTTTGATATTGTTTAACTGGTGACGGAGTAGAGGAAGACTTTCCTTGTGACCTGACATTGAAGAGTGTCACAGGGAGCCCTTTGAGGTTGAAGAATCAAAAAAATCTGATTCTTTGCGGTGGCTTAAATACCTGCAGTGCTTTTGGAAGACACTGCTATGAGGATCTTCTTTCCCCTTCCCTAACCTCTCCATCTCCAGACTTGCAGCTGGACATAGCATCTCCTTTGCTGTCTGTTCAAAACTGCCATTACGCATTGCTGTGCGTTGTTAAATCAACTCCCTGTACTTCACCGCAGAGGCAGCAGAGTTTCAGAGATGGAGGAATTGGGTGGCTCGAAGGACTAGTAATGCTGCACAAAGCTTTTCACCTCCTATCTGAATCCAGCTGCAATTTTTGCATGGCCAGAAATGGTTACTGTGCAATGCCGATTTGGTAGATTGGGAAAAATAAGTTATTTTCTGGCCTTTTTTTTTTGTTTTCTGGTACATCTGCATCACAAAACCACTTCTTACCACTAGGTACAATACTACAGCCAACACTAGCTACCCAGCATGAGTAAATCTGAGCACCTAAGCCATAGCTAGTCACCTAATTAAGTGACCTGATTTTCTCAGGAGCAGAACGTGCCTTCCAGCTCCCACTGCACTCAGCAGTTGTGAAAATCAGGCCACTTTTGTAAGCGGCCAAACATAGCTGTGACTAGTTTTGAGTACTCAACTTTTTAAAAGTCGATCTTGACGGGGCCTGGGGGAGCTGCAGCATCCGGAGGATAGGTCCTCTCCAGGTTCTGGCTGGTGGCTACAGAGGAGGGTATTTGGGAGGGATGCAGCGCATGCCCTGTTTTGTGACTAACCAGGGGCTACCAGTCACCATCACCATTCCCAGCACTAAATTAAAAAAGAGGAAAAAAAAGAGCCTCTAAGCTTCAGGTCCCGTGATAAAAATATACCTTGGCTTTTGTTTGTTTTATGCAGTATTTCCTCCTTGCGCTGAAAATCAAATTGAAAAGAGAGTTTATTGTCCCCATGGAAGAGATAGGCACCTTTCAAAATTGTTCATGAACAAAAGCGGGGGGGGGGCTAGGCTAATGTTTTCTAATGCCCTTTGGGGTCCCGGGAACACAAAAGCAGCAGAGAAGGAGCTGCAGTGAATTCCAGCAGAGTTCTATTGTGCGATTTGTTCCAAGGAAACACCAATTCATTAAGGGAACAAGTCAACAAGGGTGGGTGGCAGAACCGTCTGTCCTGCTAGGTTGTGCATGACTCCTTCAGAGATCTCTTCTGGGGTCCGGAGGGAGTAAATAACGAGTGAGAGCCAGCTTGTCTGCCCTCACTTTGCAACAGGAGAAACTGCTCATTTCAAAGCCCGAGCTTTACCGGGAGGGCGGTTTTAATTCACTGCCTCGGATGCAACACAGACAGACACACTTCAGTGGCGAAATGTATGGTTAGGAGAGTCACATTTTAGTCGTGTTTTAAAGAGCATAAACAACCCAGGCGAGAGGGGAGGTGAACTGAGCAAAGGCAGCGTAACAGAAACGAACGATGAAGCCAGGTTCGGGAAAATCCACGGCCGGCCATTGCTCTGCCCAGGGAGCAGCCTCCCAGAAAGGTTCCCAGCTTGTGCGAGGGGAGAGCTTTTTGCTCTTTGCTCTTGTCTGAACTGCTTTTCAAAGCAAAGCAGTGACCGTTTTGCATAGTGCACCTGAGCCAGACTAGGGAAAGGTCAGCAAGATAGAACAGACCAAACTACAATGTTGACTGCACGAGATACATCCTTGCAGAAGGCAGGTGCTTGGACCAGCGCTCTGCTGATCTCAAATGAATGCTGGCAGATAAGGGCAGCAAAACGCTTCAGGAGGAAGTATTTTCATAATCACACATTTGCAACACAGCCCTTTTTTTGCAGCATTATCTTTCTGCCTTCCTCTTACTCTCAAAACGAACAGAAATATGTATATTCAAGGGGTGGGGAAGCCAAGGGCAGAGCTGAAACACAGCTGAGTCAACAACACATGTCTACGAGCTGGTGGGTAACATTGCATATTCCCGTATGGTTATCAGAGTGCTTTTGAAAGTCATCACTGCAGACAGAAAGGGCGACAGAAGCACAGTAAACATCCTACACAGCACTATGGGCAGAAACAAGATGCTGGAGGGTCCCAGCTGCCCTATTCCTAGAGCCTTGGAGTCATGGCCCTTTTCCCTCACTTGGACCTGCTTCCTATAACCAACCAGCAGGACATTCTCGCAACAGATAACACGGGGTGCATAGGACATTGATCTTGTCCCTTTGGTCAGGCACATTCCTTCTAGCTTAAAGATGTCAGCAAGTCTTTTGCGCTATTATCAAACTGTAACATACCATATTTAGTAAGATTAGGTTACGGCTTGAGGCCGGCCAGTGTAAACTAGAAGTTTTCCTGTCTGCAGTCAGATTTTCTGTCGCTAACAGCAGGCAGCTCTGAGACACGGCGTACAAACCCACAGAGCAAAAGGGAGGCAGCTGCTTCGGCCAAATTAACAACAGGAGAATACAACTGGCTGTCGCCTTTGCTAGTCCCTGAGCTGTACCCCTGCTCGTCCTTCCCACGCCGAACGGCAGCCAGCGGGGCTTGGCCTTCGGTGGGAGCTGCGCTGATGCCTGCCTGCATTCCCTGCTGTCTAATGCTGGGAAAGACACCTCTCTCTACCAGCAGGGTCTGTAGGATGTAGACGCTTTTCTGGCAGTGCCCATCTATAGGATCCCTTCCCCTTCCCTGGCTTTCAGCTGCCTGGAGACCCCACTTTTGCCTCTGCGAAGGCTTCTTGCTCTTCAGACCTTCCTCCACCCACACCATTTTGCAGGAGGGTGTGCTGGTTAATTAGATTAAACCGCCATCCCGTTCATTTTGGCCTCCTTCCTACCAGATCTGTAGCACTCGTTTGAGAGCAATACTGCCCTTGTTCCCTTAAGTAGGAAGCTCTGAAATCACCTATTGATGGGGAATTTGCCTCTGACATCCAACTGAGGGCCTGACTTCTGCCCCACGACCCTAACTTTTCTATCCTTTTCTGCCTCCTTCATTCAGAATTTTTGCTAAATATTTATGCCATTTGGATTCTGGGTGAATTCATCACGTTGGCAGTCTCCAGCGTTAGAAAGCTGAGCTGATCCACAGCTGTGTTTCAAAGCTGATGTCGAGCATTTGGAAAACACTATTGCATGTCTACAAGTTAAACAGCACTGTGCTGGTTTGTTCTGCAACTGGAAAACTTGATAAACAGAAGATTTGGGTCTTTCTAGCTGGAGTGAAAAGGGATTTATAGGCATCCCGAAGGGAAATAAGCAAAAGAGCACTTTCAACATAGCAAGGACTGAAGGGAGCTAGCAAGTTTTGGCAGGTTATTGTAACCTGAAGAATCTCTGGTTTGTGCCACCTGGTGGCAGTTGAATTTTTCTTGTCCTCGGTGCTATTGCAATGTCTGCACTTCCAGACCCAAACCTTTTGATTTTCACGCTGAGCAAATGGCCAGCAAAGAGCTCATTGAATGCCAACAGCCGGTGCTTCACTAGCCACAAGCAGGGAAAACCCGGAGGTCCACATCTCACACTCCGAACAGGCTGCGTGACTTTGCCCCTCAAACAATTTGACAGGCGGCACGTCTGAAAGAAAGCCCCAAGGCTGAGGGAATCAGTGTAGAAAGCATATCCCGCAGGTTTCTAAACATACCGGTACAGCCCGGAACACCGGTTCCCCAGCAAGGACCCAAGGTTCGAGCAATAGGTGTGATTATAGCCATATAATCCAGCACCACTGAAATATTCTTTTTGGTTTGTTCTCTCTTCAGACAAAAAGCACTGGCATCGACAGGTGGAAGAAGTGTTCAAGCAGCATGCGACTGGTTGGTATGAAGTAATAAAAAGAGTAACAGAAATTAGTGAATTTAATGTCTATTAATGTCTGAATTTAAGGTTTTTAGCCGTTAGAATGTGGAACGTTTAAACAGGGGCATTATCTGAAAAGCACTAGCAAAATGAGTGAGACGTTATTTAAGTGCTGTAAATATGCAATCCAGCAACAAGCCTTCTCTGAGAGAGTTTGTGATCTCGAGTAATAGCAAAAAACAGTGAGAGAAAGGAACCACTACTCTCTCCAACCCAGCACCTAGACAGAAAACTGAGAGCTGCCTTTTTAAAGATGTTGAGCAATTTCTAGTGCTCTCCTCCCTGTGTTTTGTACGCAGAAAGTCAGAAAGGCAGAAGCAGTGACCCAGGTTAGATCTTCAGAGCCTCAATCTGAAACTAAAAACCAATTTTCTGTGTTACTTAGTGGTGGTAATGGGCTGCCAGTGAGACAGCGCACCTCTCTGCCTGACCTGCCAGCAATGATTTTTTTCCATAAAGGAAGAACGAAAGGGAGTGAGGACAGGGGAGGCTAATGTTGCTGAAAAAATATGTCTTTATCTGTCAATATAACAGTTGTTTCTCCCTCTCAGGCTGTTCTCCCACGTGGGTGACCCATTCCTCGATGACACCCTGCCCCGGGAGTATGTCCTCTACCTGCGCCCCACCGGCCCCCTGGCTCAGAAGCTGTCTGAGTTCTGGCAGCAGTCAAAGCAGATCTGTGGGAAGAACAAAGCTCACAACATTTTCCCACATATCACCCTTTGCCAGTTCTTTATGGTAAACCAGCGCTCCTCTTTCCCTTGTCTTTATGCATGCATTCATGAGCAGCCCTTGCCAGCTCCAGACCGGAGACGTTACACGCTTCGTTCAGGCGCTGCAGAAGGGTTTGTGCTTGGGAGTTCGGGGGGGTTATTACCAGAACTGCCTGATGCCTGGGCTTGTTGAGGAGGTAATTGGTTTTTAAGCGGGTTGTTTTCAGGGAAGAGCAGCAGCAGAAGACCAAATTCTCATATTCTCGAGTGATCATTAACGTGAGAATAGATGGGGGCGAGGTTAGGAAGGTTACTCAGGGATAGCTGATCCTGCTTTGAGGACAAGAGAGGGGCAGATGATTTCTAAACATCCCTTTTTCTATGACCCTGCACTTTTCCTCACTGCATTATAGCAAAGGTAGACCATTCACACCCACCCACCCAAGCCTTTCCTTTCTCTACTGAGTGTGCTGGAGAGCTAAGTGCCGGCGTAAGGAAAGCTTCTGCGCCTGAAAAATACTTGTCCCGTTTCCTTTGGCAGTGTGAGGACAGCAAGGTTGATGCTCTCACTGAAGCTCTGCAGGCCACTGTGATGCGGTGGAAATGCAAATTCCCTGCCCCTCTGCCTTTGGAGCTCTACACGTCCTCAAACTTCATTGGGCTTTTTGTCAAGGAAGAAAGTGCTGAGGTCCTCAAGAAGTTTGCTGCAGACTTTGCTGCAGAGGCTGCTTCTAAAGCAGGTGAGTGACTATGCTGGCAGCTACAAAGAGCTTAGGACTTGGTCAAGGCTTGGGCATTTTCAGAAACCAAAGTTTTGATGGCATGAAGAAATTAGGCTTATGAAGCCAATACCTGATTTTTAAAAGTGGCCTCAAGGCTAAGAGCCCAAGAGGAACACCCCATCAAGTGCTTTGGGTTTCAGTGCCTTTTCAGCTGAAAGATCACCTCACACTTTGTCTCAAGCGTTATCTCCTGAAAGGGAAGTTGACATTTGGTGGTTCCTTAACCTTTCAGATAGACGCTCTGTCTGCAAGGCTGAGCATTTCCTGCTCCACTCGCTACCTCAAGCCACTGTCAGAAAACTTTCCTCGGCTGTGTAAAGGCTGTGTTTGATTTTTCATTGCATTTTTGAGATGCAAATAGAGCTCATTGAGAAGACCTCAGGTACCCTCGGCAACCTAGGAGGGAACATTTTCAAATAGCCTTATGTCAGTACTGACACAGCTGGCTCCGTTGCCTGGTCCTCTCCTGCTTCTGGAGGAGGGAACCTGTCAGGAGCTGGGAGGGGGAAATAACCAGAGCATCCCGTGCTCCGATGGTCTCTGCTACTGATTGGGCTCTCCGGGTATCCTCCAGTTACTTCCAACTTGAAAGTCAGAACGACATCAGAGCACTGTAATAGCTCCCTGAGTAATCCTCCCACCCTCTGTCGCTGTAGCGCTCAGCCTGGACAAGTCACAACACAACCGGTTTTGTCCTTCGTTATCAGAGGCTTATCCTGGAGTTTGAGCGCATCAAGATACGGATGCTTCTGAGCATCTGAGTCTGGTGCTTGGCAGGCACCCTGTAACGCCATGTAGAACAGCTACAAGTCTCTGCCCCTGGTTCAGAGGAAGAGATACAGACATGACGTAGGTTCATCACACCTCTTAAACACATTGCTTTCACCTGACAGTGACCTAGAACTTTTCTTCCCTTTCGAAGAGGGAGGAAATGGCTGTTATCTTTACAAATGCACATTTTGGAAGGCAGCAACAAGCACAGAGATGTTAGGCGGGCGCAGGGACTGCTGCAGCGACGTGAGAGTGGTACAAGTGTTCCCCGGCACAGTGTAGATGTACCCTGCAAACCAACACAGTCAGAAGGGGCAGGTTTTGCCCCAAAAACACTTTCCCAGAAGAAGGAAGCATTAATGGCTTCCAGCAAGCTTCGGCCCCTGCGACTGCTCCAATTCAGACCAAATTGGTTCCTTCTTAGGGGAAGTCGATTGCTGCATTGCAGCTTGGTCAGGTTATCACATTAAAGTCTCTGGGGCATTTTCAGAGATCCAGGGCATATTTTTTCTTGCTGATCAAAAAAAAAGATGGATGAGCTTGCAAAGCTACCCCTGGCTGGCACTTGGAGCCAAGTCTCTGAATAGCTGCAATTTTGACTGAATAATCAGTCAAATTTAATTGCAATTTTTGGTTGAATAAGCAAGAATAAATTATATGCAAACAATGTATCCTGTGATTTCCACATCTACTGGAGGAGTCCCAATATTGCACATACTTTCACCTTTCTGCTTCCTGGAATCTTTTCCTAATACAGGTTCTTTTTCTGCAGGATCATTTTGAATCGTTATCATATCAATGTCTGCTTCCACAATTCTGGAATACCTCACCCTCAGTGGGAAAACTGGTAATCCAGCTAGCGTCCAGGGAAAAGATTTAATCAACTCACATGAACCTGTAAATTCCATGGATTTGTAATTGCTACTATAGGAGAGGGAACAGAGGAGGGAGAGTAAAAATTGATTTTTACCTTGCTAATTTTGGAGAGATCCTCATCTGCTAATGATAGAAAGACCACCCCTTTCCTGGAAAAGTGTCTTTTTTGGCAGAAGACCCAGTGGGTTCAAAATTACAGTAATTGTTATCACACCATCCCATTGTTTTCTGAATGCAAATGAGTTTTGGCAGTTTGGCAAGGATGCCTTGCTTACCACCCTAGTGTGACTCAGGACTGAATCAGACCACAAATCTTTAATAATTTCATCCAAGGTGCAACATAAAGAGGGAACTCACATTTGACTTCCCCTAAGCCTTTTCAGAAACTGGCCTAAAATTTGTTCCACTTAAGCTATCTTTAAAAGGTCTGCTCCCAGCTCCTGTTCAGAGGCGATAGACACTCTTACACCATCAAAAAGCTGCTAATCTCGACAGTCGTTTGTTGTTAACTGACATCTTCTCGTTGCAGATGTTCACGTGGAGCCCCACAAGAAGCAGCTCCACGTGACACTGGCCTATCACTTCCAGACCAGCCACCTGCCCACCCTGGAGAAGTTAGCGCAGAACATCGATGTCAAGCTGGGCTGCGACTGGGTCGCCGCGATATTCTCCCGAGACATACGCTTCGTTAATCATGAGGTAAATTTCTGGAGCTTGTTTCAGTCCAAAAATTCAAAAAAAGAGGACCTAGCAGAGCTGCAGGCTGTTTTAGCTGCATTTGCAGCTCAAGAGTGCTCACAAGCAGCGAGCTGAACGAGGACACCCCCATGTCCCCTGCTGAAAGTTGTACGGATATGCAGCACAGACTATACAGACATTAAGGAATTTGCCTCAGGTCCCACAAGGACACCTAGAACATAGATCTCCCCCATTGCTCCAGTCACCTTAACCAACAGACCATCTTGCCTTTTTTAGCTTTTTACTCATACTATTTCACCCACCTTGTTTTTTTGCTTCTTGCAGGAACAATGTCCTGCTGGATTAATTAATTCTAACAATTACTCTCCTGTTAGCTCCAATGTAAGCTGGTCTGATCTCTCAGGAACCAGGCCAGTATCATAACCTGACCACTATCTATTTCTGTATAGGCTTGACATTATTATTAATCACAGCATTTACTTTCATCACATAAGAAACATTTACCCTCATGACCTATATACTTCAATTATTCTTATGGATTCTATAACTGCAGTATCTAAGTGTCTTAATGTAGTTTTCTTAATAACATTGTTTTCCAACACAATATACAGAAAAAAAATTATTTCTGTTTTGTAGATTGGGATCTTGGGCGTAGAGAAACCATGCATGAGCTTCTTCTCACCTCCCTGTAAATATCCCCAAGTTAGACCTCAGTCTGAGCCGGTCTGCGGCTCCCTTTGCACTGAGGCTCAGTGCGGAGAAACAGGCACCGCCAGAAAGTGAGTCATCTGACCCATCTAAGATGTCTATCTCAGGATGAAATGAATCAACTTCTGGAGGAGGGAACCCCCAAAAGGTGCCTGCTCAGGCAGTGAGCTAGACTCCTGAGGTTGAGGTGATTAATCCCACCAAAGTGCATTGTCCAGAATCGGACACACAAAACCTGTGGCAGAGTGGGAAAAAGTGATTTTAGTCCAGCACAGAGTAAACAGATGCCAAAGCCTGTGGAGAGCTGAAGTCTCTTGTGCACGGCGCTCTGACCAGGCCATGCTTCCCATGTGTGACAGCCTCCTTTGCTGACCAAAGAGTCATCTTGTCCTTTAGAAGCTGCAAGTAGTCAACACTATCGCTGATTGCAAAGGGAGTTGCCGATGAAAACCAGCTCACATCTTTGCATATCTAACTTCAGGCAGCCATGTGTGAAAGTTTTGGCCTTGTGGTATCAGGTGACAGTGACTACTTTCCATCTTCCTTTGAAGATACCACAAAGTCTAGGAGGATTAGTGAGCAAACAGGCTGACACCATCAGGAGATCAGAGCTGCTCAGCAGATTATGGATTTTCTTTGCATGATGCCATTGCAGAAGTTAGGCTTGGCCAGGGACAATAACATGTTTGTTCTCCTTTTAAACGGGGGACTGCTGTATCCATTTCCAAGGAAAGTTACTGATAGACACTTAATACGTGCGGATTCCTCATGCTCCAGTGAAGAGAAGATTACAGAATTATACTCACTGATCTTTGCCCCACCTTTTAACTTAATCCTGTTCCTGTTAGGAAAGACAAAGAAAACAATGTGGCCACATCCCAGTATTTCTCACCACCCGTGTTTTTTCCTGTGCATTCCCATGAACAGTTTTGAGAGCAGGGTGTCACCCAGTCAAACCTGTTAGCCCCCCCAACGGTGTCTCTGCCTTGTCTTCAAAAGCAACAGCAACAAGGAGAACTCCTCTTTATCAGTAGGTAAACCAAAAATAGTCACTAAACACTGGAGCTCTTTAAATTCCATGTCCCAATAAGAATTTGGTTCCATTTTTAACAGGGCACTTAGATTTAAGCACACAGTCATGTTTTTGTTTGCTCTAAAAAATCATCCCCTGCTTTCCCGCCTGGTTATCAGAGACATGACTGGAATCAAAGAGGGAAGGAGTAAACAGGTAGAAAAACTTTCCAACAGCAAAGAGTGGGAAGTGGCAGGAATTCCCTGAAGGTAAAGCTTTCCTGGATGAAGCGCAAAGTGATGCATTACAAGGAGAGCTGTTCACACCTTGCTAAGGTTAAAGGTCCAGTATGGGAGTGCTCCTGCCCCGCTCTGCTAAAGGTTCCCTTCCATTAACAATCCTTTCATTCATTTGTGCTTCTCTTTCCTCCCCCAGACTCTGCAAGTGATCTATCCTTACGCTCCCCAGAACGATGATGAACTCGAGCTGGTCCCAGGGGATTTTATTTTCATGTCCCCAGTGGAACAAACCAGTACAAGTGAGGGCTGGATTTATGGCATTTCCCTTGCAACTGGCTGTTCTGGGCTACTGCCTGAAAATTACATCACGAAGGCGGATGAATGTGGGACCTGGGTGTTTCATGGGTAGGTAAAGCTGCTCAGTCCCCTTTCCATCGCTGTAAAAAGGGGGCTCAGCAGCTGGGATTTCACCTAGGTAAGTGAAGAGTCTCCCGGGGCTGCTGAGGAGGTCGCCTGGGGGAAACTGGCACACAAAACCCCATCTCATAAGCAAAGGAAGAGCAGATGCTATCCCCGTGCATGGGATTAGAGGACGATGTGATTTATTTAGCTAAGATGTTACAGCAACTATTACTCATAGGATCGCTGCTGCTGGTTAACGGAGCTGGAGCAGATGGCTGCTGTAGAGCCACTGCTGTGTAGAGACACCTCTGTGCTGGGACTAGGATCAGGAAGGTTTAAATTTGAGCATTATTTTAGGAAGCGAGATCTTCTGTGTATAATTCCCTGGGGAAGAGGACTTGGGATCAGCAATGTTTCTTAAGATACTTAGCAAGATTTTCAGAAGTGCTTAGTCGCCTGCCTGCCGTTGGCTTCCATGAGAATACAGACTTCACCTTCTGAATAAGGTTATACCTTATGCCTCTTGATTTTGATGGGAATTAGTTAAACAGCAATAAAAAACTAGTGCTTGAGGGGTGGGACTGGGCACTCCTGCAAGGCTGTCTGCATCTCTAAGCAGGCAAACACCTTTGACAAATCTGGAGTATAGGGAGTCATTTGTATGCGAGAGCACAAGGAGAGGGGAGAGGCACATTCCTGCCTGCTGTCCCTCCGCGAAGCACCGTGCAGGTTGTGGTCACACCAGTGAGCAGGTTAGTTACAAAGGGAAGGGATGGAGATACAGAATAAAACACAGACAGTTCGTATTTCAGGTTTCAGTGGGCAAACACGATCTCTGGGGAGAGAGTCTGAGCAGAAAGGGAGAGCATTCGGTAACCCGTGTCAGCACAGGACAGCCAGAGGAACTGACCTAACTTGGCACTTAATAGAAACCGATCCAACAACTCCTCAAATTGAGCAAAATGCAGGAAACCAAAAGAGCAAAAAAGGGCAAGCAGTCTTTTTCTTTGCCTCTGACTTCTCAGGCTTAACACATGCAACGTGGTGAATGACAGATGGAGAGCAGGCACAGGGCAATCGTAGCTTGCAGGCTGGCTTCCAGATATGACTGCCACTGGCCACTGCCCTTCTGCAAACCAGCCCTGGCTTAGCCCTGAGTCCTCCCCAACCCAGAATTCCGGCAGGCAGGGACAAGCATATCAGTCACTGGTTTACCCCTCTTATCACAACCATCTATTCTTTTTTCACCTGCCCTCTGAGAAATGACCACCACTAATAAAGGGCTTTCATCCATATGTTAGCCAAACAGAACAAACCTATCTATACTAGAGTCCATCACCATCAAACTTCAGCTCACCTTTCATTACGAGGAAAGAAAAGACCTCCAGTAACCAGGGCTTAAAGAAATGAAAATCAAGACAACATGGGCAAAGTCAGTCAGAGAGTTTGTATGAAAACAGGACTTAATCCAGACCGTCCAATCTCCAATCCAGCAAGACCATCCTTTCTTCCTCTAAAATTTGCCAGCCAAAATGGTCTCAGGTCCACATACACTGCAGCAGCCTGCTACAGTGGATTCTGCTTTTTTTTCTTACAGTGCCTGGAAGGGTTTTGAGGCCTAGGGACTAGCATGGGAAAGAATTACTATTGCAGCAGCAACTAAAAGGAAAGCCAAATGTTTTTAACTCCAGCACCTCTGCCTTCACACAAGCAAAGAAAGGAAATGCCCCTTCCCTGATTACCACTAAAGACTATAAATCATGAATTGGAGCATGCAATATGAAGCATTTATCAAAAACATTATTACATACCCGGAAACAGTCTCACTTTACACAACGTCTTCCCGCAGGGAATATTATGTTACAGAATGTCATTTGGTCAAAACAATATAGCAAGCTACGGACAACCTAAGCCCCACTGCTGCCTAAGCCATGGTATTCATGGTAAAGAAGAACGGCACGCAAATACCTTCATTTCGCAGACGTAAAAGTCAGCATGGCAGTACTCACCGGGAGCGCGGGAGATGGGACCCAGCTCAGGGGGTTGGACGAAGGCTGCTGCTGGCAAGCGATGCTGTGGTCCTGGGGGCTGGTTTGTGCTGCCTCTGTGTACACTGCCATGTCCTGTTTCATCCCTGCAGAGGATGAAAAAGAAAGAAATAACAGCCATGGAGCTTTCCCTCCTAGTCACAAGAGACTGCATTCTTCAAGTGAAAATCATGCATCATTGAGATCATCACGAAAATACAGCTCACTCTGGGCTGCAGCACCCTGGCTATACCACGCAAGAGATATGACAGGCAGAATGCTATTCTGGGATATTTGATCGAATCTTTAACACAGCAAAATTAGATTGCTAGTTCCTGCACATTTCACCTGAAAAAGGTTCCCCTGTTGCACTGCTCAAGCAAGGCAGAAGCTGAACGGTGGCCTTTGCAGGACATGGGGTTTATGGCTAATACCCAAATAGCACCTCGAGAGCCCTGCCCGGCACACAGACCTTCCTGGCTAGCACTGTACAAACATACAACATAAAGATGTCCCTGCCCTATAGTAAGGTCTGTACCTCAGCTGCAAACCAACAGGCTGCCATCACTAAGAAGACAAGATTGATGATCTGTTTAACAGGGGAGAACAGGCTTTGCCTTCGGGGCAGAGTTACTGCCCATGAAACCAGGTTGTGTCTTGAGAGACGCCAGGTCTGAATCCTTTCCCTGTCTACTAAAAATAGGAATGGTATCACTTCTATTCTGCAAACCCCAAGGATCTTCCGTACACCTAAACTACATTTCTTTGCTGGCTGTGGCACATCCCTGCATGATTTCTTCTCATGTCAAGGACTGGACCCCGCTGGTAACAGTGAGGAGAAACATTCGATATCTGATCAGGGCTAGAGGTTGGAAAATTATTGAAGATAAATTTCTTCAGCATACCACACAATGTAACCCACATCCTAAGTCTGTGTAACCCATTCTTGCCATCCCCTCAGTAAGGGTATGCAAGTGAAAAATAACCTTTCTGAAACAAGCCCTGGACCCTCCTTAGGGGAGGAACTGGTTGTGTTTATATCAATGTCAGGAGATCTGCTCTGACTGAGCCTAGGAGACGACCTGGCTATAGATATGTTAAAAACAAAATACTTTTCCGCCTGTGTGGTATCAAGGTGGAAATCCTCTTCTGGTAGCAGCAGAAGCTACGGGTGAGCTGAAACTACTTAGAATGAATCCAAACTACAGATCCAGTATTAAAGATAGATAGATAGATAGATAGATAGACAGACAGATAGATAGATAGATAGATGGATGGATGTATATCCACTTTAAAAGTTCCCCAGCAAACTGCTTGCCGGGTGTTTTCTAAGTTGCCTTTCGTGCCTGAAAATTAGTGGGCTACCCAGTCAAAAGAAGAAACTTTCCACCCTCAGCACGTGGAGCCCAGAGGAGGTGGGAAGCCCAGCAAAGGTGCAAGAATTTACTTGCCCCACAGAAGCCACAAAAACCAAGCGTTCAAGACCATGGAGCTCTCTGCATATGCGTGTAAAGGCATATGGCAGAAGTGAGTGTGCTATCTTTGTGTCTGTGGACCCAGCACCACCCAAAAGCTAAAACTTGTGATGGTTCCCTGCACTGCTTTTCCATTAGCAGCAGAGCCAGAAATAGTCACCTTCTCTGCCCCAAAATGGATAGAAGCGTTGTAGATATGACACAGCAGTCTATTTCACCTCCCTGTGAGATGCCAAAGCTATTCCTTGCCCCTTTAATAAGCCTGCGAAATCAGACTTGGCACAAGTACTAGAGGGAGGAAAAACAGCCCTAATTTTTCAAGCTATATTTGGGCCTCAGTAGGTTTTTTTCCACTCTGTCTTCCTCCCGTTCTGCAACAATGGCTGGTTCATTTTCCCCAGGGATCCCTCTCCTCTAGATAATGATGAGTGATGCGGCAGAGGAGTCTTTTCCTACACAGAGCTCTGGACCAGCACTGTTGGGCCATGAAAGAGACCCTTTCTCTATCCTCTGCTGCAGCATCTCCATTCTTCAAGAAGCCTTCCCTGCCTGGGAGGACATTGCCTCCAGGGACACAGCAGTATCACTGACAGAGCAGCGAAGGCAAGGCATCATCCAGAAGACAGTAGATGTTGTTGTCAGCCTTCAGTCCCTGTTTGCCAAGCAGAGGAACCACAAGCCTTTGGGAAAAGCTTCCAAACAATGACCTATGCTTAGAAGATGACTAAGCTGAAATAGCTGCAGCGGTTTCTGTTTTCCAGCAACATCAAGGAGATACCACTGAAGTCAGACTGGTGGCTCTCCTCCAGCCACAGCAAGATAGTATGCCTTTGCCTCATCATCATTCACAGCAAATCCTAGCATCTATAAATAGATAGTAAAGCACTCATCGCCTTTTAATAAGGGCTTAGAGAGAAAGAAAGTCTCAGAAACTGTGCAGCAGCTCCTGGGGGCAAAGGGAAGAGGGGTAACCAAACAAATCCTTAGTATTCTTGAGGCCAGTGTCCTTAAAAGACTGTCATATGGGCAAAGCAGGAAAGGGCTGAGACAGGATGAGGGGCTGGAAGCTGCAACACAGAAGTAAAGGCAGAGAGCTCAGGCTCAAGATGCACTTTGTACAGCAACAGAGATGGGTCCTAGCTAAGAAATTGCGATTCTTCTCATAATGAGATATTCAAGTTTTCAGGTCAGTGAAGATGTATCTGTGCTAGCTGCCCCACGCTCCAAGCTGACCACTTAATACAGTGATAAATGTCTGTTCATGCTCCCTGCTCAGGGCTTAGCCGCCCTGGGCTTGGCACACGCAAATGCACTCAGGCAGCTTTTGGATAAGAGTTGGCCTTATCCTGCCAGCTGGAAGCGTGGTCCGACTGTACTTCTGCCGGCAGTATATCGCAAGCGTATATTCTGAGGAGGAGGGTTAGACATGATTTCTCACCCCAGCACCCGGTGATATTTCCCTCAGCTTATCCACAAAGCTCTCCTGCCTACATTTAACTCCTCTTCAAGATCCACCACCCCTGTTGCGCCTCAGAGTCGTACCATGCCTAGCTCAGAGATGTTTGCTGCCCTGACCTCTGATGTTCTATCTGCATTTGGGCAGTGAGGGGAACAGTTCCTTGGAGTAAGCCCAGCCCTTGTTGGGAACTCACCATGAATAAAATAAATACAGTTATAAGAACTGGTAATGCTAGAAGGTCAGGTCTGAAAGAGTAAGAGCAGGAGGCTGGAGAGGTTATCTGCTGCCAGAGGACTGTGCCCACGGTGGCTGTTGGACGCTGGGGATCAAGAGTTCTGTGCCCACCACGGCGGGTTCCCACCTCCTGTTTCCCTTCCCTGCCAGCGCTTCTCTGCATGGCATCTTCACCTGACCGAATAAGCCAGTAGCTCAGTCTTACTCTTGCACCCTAATTCCACCAGATAAGGGACCAACATCAGGACCAACAGTGTGGTATTTTTTTCTTCTTTAAACTGGTGCAAATCATGTGATCTCACAGAAGATCAGTTCTTTACAAAAATGCAGATGACCTATTTTTGTTCCATTGGTAGGGGCATTTGGTGTTATTTTAACAGCTACGAAACCCCTCTGAGATTTTATCCTAACTAGGTGCTAGTCAGGAAGCAACTTCTGACATATTTAAGGCACTAAAAAGTGCAAGCAACGGCAACTATGTCTGTCAAAGTAAATGACCATATACATTATGTGACAATGGTTTTTTTCAATGACTGAGCAAACGTAACCCATACAATGTCACTGAATCAGCAGAGGGTCACTGCAGCTTCTGTAATTGCCTGTCAGAGTTTACTCCCGAGGGTCTTGGTCAAAGTCCTCGAATGTCTGGGCATGAGGGCTTTATTCAGAGGCACCATCATTAGACAAGCCCCTTGAGGGAGAATGGGATCTGTTATATCCCTTTGGCTACACTTAACAGGAAGCACTGGTGAGAATAAATTCCCACTGTAGATGGGAAACAAAATAGCACTGAAAAATGTAGAAACAACAACCCAGGCTGAATATGCCATGTCCCTACCAGGGGTTACAACCTATTTTGTGCACAGGAACCCTGAAAACTGCCCAGCATGAGAGGCAGGGCTGTGCTCCAGTTTTCTACTGAAGCAATAGCTTATGCTCCAAAGGTGAGGAAAAACTCCCTGTAGCCATTAGTTTCCAAACTTTGGTCCACAAGACCATGGTAAGTAATGTGCAGCTGGTTCCCAGATGATGTTAGCGAGCATCCTGTGGCTGTGAGGAAGGTCTTGGCATTTTCCATGAGAATATTTGAGGGCTGACAGAGCCTTGCAGACCAAAGTTTGGGAACTGTTGTTCTGTGAAACTGTTTCTAAGGAAACAGAAAGCCTGTTGAGATGGGATTTGTCTCTTCATGTGTGTACATCACCTAGCAAGGTGCCCTCTAGGCAGCACTAAAATACAAATAATAATGTAATAACATGACAACAGTAATTATCATCGGTTCCTGAAGACCAGAAATGTCCTTACTGCAGCCTGAGCACACGAAGTCCAAAGCATTCCCAAAGCCAACATCTTTCTATTTTTGGCAGGTCCTACTCAATTCTGAATACTACATCTTCCCCATCCCTTCAAGCCTTCACTGACGGAGCTCTGGAAAGAAGACAGCAGGAAGACCAAGGACCCGGGGACGCGGGGCCACTCACTATCATCTGCCAGAACGTGCAGGTAGGGACCCACACACACATATAAATCACACACAGTTTTAGTGGCAGGTTTCCAGCAACTGGGTTTTTCCTAAAAACTTATCCTCTGGTCTCCTTTCACTGCCTGCATCAGAAGCTACAAGTTCTCTACAAGCTTTTGAATGACATGACACAGAAGACATTGCTGTCCCCAAACCTGCTCTTAGCATGGGGCGGCAGGGCTCCATCCTCTGCTCACTTTAGCAGTTTTATATCAACATAAATTTACCAACTTCAGAAGAGTTTCCTGTACCCACGTTTGCATGAGGGTAAAGCAAGAGGGACCTGGTTCTGATTCCCGGTAGTAAATCAGATCTCAGAAAAACCCTTGCACTTTGATGAAGGTCAAACATCCTGTAATTTTTCTTCCAGCCCCTGAGAATAACCAGCCAGCCAGGGCCTCAGAAACGCTGCCTGTTTGTCTGCAGACACGGGGAAAGGATGGATGTGGTTTTTGGGAAGTACTGGTTGTCACAGTGTTTTGATGCCAAAGGTGAGTTGGCTCCCGCGGGTCCCTCAGGCTCCAGGTGTAGATGAAGGAAGGAGAGTGGCAACTGCCTGGGGCAAAGCTCAGATGGAAGCTGTGGTTTCCTAACACAAAACATTGCTTTGAGCAGTTACCAGCGGCAGAGCACCTCAGCGCAGAGCTCTGCGATGGTAGGGCCGTGGTCAGAAGCAGAAACACAAGCCAGGGAGTAAATACTACATTTGGGAAACTATCGCAAGAAAAGATTCCATCGAAGTTACATCGCCAAAGAGCATTTTCATGTGGCAATGAAGTCATGGTGTTGGTAGCCAGTGTCCAGTGCAAACATCTACTACAATCAGGAAAAGCGTCTTTTGCACATTTGGCTCTCAGTCCTAAAGTAAATAACAGCAGTACAGGTACGGTCCAGAGTGCCTTTTGGGGCATAAATTGGAATTTGTAACCCAGTAATATGCTTGAGTTTCAAACTATAGTTAACAGACTATAACTTCAGGCTCTGTTGGCATTAGAGCTGATGAGGAATTTATCAAGACTCTTTTTTCAATTTAAAAAATGCCAGTATCTTGTAGCCAAAAATCATTGGAAAAAAGGATGATTTTACAACTACCTTCTTTCTAAATTATGTTTGAAGAGCTCTGACATTTTAGCCTCCCGTAAAAGTGTCACATTTGAGGTTTCATTTGTTGTGGGATGGAAATTACTTTCCTTTGGGGCATTAAATCTGTCCTAAAGATAACTTTAAAAACATTAGCAACGTTCTCTGCTGATTTTGAACTGATACTTAATTTTCTCAGATCCCTGATAGTTTTACGTGGGAAAAACTGCTCGACAGCCAGGTCTAGGCAGCACCTGCAAGGTGCAGGCGTTGTGGTGACAGAGGGTAGAAACCGGGGTGATGCTCTCTGCCTCTGGAATAATTCCAGCGACTGTTTCTAACCTTTCCCTCACAGGCAGGTATATGCGTAGTAACCTGAATATGCCTCACAGCTTACCTCAAAGAAGCAGCGGTTTCAGGGATTATGAAAAAGACGCGCCAATCACCGTGCTGGGCTGTACGCAGGCAAGGCTTGTTGGTGAGTTGTCCTCAGCAGATGAGAGCTTGCCCGGGAAGCTTTGCTAATGTGAATGAATTGGGCGCCCTGAAGTAACGGGATTTAGACGTTTCGAGAACCTTGCAAAGTCCCTTCACCTTCCCCGGCAAGCCCCCTCTTTCAAAGGAAACCTTGTCTCCTTCAGCTGCTGCAGCTGAAGAAAAGACAAAGCACAAAATTTAAGATGTGGTACGAAACCAGAGCCACCAGCATTCGCTACTGCCCTGGAAGCGTGCCACACTGGAAGACGCTGTTATTACCAATGTTGGTGAGAAACGCAGCAGTGTGATGGTCACCTCATGCAAGATATGCTTTTTCCTTGATTTGACAATCTTAAATTTTGATCTGCAGTTTGCTACACCAATATACTTTTATCAGCCTGTCTGGCTTTATGTTTATTTGGCAAAAACACAGTTCAAATTATTTCTAGTATTCTCCCACCCCACCCCCCCATCCTTGTCCCTGACTTCTGAGCCTGTTGGTTTGTGTATAGACAGAAAATTATTTGGCATTCAAAGAGCACATATTGAGCATTGTGATTAGGGGAGCCCAGCCCCATAAAGACATGGGCTTCAGAGAACAGTACTTAGCATTTTCTCAAATTCAAATCCTTTAGAGTAACTCATGTTGGTCACACTCAAACTAGGGCAGCTAAAATTATACTTGCTTTTTAAACAAAAATAAATCACTGTACAACAGCAGGATGCTCAGGCTCCCAGCCACATGGCATCAGGGTTCGCAATATGCACGTAACAGAAGGCAAATCTGGGAGCAATCACAGCACACTTTGCTGGTATCATTAAATGGGTCCGAGTACGCAACTGCATACGTGACCCAGATGCCATCAACCTGCCAGCACGGCTGTGGCATGCCGGCCATCTGCAGGCAACTGCTCCCCACCGCAGCAGCACAGGCTCGACCTTGACGATTGCCGGAGCCATAATTCCTCTGATGACTAAAGCAAACGAGCAGCTTCGCCGTGACGGAGGGCTGTTAGATGTGCCGCTCCTTCTAAATTACCCCACTTCTCTCAAGAGATTTATAGATCCATTCGACATGGTTACAGCCATCATTAAACATATGAAGTCAAGGTTAATAATCCCTTCTTGCTCCCGCTTCTTTGTCCTGCCTCTTCAAATATAACAAAAATATAACTCTTTTTTGCTACAAGTCTGTGCAATGCTGAGCAGATTCCTGTTCTCATTTGGTTCCCTTAGGCATTGCAAGAATATTAATAACCCTAATAGTGGAGTTGATTCTTATCTCATTTTCAGTGATCTTCCACCTGTGTAATGAAATGGTAATTTATACTAGCAAAGAATCAAGCCAATTGAATTAAGTTGGGTTTGAGTTAAGTTGAATCATTCTGATTTACGGCTTATAAATGAAATTAAATTAAATTCAAGCTCTCTACAGTTTTTCTCAGCACACTGTTTGCTTTTTGGCTAAATCTAAGAGAAGCAGAAACTGAGCAAAAGCTGCTGTGATTTCTTTGTGTATGGGTTAAGTACCTACATGCACGTGGAGCAACAAACACAGAAAAAAATGTATCCCGGTTCCAGAACTGTGCGCACAACAGTGCCCAACACACCACTGAAATAAAATACGATGGGTACATATATTTCCCAAAACACAAGCAGTGCAGCTGGGAAGCTGCTTTAGCTCCTTGCTGGGTGGCAGATAACCTGCACGCTGCTGTTGCTGTTACAATGCCATTTGTCTGGTTTTATTCACCGGTGTTGGAACTTGCTTGCAGGTGAAGCCTTGCTAGAAACAAATACCATTGTAGACTACATCTACAGCTCCCCATCCCTACGGTGTGTACAGACAGCACACAATATCCTGAAAGGTAAGAACCCAACGAGCAGGGAAGGCTGCATTCTCCTCGCTTTCTGGGAAAAACACTGCCAACCGGATAAAAGGGAGCCTGGCATGGGGGACCCAAGCAAATGGTAATCCAGGGAGAACTACTTCCATGGGAGTATACTTCCCGTTAGCGCAAGACTGTCCGTAAGAAGCCCTTCTCTAATTGCATGGTGTGACAAGCGCTTAGGCAAGCGGCGTGCTGGCCCTCACACCAGCTGCCGGGCAGGGTGGGGTTTATTGCCCCCCCTGCAGAAGCCAGATGTGCGTTCGGGGCGGGTGGATGCCTCCAGCTCAGCGTGCCCTGCGCCCTTGCCTGCTCACGCTCCTGCAGCTGCTCATTGCTGCGTGCTTCCACAGCAATTGCTACCAATGAGAAACTTGCTACCCCCCGTAAGAATAATTTACTGCAGAAACCGGGAAGGGAAATGGCGACAGAGGCATGAGATGCCCTGGCATTGGAAACAGTCAAAAAACAGCTCCAAAATACAGTCACACCTAGGTTTGGTATATTGCATATAGCTGCCAGCCAGAGGTTTACGTTCCTTGGCATATCATATGCCAAGTACATATATCAAATACTTCATCTTTCATACCTACTATTAATCAACTGACAACTTAGAGAGAAAAAAAATTATAATTTACAATCAAACTGAAGTATTAAAGCCGCAAAGGCTTGCTGCTTTCCTCCCCAGCTACTTCCAGCAATATCTGGTCTCCTTTCTCCCTTTTCCAGGTATGCAACAAGAGAACAACCTGAAAATTCGAATAGAGCCTGGCTTGTTTGAATGGACCAAGTGGGTCTCTGGGAACACACTACCTGCCTGGATAGCCCCCGTGGATTTAGCTGCAGCTACTCTAAGCGTTGATACAACCTACAGGTAGCAGAAAGGGGGGTGAAGAGGGTCTTGCATTGCTTGTTGGCTTTGTTTTTGAAGAGTAACACTCTGCTGAGTTTTTAAATTTAAGGAGGGACTGAAAGAGCTCCTGAGGCTCCGAGAATAAACTTAGAGCAGGCTCGACACTGCAGCGTTGAACATGACCTGAGAACGGTTTGTTATAAACCGGATTTTCCAGATCACTAGCAAGGTCCAGCTATATTGCTGATCATGGAGGTCCTCTTTCCAGTACTCCTTCTGTCCTGGGCATCTCTCAGGTGCCCAGGAAACCCTCAGAGTATTTTTTGTTTGTTTTAACCCTTTTCCTAAAACTTAGGAGTTTGGTCTCAGCTAACAGAACTTGTTGTGCTGCCTCAGTTCCCTGACCATCATGTTCACAGGCTGAACCGAATCCTGGGCTCGTTCACACCCACCTTTCCCTTCCCCACAGCAAAAAACTTGTCTGACTCTTTATTATGATTAGCACAGTGATGGATCTTAATCGTAGGTTTTGCATCACCCTGGGGAATATGTTTACATCTGTCAGCAATTCAGGGTCTCCTGTGACATCAAAATTCAGAGGTTTTCTATCAAAGCGCTAAACCCTAAGCATTTATCACTTCTCAGCAATTACATTTGAGAAGTTTTTAGCGGAAAAAATTGCAGGTTTCTGACTCAGGTTTTCATGGTATTCGACCTCAAAACAGTTGGTGAAAGCAAACAAAGTAAACTTCTGGTTAAAAAACATTTGAATGGCAAATGGATAAGCACCACTGATCTTTCCTCCCACTTTGCAGAAAAGGGAAAGACAAAGATAATTCGCTCGGCTTTCAGCAGCCCTGACGGAGCTGCTCCAAAAGCGCAGAGCTGACCTTCCCAGAGCTCGGCATTTTTGCCAGCCGCCCCTGCGGCTGCACAGACCACTCCTGGTGCCTCCATAGGCTCCACATCCCAAACTCACGCCCTTGCTGCCAGCCTCTGCTGCTTTCCACGTGGCCAGACCTCTGCATTCCCAACAACATTGCCAACAAACACCGCGGGGCTGCTGGGAGCAACCTCCAGCCGGGCTCTGGAGGGAAACTCAAGACTCCTCTGACTCCCCAGTGAAGCATGGCAGCCGTGGTGCCTTCCAGCCTAACCCGCAAATACTTTTTACTGTCAGCTGCAGAGAGAAAGGCTAAATAAAACCCAGCAGAAATAGTCATGTGGCAAAGAATAGATAAGATGATCTGTTCGGGCTTCCTACTCTCAAATTTATGATTCATTTATACAAGCCAGACTCAAAGAGCTCCCACAAAGAAGGAAACTCCAGAAAGGTCACACAGTTCCAGTCCTCCACTGCACCTCACTGCTGAAATACCTGTATCTCTATGACTTCTTGCAGAGACTAGCACTTTCTATCTTAGTGTGAGCCTGATCACCAGCTGAGCAATCTCAGATGAAAACAAAACATTTATAATACACACATCGTATACATACACAGAAGTTCCACCTACATGGGCTTGGTGACAAATATTTTGAGGCTGGGCTTTTGTGGTTTATGGTATCACCAGAAATGCTGGTGTTTCCCAGTGTCCCAGTGCACTCGTGTGTTGAAGAACCCTCAAGTGGAATAAGCAGTTGAAATATTAAAAAGAAAAAAAAAAAAGAAGAAAAACATAAAGAAAAAACACTGATTTTTTTCATACCGTAAACCACTTGCATTATGTCCTTCCAGTTTGCAGCTAAAATTCCAACACTCCGTGGGTATCTAAATACAAGTCCTTACACTGTATTTATCCCTGAAAGGGTATGACATGGCTAACACCCAGCAGAGCAGCTGGACCACAGGAGCGCCTCTGCTTCAGAAAACCCACGCCTTCTGGGAAGACCGTAACAAATATTCTCAGCACAAGAAAAGAGCCTGCTCTTGTGTGGTCAGCTGGTTAGTTGGGGGACTGGCAGACAGCCCTCCCGGTGCTGTCTCCTCTCACAAGGGCAATTCCTGTAGATAGATCAGATCACTGGATGCAGGGAAAAGTTAGGTCTTTTCCTAGCACCGCAGCATGAAAACACAGCCTTCTGCTTCCTATCCCATGCTTCTCTGTGCACATCCACCTACTCCAGCTGATAGAATTGGCCAGAGTCCCGACAGGCAATTCACTGAAACGCCCTGGCCCGGGGGGGAGGCCGGCTAATTCCAGGCATTTCCCAGCAACGCAGCTTCACAGATGGCCAAAGCAGCAGTTTGCCTCTGCCCCTCGACATGGAAGCGTGAGCAGCGAAGCGAGCCAGCACCTGCTTTCTCCAAGCTCCATGTTTCTCCCTGGAGCTGCGCGGTCTCCTCAGACACACACAGATGTTGTCAGCCCAGCCTCTGAGCTGGAAGCCGTGGCAGCAGAGCGCAGACCTCAGTCTGGCAAAGGTGGCTTGGGTGGTGTCTTGTCACCTTGTCACCTGCTGGGTCTGTCCGTCCGCAGGTGGCCGCAGGGACACGGTCCTTGTCCTGCTGTCCCCTCCTGCTCACCCACTCCTGCAGGGTAGAGATCTTGTTCTCCTGCCACTCACTAGCTTCCTGTGGGTGGGTAAGCCCTGGAATCTGCCGAGCGGGGGGCACAGAACTAAATAAACACAACGTGGCATCGTTATCGCTGCATGCCATCGCAAAAGTAACACAAGTATAATCAGCACGCCGTATGCTGCCTCCACCAACTGCTCCACAGTAGAAGCAGCAGTTACCATTTTTCCCAGCTAACTGAAATACCTTAATGCAGGAACGGTAAACATCTCAGTCTCAAAGTTTAAAAATCATCATAGTGGCCCTGACACAAGACGCAGTTCTGGGGATTTGGGGAATTAGAAGAGTTAAAGAAACAGGTACTTTCAGATGAATCGTAACTTGCACTTAAAACTTTGTCGCTTCTTCCAATTCACTGTACTTGTTTTTCTGCTCACAGACCTCATATTCCTGTCAGCAAGTTAGTGGTTTCCGAATCTTATGATACATACATAAGCAGAAGCTACCAAGTAACAAAAGAAATCATCAGTGAATGTAAAGGCAAAGGTAAGTGCTACAGAGGGGGTGAAAAAGAAGGTGGGCTCTCTAGGGTGTGAATGCCGGTATTCCTGACCAGTCTTTCCCTCTTCAAGGAGTGAATCCCCATACCTGAATCTCTCATCTCCTCACCCAGAAACATTGGAAACTCCTGGATGTGTCAGAGTTCAGATATGCTCAGCTTACGAGAAAGGCCCATAAACATAAGTAGCAGAAGTATTTCAGGGATCCCTACCCAACGCCAGCTGTTTCTCAAGGGAATAAATAGGTCATTTGCACTCTGCTGTCTCTAACCAGCATCAGATGGGGCATCTGCCATCCCCCATCTGAGCTACTCTTCTGAAATATATTACCCATAAAGACTGTAGAACATTTCTCCAAACACAATATTGAAATTAAAGAAATCTCTAGCTTTTATCTTTCATTCACAATATAGGAATAGGGTATTTCTAAGTTCTGGTGATTTCACTGATTTAGTTTCTCTGATCCTTCTCTACATTGTAAGCTTTTATTTAAATAGTTTGCACACAAACTTCGATAGCACAGTGTGACTTTGGCTGTAAAGGATCTTGCAAATGGAAATCTAAAGCTATCGCTGTGGAAAACCAACAACTTAAAGTGCTTGTTTTAATCAGAATTAATTTGGGGGTAGGAGAAAAGCATTTGCTTCATGAGACTGCTGAAATCTTGCTGGAATTCTTGTTTTCTTCAGAAAACCGTTTTAAAACTAAGTAGCACTGAGTTAACCATTATCCTGAAAACTGAGAAATGCTCTAAATATGTTAATAAACCATGCTTTTTCCCCCTAATATACATAGTTTAATGTGTTGTCATATGATAAACTGAACCTGTCTTGAATATTTGAAATGGTCAACTTGATCTTGGGCACCAGTCCCTAAAGCTGGCTTCATCTCCCTCCTCAGCCTGTGTTTCTCACTTTTTTTCAGGAAATAACATCCTGATAGTGGCACACGCGTCCTCCCTGGAGGCTTGTACCTGCCAGCTCCAAGGGCTCTCGCCGCAGAACTCCAAGGACTTTGTACAGATGGTCCGAAAGGTAATTACTGCCAAGGAGTAAAGCTCGCTGGCTTTACAAAGAGAAAAGAAATCTGCAATCTGCTTAACTAGGTAGAGGACATTTTGTTCCTCTCGTCTGATTGTTCTGCCCATTACACCCATTTCAGAAGTCAGGAGAGTAAAGCAGATTCATTTCAGAGGCTCATCTTAACCTGTCCCTTCGTAACAGACCGCATGGGATCAGATGCCCACCTACAGACGGGCTTGCAGTGACTCTGCTTTATGCCTGTAGATACCAGGGGCTGTACAGAGCTTCCCACAGTGCCCTCCAGTGCCGAAAACACCCTAACCACAGTTAACAGGGCACTTCTGCCCTACGACACTTCCCCTTCTCGTTTCACTCCAAAGAGCTGTTAACCATCAGAGGAAAGGACTGAAAATTATAACGGGGTCTTCTCCCTTCATTCCTTTACTCCAGCCCTGGCTAAGGAGGTGGCACAGTCCACCGCCAGCCTTGCAGACACTCTCAGAGGTATTCATAGCTGATACTCGATCTGAGGACACCTGAGCCAGACTAGCATCTATATTTCTCCTCCATAGCTGTGCTGGCCTTCAGGGATGGGACCATGTCAGCCATCAGGGCATCGTTGGTTTGAACTGGCCTGTATTTAAACTGCGTTACAAGGGTATAATCTGTCTTCCCCAGTGCGTTGCACGTACAACGGTGCACAAAGTCTGGCTGTCACACCCAAGTCCTACAATCATCTTTTGAAAATGGACTTTGGGGAGAAGGAAAGAGCGAGAAGACAGTGAAATGCTTCAGTAGCACTGCAGGACTTCGGCCCTTAGGGGAGCTCCCTCCTTGCACATCTGGATCCCTGCTCATTGCCTTTATTTCCGTCTCTCTTCACACAGATTCCGTACTTGGGGTTTTGTTCCTGTGAAGAACTGGGAGATACAGGTGTTTGGCAACTTACAGACCCCCCCATCCTCCCTCTCACACATGGACCAACTGGAGGCTTTAACTGGAGAGAAACCTTACTACAAGAATAGGCAAAGCTACATGAGCAAGGAAAACCCATGGCCTTTCTAAGCGTTGGAGAATGTCTCTTCTTTCTTGTGTTTATTGACAGTGGAAAAATAGTCCTAACATGTTCAGTGGATCACACAAACAGCTGTTCTCACATATCTCTCACACAGCCACAGTCATGCAAAAACTCTCATATACAACTAGGCAAATACAAAAGGGAGTGATTTGAGGGAAAAAATGTTAAAATACAGATTGAAGCTCTTGCACCTCAGGGAGTCTCTGTTTAGTCAGTAGCTCGGGTAGATTTTCCTGCCTTGAACGGAGCTCCGATAACACCAGTAACTTTCACTGCCTTCTGCACCACGTTAGAAACGACTAGCACTGTGTAAAAGTCGAGCATTCGGGATGCTGGGGTTTTTTTCACTACTATTTTTGCAAAGCATTAGCAGGCTTGTTCAGGACCACATGTTGAGACACACACACACACACACACCCCTCACTCACCACCCCCAGATTCTCAGCACCTTCCGTAAAGCGTATGACCACCAGCTGGAAATAAGAGTCCAGCATTGCCTCCACGGGCAGCATCAAATTATTCGTAGTTTATTCCTCTCCTCTATATTTGAGCACTGTGTTAGAGGTTGTGTTGGGCACACCATGGGTGCAAAGACTGATTGACGCTGATCTGCGTCAGAATAAAATTCTGAATTTCACCTCAGTTACAGATGAAGTTTGCACATCAAGACACCACTATTGTGAACAAAGGCTGGGAGCAGTTTCTTTTAAGTGGAGATGAAATAAGCTTTTTCCAACCAAACCTGAAGGATTTAGAAAGTTTGTTGGGTTCCACACACACACCCCCCCGCCCTTTATTTAGGCTATTGAAACCCACCCTTGTGCACAGACCCAGCCTAAAGTGTTTGTGTCATTTAAATTCCCATCAGAAGACCTTGAAAAAGGGTTTTCCCTTTTATAGTGAGATTTTGGGATGGTCATTTACACAGCAGTGGCTTTCCATCTCTTGTGAGCTTTTCCATCAGCCCTGGAGAGGTTCTGCAGTAAGCAGCCATCTTCAGGAGCTAATGATGAAATCAAAAAGATGCTGAAATTCAGCCTCTGCTGCATGCTTTGCTTCCTCTTCCTTAATTCCTAAGTGCCATCTGTCATAAAGACGAAGCAGAGCTGAAAAAACAGTACGCTTATATTTAGGAGCAACATGCTTTGGCCTATTCCAATGCTATTTATCCAGTGGGGGAAAGGTTATGTTTTGGGGAGAAGGGAAGAGAAGGGTTTCCATCGGTAGCTAATATCTTTGAAATCACAAGAAGTGTCCTCAGTGCAACAGCCTGCAAGATCCCAATAGCAGCTGCTTCACAAAATACACCACAGTGGGTAGTTTATGTATAAACTGGCTACAGAGCAGGTTTCTTTTAGATTAATATTATCTTATGTCATCAGCCTTGGGTCAAAGAGTTCCTGCAGACATTCGTACAGGTCTTATCAGCATAGGCTCACTTTGAGAAGGTATTTAAAAACGTGCTTAAGAGGGATGGAAGAGATTTAGGCATACTCCTTTCTTGGCTTGGGCCTTAAGTCTCCATATTCCCATAAATACCATCAAAGGCAAGTTCAGAAGTACCAGGAAAGAAATTCTGGCATCCTAGGTACCCCTCTTCTGTCCAACTTTCCCTCTGCAGAAAGCATCAGCGTCCTCATTTGAAATGCGTGTGTGGCACAGAAGTTTATGCTGCCCAACTTTGACAAAGGGTTATTCTTCACAGTAAGATCAAAGTTTGATTTTGTGTTGGTTTCTTTTAACCTCTCAAGCCTTCGGCAGGACTGGTCTCACCTTCAGTAGGATATGACTGAGCTGCACATTCAGCAGTCCGAACAATTAAGGAGGGATAA
>VFFE01007210.1:512918-545629 GCA_008921705.1 Burhinus oedicnemus
GGATTTGAGAAAGTTCAGGTTTGATCAAGAGTTTGTCCTTGTCGCTGGTGGGCAGGGGCTGCAGCACGTCCTGACCCCAAAGCTCGAGCTCTGCCTGCGGGTGCCTTTCTGGTTTAATGCAGGTGCCACGTCTAAAGTTTGATGCATTTCCCTTACATTTAGTGCAGTAGCAGCTACAGCCAAATACTTAACTCCTCTGAGCACGGAGCCAGGTTCTCCCGTGAGTGTAAATACTCACATCAACAGATCTTTGCTTGTTTATGCAAATAGAGGATCCAGGCCATAACTTCGGAATAAAAACATTATTTCCCTTTTCACTCAGTCTGAACAGTTTCAGAAAGAAGTCAGCTGATGGTAGGAGCCACCTTCTCTCCTCTGGTGACAGCTTCTAATGTCAACCTTATTATGAAAGTGATAATTTACATCACCAAATAAGTGGTTGTTTACAAGAATTCTGCAGGAATTATCGTTAGTGAAGGCAATGCAAGCGGTAATCCTACAAAACAAAGAGGGCAGAAGGCATGCCAGAGCGCTATTTCCCACCGTATTTGTTCTGCATCCGCAGCCCTGAGCCCCCCCTGGCAGCAGTATCTCAGGGACGTGGGTACCATCATCTTTGTGCGCCAACTGCGGTTCTCGGGGAAGAAAGGTCCCAGGATGGGGAGAGGGTTGTACAGCACTGTGACAAACTCAGCCTCTCTCCGTAGCTCCCACGCTGGGTGGGAAGGGTCATAAACTTTGCCCTCTGTGTCCCATGGATCCTTATAAAGGCCTGATCCAGAGCCCAGGGAAACAAAGAGGAAGATTTCGCATGATTTCCTTAGGGTGAAGCCACGCGAAGCCTGGTCCTACCACACGCTGCGTCGTGTCCCATCCCCCCCCCCCACTGACTTAATGAGGAATTTGGAGGACTCGTATCTGTGCGGGGCTGAGCCCTTCCAGTCCTGATTTAAGAAATGCAGGCACAAGTAGAGCGAGATTTAGCGTCTGATTATATTCATGTTCATTTCAAAAAGAGGGAGGCTAGATAGTTGAGTTAGGCTGTAGTCAGCTAACCCTTATTTAAACGCAGAGCTGGAAATTAGTTTGCGATGCTTCACAATTTAAAACATATTGGAATTCCATATGAAAACTATTGCTTAGAGAGGGAGCCTTAATAGGTTTGGCTTGTGGGTTTTGATTTTTTTTTTATTTTTTTTTAAAAAAAGAGCCTAAGCATAGGGGATATTATTTGAACTTTAAAAACACATGTGAAATGATGGCGGTAGCAGACATGCTTATAATGGTGAATGAATGAAAAAAAAAATAAAAATCAAGCAGTAAGTGTGATTGGTTGCATACACTCTAAATGGCTACTTACTTCTCACCACTTCCTCAAATACTTGTTCCCTGGGGAATATTCATGAACCATACGTGCTACATAACAGAAAATACACAGCCAGTTCCTTTCTATTACTTCCCATTAAAATGTACTTTCTGAAGTTTCTCTCTGTGGACATCTCTTAAAACTTGATGTTATCAATGGATACTTTTTTTTTTTCCATTTTAAACATGTTGTATCATTCTGTTTATTATGTTTTTTTAGTGTGAGCAGATTGTATTTATTTGAGAAAACTTTGCTGTCTAAAAAAAACAATAATTGTATTGCCAAAAATAGCTGTAATTACCTGTGACATCTGTATTTTTTTATTTTGGGGGGGGGGGTTGGTTGGTTGTTTTTAACCTCAGTTTCAAGTGCTAACAACTGTTAAAACGACCACTGCATTTTAATTTGCTTATTACATTAAATGGATTTCTCGGAAGTCGAACAAAAAATGTCTCGTAGATGATTTAATAAAGATGCCACGCACCCACACCTTGCCCTTCCTATTTAAATTTTTCCCCCAAGGATGTTGGACTTTGCTGGAGTGAATATTCTGACACAGACCTTCAATGAAGTGCTCCTTCGGAGTGGTCCGTGCATTGCTGGGCAGCATTTTCAGTGGCTCCAGCAAGATGTAGGTAAGAAAAAAAACACTTCTACTGGGTGTATGCCTAGAGAACAGCTGTATTGGGACCTTGAAACAAAAAGGGAGCCAGGGCTGTTTCTCAGTTGGGGTTGCAGCGCTGCCCTCACCACATCTCATTTTGGGATGCCCGCCCGGATGGGGTGTAAGCCCCAGAAGCGCATCAAGGAGAAAGGGGAATTGGAGTTCTATTTTTCTCCTCTCCACTACAGCTGAAGTTCATTTATTTGACAGCAGATGGCACAAAACCATCTCGAGTCTGGTTTCCCTTCTACAGCAGGGGGATGGAGTTTTCCCCCTGGGTTGGAGGCAGGTGGCTTCAGCGTCTCTACTGCTTGATGGCTTCTCCTCCCCCCCGCCCCGAGTTATTCTACTGTCGGGTTTAGATATGTGGAACTGGAAGCACAACTTTTAAACGAAAGTAATGCTTGCCTTTACAACACATAGCTTCTTTCTTGATTTGTTTTTTTTAATTCAGCAGTAGTGTTATCAGCCAGTGAGGCTCCTCCCTTTCAAACCAACTAACTACATTAAACTTTATGGCCTACAGCTCTGTTTTCCAGTAAAACTGATTATATTATGATTAACATAAAAGCCATAGCTTTTATCAATCAAATATACACTAATAGAGTGATGTACTTCCATGCACCTGGAAGTTTAATGGAAACAGGTTCTAATAACTTAGAAGTGAAATGCATAATGTATTTATAATTAACTATTTTGCCCAGTTCGCTCAAACCCATGTCCTGCAAATGCACACAGTTTTTAAACCATATTTCCTATTTTATTAAAGTCGTCTCATTTTGACAGCATTAGTCATTTGCACTAAACGTTGGGCAGTTGCAGAGAAGTGCCAGAAGAGGATCTGCCAAAGCCTTTTGGAAATCAGTGCATGTGGCTACATGATGAAAAGAGGCTCCTCCTACAACAGGCTTGGATAAATCTCGTGATGTTACTGGACATAGAATCATAGAATCGTTTAGGTTGGAAAAGACCTTTAAGATCATCTAGTCCAATCATTGAATCACACACCCAGGAGACACAAAAAGCTTCACTACGCCCCAGACTGCTCCTGAAATAATCAGACCTGCAAGGAGACACGGGAAACCCACATTCTGCCACCAAACCTCTGGGATCTCCTTGTTGTAGGCATCCCTCTGCCCCGTGCTTCAGCGCTCAGTGAACCTTTCACAACCACATCACCAATACGTTTCAATCCCTGGAGAGCCAAAAACCACACGCAGCACATCGCCTTTCTCTCGTTATTTGTTTTCCCAGGATCCCTGTGAGTAGAGCAATGCAAACCTCCCATGCACACGGCGGTACAAGATGCAGAGTGACGCAAAACTATTTTTTCCAGGGATTTAAACCACACAGCTGGGTTTTCAAGCAACCCTGCCAATTACCGTACTACTATGATGTCCACCAAATAAGCTCTGCCTTCCTGGGTGCCTGCCCACCTCGGGGAATTAAATCCTGCACAGTGCACCTCATCACAGCAGCAGTCCCCGGTGAGGCTAGCCCAGGTCCCCAGGGTCCACATTTCTCTTAACCTTTACCAGCTTCCATATACATCTCCCCCGCATGAATACCGAGCAAGATGGAGCTGGGGGGGGTGCAAGGTGAAGTGCCCCCAGTCCTATCACCCACCAGTTCCATTTTAGGGACCCGTGAGGTCACCGATTTCTCAGCAGTCACCAACACGTAGGAAAGGTGCGATGCGGTGGGGAGAAGAGAGTGGAACAGCAGAGAGAAGGAGAGGCGGCAGAGACCCCGGCAGTGATGAAGTCATGGCAAATCTGCTCCCCCGTGCTGAAAAGGGCCGGGCTGCACAGCAGCCCCAGCAGACAGAGGAAGCCAGCACAGACCGACCGCCTGCGCCCACACCGCAGCATGACTTTCACCAGGATGCTGCATGTCACGGCTCTGCTCCTGATGCAAGGTAAGCGATACGCCTTCTCTTACACCATCTCCCCTGTGCAAGCAGTCCGGCTCACAGAACTCAATTTTCAGAGCTTCGGCACACCGCACGCAAGGCAGCTTTGCTGTTGTTTTCTTGTTGACAATGCTTTTTTTTTTTTTACCCAATTTCCAAAGCATGTTGGTGCTGAATTCCAGCTGACTCCTAAAGCCAGTCTCGAGGAGACCAATTCACCTCCAGCAGCTGGCGGCACGCATGAGATGGCGAAGCGTTGGGAAATCAAAAGATTTTCCCTTAAATGTCAATCACTGCTTACTTTCCATGGCTTGGATATCTGCGTATACCTTTGTTCATGTATTGTGTAAAAATTGTGTAATTTAGAAAGCTCTTGCAAAGTACTTTGAAAATGAAAAGCACTTTAAATGCTCCATCTCCTTACTCCTACTAGAGGATGTAGCTTACACCTACTTTGCTAATCTCCTCTCTTTCATATACAGAAGAGCGTGTAAGGTTCATATTTGACCATGTTAAATAGGGAAAGACTTCAGCAAGGAAAGCAGCAAGACAGCTGTCTACAGCTCAGGGTTCTTACAGGCTTCGCTCCTGACCTTCGCAGGAGGAATGTGGGCAGGAGCCTGGTGCTGGCCGAGGCAATGGTCCCTCTCCCCCTTAACTAACGCCGGAGCAGAAGCCATAGCAGTGCTATTGCTGACACTTTGCTAGTACTCTCACGCACCAAGATATCATTAACAGAGGCCACATCAAATCTCAGTGTCTAAAGAGCAACAAAGCATTCTGTAATACTATACGCTTCGGATATTTTATTACCATCGATTGTATTTAACAGAAGCCAGGCCTTAAGGGGCTGTCGGTTATATGCGAGCTGAACCAGCACTTGCAGTGCCCTTTAGACTTGCTCCAAATCAGCAGCTTTCACTCTGTTTCAGTGTACAGCCCCTCTTCCCCCAATATTGCCACAGACTCCTGCATGATAAATTTGTACCTGTTGACAACCGCTACCTGCACTTGGCCATCAGAATTAATTCAGACACCAGCTCACAGGTCTGCAGCCAGAGGTCAAAAATAACTCATTAAACAGGATGTCTCTATAGGCCACAGTTTTAAAGATAACTCTGAAACGATGCATTGAGCGCATATCACCGCAACAAGTTCTCTGTGCACTTTCTGATGGCTAAAATAACAGCAACCAGAGGCACGAATCATTCTGCTCAGCTGCATCCTGCAATTTCTAGCAAGAAATTATTGCCCTTTCTTGTGAAGAAGGTGGATATATCACTGTACTTGATGCCAGACTAATTTTTCCAGGTAGCCGGGGCACCTGGGATCCACACAGTACAAGAACCCCTGGAGCTGGTATGGTAACATCTCCCACGCCCCAGTGACCGTACTGTGGTGGGCTACAGTGGCTTGAAGACCACAGCCATGTCAAACTGCCCCCTATACGAGGACGGAAATTTGTCCTGTGAGCTGTGGTCTGAATGAAGCCATGGTCCCTCGTGGAAATTACGAATATGCTCTGTTCTGGGGGCTGCTTTTTTCTGTTTTAGAAAAGCAAGCAACACACCCACCTTTTCTTTTTCAGTCTTGCTGTTCTCACCTCAAAAGGTGCGACTTGAAAGACCCCACACTGCTGTTAGCGACAGGAAACCGTCACTACAAAAAAACGCAGAAGGGCCCCATGGAAAACCACAGGAAAGGCCCTCTCGGCTGCCTTAACAACATGCACCTCCTGACGCAGGTCTTCACAAGTGCAACCCATGCAAGGAGGTTTTCCTTTTGCTACCGCTCCTCTGCAAACTAACCCCATGTGGCACAAGCCCTGAGAAACCAGCTGAGACACTAACCCTAGAAAAAGCAGGTGGAATCAAGAGGAAATATAAACCAAAGGCACTGATATGCCATAAATGATGGTAAATCAGTTACGGCCACTCTAAGTTCAACAGGGCTTCCCCAGTGTACAGCGATTCCATTGAAACCAGCCTGTGGTGTCTCCTGGCACTGTGCAGTAAGGACAGACAGCAGATCTGTATCTCAGTTTCTCCTTAGCTAAAGCAGCATACATCATACTTACAAATTCAGAAGTAAAAATATTGATATATTACAAGGAAATCTCTTCTACAAGCTTATAGACTCAAAGGATTAGATAGTGAAGAAAGAGAATGCAGTGTATTTGCTATTTGTGGAGTCCCAAGCTACATCACTGACCATTTTTCTGTGCCACCTCTGGCACAGGAAATGTCAGCTGCGCTCAACTCAAGGGTGAGGCATGGGATTCCCATGGGAAACTACTGTCTTACAGGGAGACAAGTCCTTCCTCTGATTTGAGGGGTAAAAGATCAGGTTCAGCATGATGACAGCTTCATTTCTGGTATATTTTAAAATGTTAAGAAAATGAAAAGCTTTCCTGAAGCCCAGAAAGATTCATTTCCCCAAACTGCAGCGCTCACGTATGTAGTAGGAACTTGCAGCAGAGAGCCAGCTGGGAAAAAAAAAAATGCCAAAACACACAAAACAGGAACGAAAAATAAAACCGTCCCACTGCCTATTTACTTAACTCTGACCCAGGCACTCCTCTTAGTAATTTTTCCAGGGCATGCTTTTTTCTGGAGAAGGCAATTCATTCCAGGTTATCAAATATTTTTACAAAGTGTATTATATATCTTAAAATGTCAGGACAGAAAAACATATTTTACTGCCTGTCTATAAAATGAACTGGGAGGAGAGAGAATGAAATTTCATTTTAGTAACCTGTGCCAGGCCACGTTTGTGGATCCTATCTTGGTAAGAAGTTTCAAAGCCAGTTCAAAGCAGTTGCAGCATTACAATTTCTGAATAAAAAAGTCTCATTTTTCAGAGGTACTGATCATTCACTGCTCAGTCGCACGCGCTTGCAAATCAGGTTCAACAGCTCCAGAAGGGAACATGGAATAATAAAAATTAATTACAGGGAGAACGTGCATTAAATGGGTCTGCTATCAAGTCTTCATTGACTTATGTGGAATAATGTTTAATAACTAAATCTGGTTGTGCTAGCAGGTGAAGATCACAAACCTCTGGTACACATCTTACCCAGTGACTGTGATGACCTACCTAATGACTGTGATTTATTTATATCAGTACAATCATACTGGCAAGTTTCCTCATGCAGGAAGACCTTTACACCCTTGAAAAAAGGAAAGTTGACATCTCACTCTGTCAAAACACTGTCGCTTCACTTCATGTCACATTTTAATACTTGTTTTTTTCCCCCCTCATCTCTGGCAGGGGATTTTCCAGGAGCTGGCAGTGAAACCGTAACTCTAAAGGAAGGAGAGGACCTAAATCTCCACTGCACCCTCAGCAGTGATGACAGTTCTGCCCGGCAGTGGTTAAACCCTCATGGGTTTGCCATTTTTCTAAACACCCAGCGGGGTAAGTGTGAAAACCGAATGCAGCACTTTCCACGTGGGGCTGGAGGGTCACTCCAAAGTGGGCTTTCTGAGCTCTCACCCATAGCCAGTCTGACTCACCTATTACTCAACCGCTCGAAATGGTTTTACATTCAGCCCCTTTCTGGCAGGAAGCTGATGAAATGGAAACCCCCACAAGAGTGGTCTGGTGCTAGAGCTTTTAGCAATGAACTGTAGTTACCACCAGCACCAAGAGATTAGCACAGAAACCCACTCTTGCCTTACAAGAGAGGCAGGAGTGGATGTGCCTGAAAGCCCTGGTACATTTCTGCTCATCAGGGAATTCAATGTAGTGCATCAAGAGGAAATTCCTAATGCGTGCTGACAAAGCCAAAGTTACGATTATCGTGTTCCTTTCCACTCCCTACACCTCATGTCTCTCTGTCCTAACCTCTCCTCCTTTGGTCCAAATTCAACAGCTCTGCAAGATGAGGACCGCCTTGGTCTTCCCCATTTGTATAGTACCTAGTCAGCATCCCTGCTTGTTAAAGCCATTAGGCTTCAACGATAGTAATGACTGGGATTTATCCAAATGACACTGGTTACCCAGCTTCCACTGAGATCACCCAGGAACTGAGGGTCTTCTTCAGTTGCTCTGGGAATCCCAGCCACCAGGTCTTCCCACCCGCATCAAACCAGCCCAATAATATTTCCTGCAAGCATTGACAATATTTCTAAATGGAAAATGGCATGAGTAACTGTTGCTTGTATTTACTCAGTTACAAGAACAAGCAGGATGAGTGTTCTTTAGCAAGTTTAAATGACTCACACATATATGTATTAGGAACTGTTTCCTGGGCAATCCAGGATCCCAAGTTCAGTACTCTCAGTATAATGCATAGGAACCATTAGATTCAAATGGGATCCCAAAAAACTCAGTGCTGAGCCGCTGACAGCTAATCAATATGGGAAATAGGGCTACTGTAACCTGCCCTGGGCTGCTTTGACATCCAGGCTTCCAAAAACCACAGCAGGCTATGGCAGGGGTTCCTCTCTCCTGTTGCAGTCTATTAGTCCACGCACCCAAGAGCTGCAAGACCTAGGAGGACATCACCTCTCCATCAGTTATCTCTATTTTTGACATACATGTATGTTCTCAGTATTTTACACTGTAGAGGTAGGCAAGAGTAGCAAGAACTCCTACGTTTATGCAAGTTCTCTACAGCCCTGGCTACAGCCACAAACACTCTATTTCTGTGCAAACAATTTTGGACTGAGACACTTTATTCTGCCCATATCCAGTTTTAAACATCTCCATCCTTTAATGGCTCTAGCCATTTTGATGCTTAAAGTTTTGCTGAATTGACAAAGCAATTTAATAAGGTTGGGGAAAGAACATATCCACCGGTATCTACAGGAGCAGATTCTAACAATATCTGTCTTAAATCACCTGAGGATTCAACCCATAGTTTCAACATCCCACAATTAACCTTCAATAAGATACATGATGTAACACCCACAAGGACCAGAATTTGCAAAGCATTTGGATAAGTCAGACACGCTGAATATTTTCCTTTTGCAATACAAAATGATTAGAGAGAAAACAAACTTTACACTACACACAGACATTTTCATCATTTACTCTGAATCACCACTGTGAATCTCTGTCACGTTGCTTCTCCAATAAACCACTTCGTGAATTGGTTCCCTCCAGTCTCACTGTAACTAAAATATGACAAGCTAGCTACAAGTCTTACATCATGGCAATTTCAAAATCCTTTAATATTTAATCACTTCCACAAATTATAGTACTGCTGTGATTTTCTCCCAACTCTGTATTTTTACAAGACTTCAGCTAAAAAAAATGAAAAAGATAGTTTTTGAGGTCTTTTTCTCCCTACTGACTGGTACGCATTCCCAGTTTCAGTTCAATTTAAGGCAGAAAGTTACACTTTCTGTGCTGCAATTGTGGCAAAAGTCCATGTGACTTACTGGCCTGACCCCGAGGACTCCCATAGGTCATCCCGCAGGAGGAATGAAGCAGAGACTTGAAAGTCAAGAGAGAGAAAGGGGACTGTACAGCAAAGAACAGATATCCCAGGAGATAGTATCATTAAAATCAAGGTAATTAGACAAGCCAATTAATCAACAGTTAACAAAGAGGTGTGTGCTGACCATAGTGTTCATTTATATATCGCAAAATACACCTAAAGAAGGGAAGTGATTTTTTTCAAGGCCAAATAAAGGCTTGGGGAAGGGGGAACTGAGAGGTCCTCAGTTCATGCACCTATGCTCTATATTCAAAGGTCCCATTACTTTTCTGACCACATATTGTGTCCTCACACCCCAATGTTTGCTTATATTTATCCATCTAAACACTTAAATAACCCAAATTGCTATAATACCTGGGAACACAGGAATAATACCCCCTGAAAATAAAAGTGAGAAAAAACACGTCATTTTCCCAGCCGGCAGCACACCCCCACCTTCTTCAGTTTACTCTGGCCTCTGTACTAGTGCAGCACCAGCTAGGAATGCTTTGTGCTAGAACTGCTCCCTTATGTCAAGTGTTAATGAATTTTAAAAAATGCAATAAAGAAAATCAAAGCAGTAATGAATGAGGATAGTTATCTGTCTTCCTCTTACGTACCAACACACATAGCATGCTGGTTTTTATTTTCTTTACAGCTTTAAGAGATGAGAGGTACAAACTTATCCATTATTCAAAGGATGAATTATCCATCCAACTGTCTAATGTAACCGTGCACGATGAAGGTGTATATAAATGCTTCTACTACGGCATCCCATTCAAAAGCAAGAACAAGACTGTTGAGGTATTAGGTAAGTTCCTTCACCTGCTTTGCTCCAGAGGAGTGGAACAACAATGCCAGCTCCTCAACTCCCAACCTGCATTTTTGCATGCAATTGTACGGTTCTCAACACAACATAATCCTGGTCTTAGCTCAGTCCCCCCAAATAATGCTGTGTATGCAGCCATTCATAAAACCAAGTAGAAGGATGTACTGTAACTGATTCTAAATCGTCTTGCTGCAGCTGCTCCTTCTAATCCAGTACTGGAAGTATCCCAAGACACAGAAGGAAGCATTACACTGTCTTGCTATACCCAAGGATGTAAACCACAGCCTCAGATTACCTGGCTGTTGGACAACGGGATAGAGCTCCCTGGTAAGTGTGAAAGGACCAGAGATTAATTACTAACAATTTCTTCTTATCAGCCTTGGGCATGTTTAAAAATACTGGAGGGTGAAACACCTGCAACACATCAGCTGGAACTACCGCTCGTCCTCCACGCATTTAGTACAACTTGGCCCCTGCGGTGCAGGTTTGGAGCAAAGTCAGCACTAAATTCCAGTGTTTGTGGAAAGGGGAGCGCTCATTTGCTCCTCTCACATTCAGTGCACAACACCACCACTTGGCACCAAAATCCCTTGAGAGTCTGGAGTGAAATTCCACTGAAATAGAATGAAACCAAAAACTCTGGAGGCACAATTTGCAAAGCCGCAGCATAAAGTCAGTTAAAAAATCCATTATAACTACTTCCATGCTGCAACCGGTAGACAGATACAGAACCGGTAAAGAGCTCAGGAAACACATCCCACACCACCCTGCGAGGCTCTCCCCAGGGAGAGGTCTCCACACGTGTGGGTGGACACATGTAAGGAGGAACAGAGCCACCATGTAGCTCAATTTAACTTGTGTTAACTATGTAAATAGCTGCTTGGAAGGCCATATTCTAATAATAACTACCTTCCTAGCTGTCACCGTAGCACAGCAGAGTGGAAATGCACATCTGTATCAAAGTGTGAAGAAAATACCCATAGATGCAAATGTATTTTCCTTCACGTGTTAACAAGCTCTTATTTGTATTTTGCATCATCAAGCAACATATACAAAGCTTAGCCTGTAATCTCCTGCCCCCCCCCCCCCTTTCCCCAAGATGGCTTTTTTAACTAAGAGCCCCACAAAACAAGAGAATACAGCCTGAATACAGCTAGAAATCAAGCCTAAAGAAAAAAATTCAGGCTGCCAGATACACAGGCATTAATGCAACCACATAAAGCCCTGTGCTTAAAGGAATTGCACTCAGGGGAAGCAGCACAGCCGGTAAGGGAGCCACATGAAAGCCAGGGCAGAGCTATCTGCCACTGCAGGGGGAAACGTGCTCTGGAGCAGTGCAGAGGTCTTGGAAAAGCAGCTTCTACAATCCTGCACATCTTTGGGGAGAGCTGGGCTGTGTGTGACTGTCAGGGCTTGGAGGAATACCAGCTGTGAAGTTATGAAGAGCTCAGGGAAGCAATATATCACCTCTAAGTTTTTATATACATTTTTCCCAGTATTCTAGAAACAGGGGTTTCCTTAAACAACCTCAGTTCTGGCCTGATAAAGCCCATTATTTGTAACACCACAACACACAACTCTGACGCTAAACACCTCCCACAACACATAAAGCCAACCTTGCATTTCTCCACGTATTTTAACAAAAACCTATGCTTACCTTTCTCTCCTCCTCACCTTTGCAGCACTAACCCAGCCAGCCATTAGAGCAAGCCAAACCAGTAAGAACCCGCTGACCTTCCCCATCACCCCCCAGGCACCTGGGAACACAATTAAGCAGCACAGGGCAGGTGGGGTGTCGGTTTGGCTGGTTTCATCTGTGGCTGGTTTTCAGAGGAAGGAATATTTGCATGAAGAGGTGCAGATTTCACCATGTGGCCTGCTTGCGGCAGGGACAAATTGAAATGTTAAAATTCAAAGTTTCTGCATGCACCTTTCCTTTTTTGAAGGTGACCATCTTTCAGTAACACTCCTTTCTCCCCCTTCCATTCTCAGCTTTAATCACTTACTGCAAATATTTATACTAATCAGAAAATAGCTAATACATCTTAATTACTGGCAGCACCTCAGTTCCACCAGGGCTCAGCAGGGGCAAACCAGCTGTAATTACTGAGCTGTTGCTGACAAAGATTATTTTCTTCCTAGCAAAAACACTTTGAAATCCTTTTGCACTCTTATGTGACCCTGCTGGGGATGGAAAAGAGGGTTGAGAAATACCGGTCTATGTGATACAGCAAGTTATCTGCAAAGGCTAATTTGGAAATGAGGAATTTGTTTCATTTAAGAAATAAGGGTAACAGATTCAAGAGAAAGCATTGGTTTGTTTCCAGAGAACCTCCACTTTACAAACAGACAGTAGAAATCATTGTGCCACCATAAGCATTAAAAGTAAACATCTGAGAAAAACTCCCTCTCCACCCGAGCTGTTCAAACACATCTCTGTGTCACCGGAAATACACCTTTATTTTTCCATATGATATAAATGAGTATAAGTCAGTATTACCTAGAGGACTAGGAACTACATCAGACAAGTTACATGGTGCTCTCCAATTCATTATGGCAAGGCAATTAATCCTTGTGTTTAACTTCCCCCAGCTGCAAAAGGGGAAGAGGCAAATCTGCATTGTAGGAATGATGGAGGACTTGCACAGGATTTCAGAGAGTTATACAAATGTTTATTTATTACAAATGTAAATATTGCACATCAATATTTATTCTTCATATTTATCAACATGCACAAATATCGCACAACTTCTTTTTATGTTTGGGGTAACAAATCCACAGCTATTAAGACACAAATGCAATGCACTGGGATATCACATAGCAGAATCCAAACTTTTCCATATCTCAGTTGCGCTGCAAAACAGCAGGTCCTTGCCCCGAGGCTCCCCGCTGCGGGCCATGTGTGGCTGTGGCACACAGCAAAGCAATTTATTCCGTTCAGGAAGGACCAAAAGTGCCGGTGGGTGTTTGGACGTTTCGCCGCAGTCCTGCAGGGCGCTGCAGGGGAATTTCCCCGCGCAGTCATATAAGGGAGCGGAGGCTTTGGGTTGAGCGCAGGAGGTGCAGCGAGGTCTGCACTTAAACAACTGCCGAGGAAGAAAACATGACCTTGCTGCCTTTGGGCTCCCATGTAATCCATTTACACAATGAACCTCTTGTGCACAGTAATCATGCGCTGCTTTAGCACAGCAAGGTAATGCAGATTGTGCCTGGAAGGTTTTTCATTAAATTGCTCTTGACTAGAAAGCACTTAAATGTTTTCTTCCAATGGGTGGATAGGTGACACTAAGCACAACTTAGAAGCTGATGGGAAGAAATGGACCACAACCAGCGTGCTGAGAGTCCTCGCCTATAGGCCCAATTCAACAGCCAGCTGCATCATCCACCACCAAGCACTAAGAGAAGAGAAGCTGATGGCATCTTTCCGGTTTGAGGACCTCCCTAGGACAGGTACTGCAGGCTCCTTCAGCAGCACCTGTCCCAGTTTACCACTCTAAGGTGGTGAAAGTTATGCAGATAAACAAGCAAAGCCAAAGCCCATAAATCTATTTTTAAATGAGAGGGCTACCTGGGGCAAAAGAAGAACTCCAAACTAAGATTTGGGGGCTTTTTGTGCTTAACTACCTTAAAACTCATTAAACATTAAGCCACAGCGGCCCAGGTCAGTTCCCCAATGCTGCTGCTAGAATTCAGGTGATGTTTGTCCTGAAGCTTTAAAGATAGTTCAGAGTTTATGTTCTGAAAAAGCTGTGAGCTTCCCATGTCTTCTGCATATTAGACACATCCACCTGGAAAGCTAGCAGGGTGTAAATGTTGTAAATTAACACTGAGGCTGCTTGTCTAATAATTCTTGGAGGAGAGTTTGCCTTCTGCCCATCTACTTATCTTTAGGATAAATGTAATTATTCTTACCTTGTTCTTCCTTAGATTGCTGGATTCAACAAATGGTTATGCTCTAAAAGTTGTACTGTTGTTGGGTTTTTTCAGTGACAAATACAAATCCTGCACGAGCAGCACTGGAGGTGGATACATGTGTCTCTGAGAACAAGCAATCTACAGGTAGGCATTAATTGCTTGGCCTTTTTTTACTTCATGCATCTATGAGAACCTATTGTACAGTGCCTTCACCTAGAGCTAGGGCTGCAAAAGAGCAGTTGCCATCAGCGCGGGGGGATATTTTGCTTGGCCTTCAGAACCACTTTGTTTTTTTCTGCAGTGACCACAGCAGAGTCAGATCTGAACACCAGCACGGCCTCCGCTCCAGGCTACCCACAGCATACTGGTGAGGGTTTCACTTTCATTTTTTCCCTCATTTCATAGCATTAATCAGAAGACAGGGAAGCTGAAGGTGGGAGGTTAGGACTGTAAGTCTAACCACAGATCAGATAGAGCACCCAAACAGTCCAGAGCATGAAGCATACCAGAGCAGGTTCCTTTTTTCATAAATCAGTTCAGTGGCAAAGTGTCTCTGCTGACTTTTGTCTTGTGGTTGGGGGGGGGGTTCCTTTAGGATCCGACCAACCAGCCGTCCCTTCTGCAGTACCAGAGGATCCAGTAGTTACCAGTTCAGCGTCAACACCAGCCCAGCAAAACCTCCAACCCAATGCCACATCTACTTGTAAGTTTGGTCTTAGTTACATGAATTTACCAAACCAGGACCAAAACACTACCAAGAACAGTGTTACATTCCACATTACAAAAAAGCGTGTAACATAAAACACAGCGTTTTCTTGCTTGCACAAGAACCCTCAGTTTTACAGCCCTGAAAGCATAGTCGCTCTCGATAGATGCAGAAGAACATCAGCATTAGCAGCAGCAGCCAGACCGGCCAGTGTCGCAGCATGGTGTGAGCCCAGGCTGGGCTTTCTCTGGCCGGTTGCACTAGGTGGCACTGCGCAACAACGGTTATCTGTGCGTAGAGCAGGCTGCGGGTTGCAATTACTGAACTGAGGAGTTGCTTCCAGCAGAACAACGAAGAGCTCCACTGCCTAAATCGGTTGGCCAAAACCCACCAAGGTGGGCAAAGGTGCTTGCTGAGTGTGATTTTTCACTGCAGGGCCGCTCAATTGGCTGTTTTAGAAATACGTGAATTCTTTGTTTGTATTTGTTTAAAAGTGCGACACTGAGGATTACAAATATCACAGAATGGCTACATCCTGATAAACAATTTGTACATATGTTGATAAACATACACTGAAAGCTTGAATCTTTTAACAGGACAGTAGGTGTGCTTACATAGAATCATAGACTAGTTTGGGTTGGAAGGGACCTTCAAAGGTCATCTAGTGCAACCCCCCTGCCACAACCAGAGACATCTTCAACCAGATCAGGTTGCTCAGAGCCCCGTCCAACCTGGCCTTGAATGTTTCCAGGGATGGGGCATCCACTCTGGGCAACCTGTTCCAGTGCTTCACCACCCTCATCGGAAAAAAATTTTTCCTTATATCTAGTCTAAATCTTCCTTCTTTTAGTTCTCTTATGAATGTAAAGTTTTGGTAGGCAAAGCATGCATTATCATTTTAGTTTTACAAATCAATGTTAATTATACAAGGATATATTGTCTGTGTACATAAGAATGTCAGAACTTGCCTCTCTGTTTGCACAGGGTCCGAAGTAACGCCAGCTGCAGCAGGAAAGGAAGAATTGGGTGGTTCGTCGAGTTACCGTGTCCCTAACGGTACGACCTCCCATCAACAGACTTGGGTGGCAATGGAGAAGGATGGGGATTCTCACACTGGTGACTGCACCACTGTGAGCTATGAAGACAGTAAAAGTGTGGTCAAGGATATGAATTAAAAAAAAATATATCTTCCTTAAGGAAAAGGATATATGCTCAATTTCCATTTTTGCCAGCAAGCAGAGCAAACTGGTGGACTGGGAAAGCCCCAAAATGAACACAGAGTCAAAGGTCAGCTCTGTTTTAATTCGTCTGTAAATGGGAACCACTGAGTTCAACATTGTGTAAGAGACTCTGAGGATTTTGTTTGTAAAGCTTAGGTGGTCTTCAGATTAAAACAAAATACAGCATTAAGGAAGTGAGCACAGAGCTTTAAGTCAAGGGCTCCAGAAGTCCCTGTCTGCTGCAGTACCAGGTGTCCTGGACATCAAAGCTGCTGGGAAAATACGCATTTCTTAAGCATCCTTTTGCCTATCAGAGAAATACTGTTCTCCTTTCCCTTCCTGCAGGGACTGGAAAAGCACTCAATGGCAATGACACAGAAGAACTTTCCAGGACAGAAGCCCCACTACCAACTGCAAACATAACTGTGATTTCCATCATCACCTTCGGTATGAACTCTTTAATGACAGCTTCCAAACATGCAATGAGCTTTCTTACACCATGCTGGTTCTTTCTGACCATGTATCCACCTCCAAACCTTTTGTCAGTACACTAGGGTAATGCTGGCTTGCAATCTTGGGGAGAGACCACAGAAACACAAACATATTTATCATACAGTAAAAAGCTAAATTTTACTGTTTGTTGTGCCAGAGAATGAGTCCACTGATTTCGACACATTCTTCTTGTTCATACAAGAAGAAAAATTTTACCTCACATCCTAAAATTAAGTCATAGAATCATAGAAACATAGAATTGTTTAGGTTGGAAAAGACTTTTAAGATCATCTAGTCCAACCACTGACCCTACTCTACCCGGTCTGCCACTAAACTGTGTCTCTAAGCACCACATCTACACGACTTTTAAACACATCTAGGGATGGTGACTCTGGGCAGCCTGTTCCAATGTTTGATAACTCTTTCAGTGAAAAATTTTTTCCTAATGTCCAGCCTAAACCTCCCCTGGCACAACTTGAACCTGTTTCCTCTTGTCCTATCGCCTGTTATTTGGGAGAAGAGACCAGCGCCCATCTCACTACAACCTCCATTCAGGTAGTTGTAGAGAGCAATAAGGTCTCCCCTCAGCCTTCTCTTCTCCAGGCTGAACAATCCTAATTCCTTCAACCGCTCCTTATAAGACATGTTCTCCAGACCCTCACCAGCTTTGTTGCCTTTCTCTGGACATGCTCCAGCACCTCAATGTCCCTCCTGTACTGTGGCGCCCAAAACTGAACACAGTACTCAAGCTGCAGCCTCACCAGTGCTGAGTACAGGGACACCATCACTTCCCTACTCCTGCTGGCCACACTATTCTTGATACAGGCCAAGATGCCGTTGGCCTTCTTGGCTACCTGGGTGCACTGCTGGCTCATGTTTAGCTGGCTGTCCACCAGGACCACCAGATCCTTTTCTACCAGGCAGCTTTCCAGCCACTCCTCCCCTGTGGAGGGAATCCAATAAGGTGACTTCTGCTCTCCCACCATGTTCATCTGGCCTGGTCCAGGATCTATCGTTCTTGTCTTAATTACCGGAGACTCACAGGAAGCTATTTAAAACACAAACATACACCTGCCTCTTTTACAGAGCAAGATCTGAAGTCTGAAGGCATCAAAAAGAGGGAGAATAATCTCCTGCTGCCGATCCTGGTGGCTGCTCTGATTATCATGCTGCTCATCATTGTCCTGCTGTTTATGAGGAAGCTGAAAAAAGCTCATGGAGCATGGAAAAGAGGTGGGTGATGGCCCTGTCTGAGCCCCTGCTGACGCTGCTTTATTCAGAGGGGCTGGAGAGCTGAGGAGCCCGTTAAGCAGGGACAAGACACGGCTCTGCCAGCCACCAATTAGATGTCCTTCTCCCATAGACAGTGACTGTGACTTGTTGCAAACAGCTGTTGAAGAGTGCCTGTAATAACAGCCTTGGGCCACGCTTCAGCTAACACAAGGTGCCACAAAAGCCAACGAAATTGTTGTTTTAGGCATCTCTCTTAGATGATGGGGATGATTGAACCCCCATTTTATAACTAGTCTCTCAGGATTTTTATGCTCAAGGCAGAGAGTGAGGAAGAGTCATGGAAAATTCTCTCATCATCTTAATTACGTTTGTTTTCTGCACAGAAAATGATGTTTCAGAGCAGACACTGGAGAGTTATAAATCCAAATCTAATGAAGACAGTCTGGGCCATGAGAAGAATGGACACGGTAAAAAGCTTTAACCAAGATAAACTAATTCCTGTTAGAGCATTGCTACTGACCACAGCCAGAGCAGATTGCAGTCAATCTTACTATACAGAGATATTTGCACATTGCACATTTTAAACCTGAATATTCTAAACCCAAACCTTTCATACCCAGAGGTCCACCACAGATATAATAGCTTCAGCAAGAGCGATGCAGAACCGTACAAAATGAGAATCATTGCTTTTTATTTGATAGACTGAATAATCACAATGGGTTTATCTAGTTTTAAAATAGAATGTATTGCAACACTATTAAAAACAATATGCGGGGTATGTACCGGGAATGCTACTATTGTTAAAGTGTCCTGAACGGCTCTTAGCTGATTTCACCACCAACAAAACATCAGTGCTTCATCAGTCCTCAGCCAGTGGCGGCCGACGGAGGCAGGTCTGCCACCCTCCTCAGCTGGGGTTTTTCTGCTCCACACTTGGACTTTTGGCTAAACAAAGGCAGCTTTTGGCAGATGAATAAGCCCAGATGGCCAGAATGAGGGAATTTTGCCAACATCTTTCAACATGAGTTTATTGCAGCACCTGAATGGTATTAAAAGAGAAGGGGGCTCATAATTATTGCCAAAATATTTTCAAAACTTTCCTTCTTTTTCAAATATTTTGAAATATGAAATATTTAAAGCATTTCTTGTACAAACTGGTGCCTTGAGTATTGTGTAACCTGCATTAGAGCACATCATGCATCTCACTCTGTTGCGATGGATACACTAACAATTTCTCGGAATGCATGTCATCTTTTATTGTTCTGTAACACTCTAATTAATACATACTTCAAGCAGGTACACCTTCCCCCTTTACAAAACCAGTAATAAATGTGTGTTTATTTTTCAGTTGTCAATCAGAAGTCCAACATGCAGTATGTGACAGAAGGATATGTGGAAACAACGCAGAAGAATCCAAGAGACAAAAGCATTGCAATCAGTGAAAAACTGTTTAGATGTGGAAAGGAAACGGATGTATAGCCGTGGCAGATCTGTACAACAGGCAGAAACACCACTGTTTCCCGCTATTGATACTACAGCGTTCAGACATCAATATGATCTCAAGGAGCAGAAGTACAAACAGCTATCCTCAATCCAAAAGCCAATTGGGACTGCTTTTCCTTAAACAATGGGACGGGTAGATGGGACCGGTGCTCCTAGAAACCTATTAGCAACAAACACACTGATTTACCTGTAATCCTCAGGGGATTTAATCAACCACTGCCAGAAACAGAGCTCATCGATCCCATCTCAGGTCCCATCAGCAATTAGGGTCCTGGCAAGGGAACATGCAATTAGCCCCAAGGACCGCAGGATACGAAGATATTCACGTGATGCTTCAGCCACCTCCTCCGCAAGCGTGGGAGCTGCAACCCAGCTGGGACTTGTGTTATCTCATTCTGACCCCAAACCTGGACATCCAGCTGGATTTAACCAAGCAGGAAAGCATCCTGATGAGCAAAATCTTTAAAAAAAAAAAAAAAAAAAAAAGGGCAAGTTGTTCCCCCTTGCTAGGACTTCTGCCTCGGCTCCTCACCTACATGATGGGAACATCACGCTCTGCCGTGCAAGACTGTGTCAGCACCGGTCTGCAAGGGGCTCTGACGGCAAAACGTTTGGGTGCGACAGTGTCCCACATTGCCTAAGTGTTACCAGGGGTGTTACTGAGAATATGGAATTCTGCAAAGAAGGGGCTGGCAAAGGTGAAGAGGGTGCGTGACGTCACCCACGGGACTCCCCAAATCCAGGGACAAACTCACCTGCCTGCCAACGGGCAAGCTAGGAGAATGGCATGAGACATTACATCTGCAGAGCCCCGCCACGCCATCACCGGGAGCCTTTTCGGTTGCAGAAAGATAAAACTGAATTCCTAAAATAAAGGCAATTTCCATTACAACAGAAAGCCGCGTTTATTTTTTCTGGTTAGAGATTATTATCTCTCACTAGAAGTAAGAAAAATGCTGAAAACTGGCTTTGAATGCCGAATTGAATACACGCCCGTGAGGCGAATTCCAGGAATAATCTCATTTTCAGGTGGAAAACGCCGTCGCCCCGCATCCCCTCGCCAGCCCGGGCGCTACCACCCTCTCGGGGGGGGGAGGGGAGAGGAGACGCGCTCCCCCCGCCGCCCTCGCCTTGGTAGGTGCGGCCCGGCGTCCTCCGGCGCAGCCATGGCGACGGGTCGGGCTGAGGGGCTGGGGACGAGGCCTTGGGGCAGAGCTGAGACCTGCGAGGGTGAGGGGACTTGGGGCGAAGGGATTTGGGGTGAGGGGACTTGGGGGGCGAGGCGAAGCCTCTGAGGGGCGCCGCACGCCTGGCCTGGCTTTTCTGAGGGGGGCCGAAGGCCTGCCTTTGGGCCGGAGAGAGGCGCCCGGGACAGGGGCTACAGGCAAGGGCTCGCCTCCTCGCTGCGGAGGCTGCTCACGGAGAGGCAGCTTCCAGCGAAGGCTTCCTTGCCGGTGCCAGGCTCTCCTCTCCCGGCTGCAGGGTGTGCGCCGCCTCCCAGCAGCGATCGGAGGGGAGCGGTGGATACAGGCGGCCACCCAGGGGTAAAAGGCCACCCGGAGGGTAAACTTGTGTGTGACAAGTAGTGCTAACCCTGAAAAATTAGAAATTGTATTTTGCGTTTCCGCATCTTAACAGTCGCCCATGTACTAAAGAGAAACTGTGTTCCTTTGAACGGATAGGTGACACTGCATGCACTGGAACTGACTAATGTGTGCTTCTTCACAAAACACTGCCTTTTTCCTTCCTCCCAGACACTTTACCTTGTAAGTATCACGTGGTGCAAATGACTTACGGACATTTAAATGCAATCAAATGAAAAGAAACTCTTTCTAATTTCAGAAATGTTCCAGTTCTTTTTACTGTGTTGTTCTCTGTCACATACACTTTCTTGTTGATAGCTTACATGTCAAGATGGTATAAAGTTGAATAAAGAGAACATACAAAATTTCTTTTACCTCTCAGAAGTTAACAGAGAAAATTTTGTTGCTTTGTCTTAGCTTAATTTTCATAAGCTGTTTACACATGATTAGCTTTGTTACCACGAATAGTTTAAGGTAGATTTCATAGCAGTAAGTCGTGCATTTGCTGTATAGGGACCTTGATATTAATTGCTTACAGGAAGATCAGTGTAACGGATGAGAGTAAGGAATTGTATTAACTATAGGAGATCAAATTCTGAGCCCAAGCCAATGATACTACCCACAATTCCAGCTTTTAACAAATATAATTGTTATCATAGAGTGAACAACATTTTTATGTTTACTCTCATGTTTTCCAAATACAGGACTAGTGTACACTATCAGTGCAAAACATGGAATGAATTCTTCAGGTACAAAGTATATTTCAGTTTCTTCTCCACACACTTACAACATGAGTAAAAAACATTTTCCCCAAAGCGTACTCACGCAACCAGATATTCATCCTGCAAACTGGAAAAGGCCATCTGTAAATGAAGGGGGCTTTTCCTCAAGCCCACATGACTCCCAAGAGTCTGATTCTGAAAGCCTTGTTCAAGAGAGACAGTATCAGTTAGAACTCCAGCAGCGGATTCGTGAAACTGAAGAGCTGGTAGGCCTGTATTCTGATGAGTTGGAGAATGACAGCTTAGAAGAACAGCTTGGAGGAGAGGAATTTAAAAGAACAAGAAGGAGCCGAGTACGACACAAATCGATATACAAATGGAATACAGAATGATGGTAATGGAAGGTAAGGCATAGGATTTTAGTAGATGAGTAGAATAGTTCTGACACTTTAAAACTTCATGCTCCTCAGAATATACATTACATGTTCAAGACCAATTTACGTGGCCAAAGTGCTATTAAGAACACCTACGGACTTAGTTACACACAGAGTTGTACTGTTTTACCTTACCCACGTTCCTGATTATTATACCTGCTTCTCCAGCATAGCCTCAACTGTTCATTATGTTGGCTGAAATGCCAGTGTTGGAGGGTAAGATGGAAAAGAAAACATTCTTCACAGATCTGTATAGGCTCCCGACGTACAGGCTCTAGACACTGCATACAGAGGCGAATGCTACATGCATATTTAGTTGCCTCTAAAACAGGCAGGTGAGAAGGTAGGGAGTGCTAACCCCTGCTCTTAAACATTATTGGGTAAGCTAATGGGGGAGCATTTAACTACAGTTTCTTCTGGTAAATGCCTGTTAAATGTAGGTCCCCTCTTATTCCTGTTTACTTGATCCAGAACTGCACTCAGTGGAGGGAGTCCCCTGACTGTAACAGGCTGTGGACCCTGCGCTACAATATTTAGCAGTATGTGCTCCTACCATCTCAAATAGGCAACCATTGCCATGTAACTGTCGGACCTTCAGATGGTGTAGCAGCTCTGACATCATGGGCTAGAGGGTTTCTGGAGCTGGGCTGTGGAAAAGGACCAGAGAGAAAACAAGGACCAGTACCACACATCCTCTTTTTGTTCCTTATAGAAAGACCTGTGCTGAGCAAACCAGGCCACTTCTTGTAAGAAGAGTTATAGGGCAAAATTGGTGGGTTGAATAAATGGAGTTTTGTCCTTATAGGTGCATAAATCTGAAATTAAAATTTCCAGGGTTACCATCAGCTTTAAACATTCTTTACAAAGCGTTAACTCGGTACATAAAATAAAATTTAATTTGCTGTCATATGCATAAAAGGTCTAACACTGTATAAATTGAGAATAATTCTCAAGTTTAAAGGGATTAAATTAAACCTGAAGTAATAATAATGTGCAGTTTCAATTTAATTGTCTACTTAAAATAAAATGGCAAACAAATGAAGGCTAAATGATTAATAGCATGCTTTTATTCACCTCCTCAACAGGCAAAATGGCCAGTTATTGAATATTTTATTGTGAGTGCAAATGATGTTAATTGTACTAGAAACATGCTCTAATTTTTAGTAATTTTTTTGACTGAATACTATGCTGAATGTGAGGCTCTTCATTAAATGGAAATTTGATTTTATTTTGCTTGAACTTAGCCTAGTAAGTACTCAAATACAGTCCATTAACCAGAGCAAATATCACAGCATATACATATGAAACCCCCTCTCTACATCCATTACTAACCTCGGAATTTGAAGAGGAAACGCTGCATCTGTTGTCTACATACAACACTTTTGTTCATGAGTACAGAGTCCATCTAACCTTTATATCAAGTTGGGGGGAGGAATAAAAGGTGCACTTTTTGTCTGCAGATGATTAGAGATGAAGGAGCTCTCCACACTCATTTTGTTCCCGTGCGGTGACCTGGCCTGCATAATACAATTGAGCTGCTGTGCACACATTTCAACACAATAGAACTCTTTGGCACTATACTCTGTTATTTGAATCATTGCAATTATATCACATATTTCTGTACTTGTTTCAAAATATGATCACCTATTTCTGTTTACCTGTGGTGTATGACAACTAGGAATAATAATGTTTTCACTGGTGTAAATAATCTAATCTCTAGCATACAGGATACCACGGCACCGATACTTACCTGAAATGAAAAGCATTGCTAGAGAAACAGGTTATTTTATTATTAGGAGCCACTTGAAATATAGGCATAGGCATGTAACTAATTTAAAAAGGATGAATAAATGATTTCTGGAAATGTTAACATAATTAACTATGCCACAGTTTGGAGAATCCAGCAGATCAGTACATTTAAGCGGGGCTGAAGAGTCAACCAGGTTTCAGCACCCATAAATGTCACACTGAAGGGCTCACTGTTTGTCAGTGTCCAAGAAACCAGGACTATACTGCAGGTCCAGTTAAGAAAAAACAGTGTTAAAAGCTTTTTTTATCCCATGCTCCTTACTCCTGCCACTGCCCGCACATCTCCTGGAAGCCAATTTGTATGTATTTGGCTCCTGCAGTTGGTTTTCCTCCTGTTGGATCAGACCTTAAATCATAAACAGAATCAATTGTGGTTTTTTTAAGGCAGACCGTCTTTGTTTGCTTTATGACAAATGTAGCTCAGAGCAACGCTTTGGACACTTGTTTTTAAAAAAAAAAAAAAAAGCCAAACCCACAAACATTTCTGATTTATGTTTTCTACACTTATCTCAATTACAACCTGTTTTTTTAATGAGAAGTTACTTTAAGTCTTTTACAGAGAGTTTTTTATTGAACCATCATGATGTTTCATAGGAATGAGAGAACAAAAATACAGAGCTGTAGGCTGTTCTTGCTTAGACAGCCCCTTCTACTGACGTTTGAGAGAGGGATTTTACCAGGAATATTCATTTTTCTTTCACACAGCAGAGTCTTTGAAGAGTGAGCAACACATACTGTCTTTTGCAGGCTACATCATTCCAAAGGAAACAACAGAAGCAGTATGTTATAATAATTTCATCTTTTAGTTGATTCTACTAGTGCTTATGATTTCTGTGCTAAATTTAGGATAAAGATTGTATTCTACTGTGATCTGAATGTTAGGCCAATTTATCATTCACTGATAATGAAAATTAAAAATGAAGAGAAGGTCCTGCCTGAATTTTCTACTAAAAAAAAAATTTGATAAAACTGTTCTGATCCCGATCCCACAAATGGCCATACTGTTGTATGCACTCAAATAATTCAGTTGCAGGATATTTGTTGGCGCAAATTGTACACTGAAAAAATACAGAATTTATACATAAATTATTTTGTGTTTCTTTTTTAAATAGGAAACAACAGTCTGTGGACAAATATTTCAGCCTAAGATACAATCCTAATTGGAAAAACACAAAAGAGGTAGCAGAATTTTCTGAGGCAGAAAAAGCATGTCAAGTTGCAGGAGGAAGCAGTAGGGACTTTTCACAAGATTCATTTTACCTCCATTCCAATGGATCCCCAGAAGAAAAGAATCAACAGGAGGCAAAGTCGCAAGATTCATTCTCAGAGTTTGGCACAGAATTTCTAAGCTTTCATGAACCAAATGCTGTGGTCAGCAATGAACCTTTTAGGCTACATACCAAAGGGAAGGAATCTGCAGATGGCTGTCATTTCAAAGATAGTCCCAGTACATATGGCAGTGCTTTTTCTCTTCCGACTCAAGAAGATCGACCACAAAGAGTAAAAAAAGACTTTGTGGAAAAAAATAAACGGACTTTAGGCTTACGTTCAGAGAAGATAAATTCCTATCTTCAATTGCACAGTAAAAAGCAAGAAGTTCTTCAAGAGCAGGTAGGTAACTTTTACATGTTTTCTAACTGGTATAAACTGAGGACTGTCTAGTGTTAAAAAAGAATAGCGGCATGATCAGGTTTGCAGAGGAGGTAAGTAGATTTACAATCTATCGTGCAACTGATAACTTACAATTTCCTATGTGAATCTTGTTCACCCTTTCTGGAATAATTGACAAGTCCTCAGTTACTCACAACCCCAGTGATGGCCTTGTTACAAGCGTAGTTAGGTTACGTATATTCTTGGCCATGAAGCATGTCTGCGTGGTCACAGAGGTGATCTCTCACTATTTTTTAATCTTGATGCTAAAGAAATGCTGTCTTCTTTCCTATGGGATCTACATTGCACCTCAATCAGTGGTCCTTTTTTTGCTGCCTCTGATTTTTCTCTGCTTGGCCAACATGAATTTGGTATCTCTGCTAATAGCATATTCCCAGTTTTGCTCAATGCAGCAAATGCAAATTGCTTCTAATAGCAGAACACTTACAATTTTTTAACTGCAGTAGGAAACCTTGATGTCACCATTTGGCTTAAAAAGCTGTGTTAATGTTTTTCCACCATCATAACAAGAAAGTATATGTGAAGTTACAACTGAGTTTGAGAATCAGAAAACACATTGTGGTCACACTGCTTTCCAGGGCCATGCATGCTCTTCCTTACCACTGTCATTTAGGGCCACACAGGTAGGAATATCTAAGAAATACGGGTCAGATTTGGGTGGTCAGAGAACCCTTTCCCTCTGCTTGCTTTCTCAGCCAGACCAAACCTTGTATTTTAAATCAGTCAGCAGATACTAGTCATGTACAGTACTTGGATTTGAAGGGCCTAGCGTTCTTATGATTGACTGCAAAATGTCAGACAACTTGTATTAAGGATTAAGTGGAAATGTAATTACAGTTCCTAATGAACGATTATACATGAGTTTGTTGCCTTTACTTGCTACTTATTATACATAATGGGAAAGTGGGAGTCATTGATCACTCCATGAGTTGTAGCATAGAAAATTCTTAACTTGCAAAACTACAGAGACTTTCTGCTTCAAGTGACACATTTTCCAAGGCTAATGAACAGTTGACACAACACTAGAGGGCATCTGCTGACTACATTACAATGAGTGTAACGGTGGACAAGCTTTTTTCTAGCAGAGCTATTAAGAGCACTTGTTTTTTTCAGTTATAATTTGGTTGATGGTAAAAATAATTAGCGTAGATTGATGCTAATTAAAGTTGTGTTGATATGATTATGTTTACTATTTGGGGAATTCTGAAAATGTTTCATGGGTAAGTATTGGAGCCAGGGATCAGGACTTCATTGTGTAGACACTTTTCAAAGATATGTAATAGAAAAAAAATAATCTGTTAAAATCAGGGGTGTGTTCTAAGATTACCTTGCTGAAGTAGCCATGGGGAGAGCAGAGCTGTGACATAGCAAGAGCCAGACAGAATATGTGTAGAAAGGTGTGGTTTTTTCCTTGACAAGTTGATAAAGATGCAACAGCATCACCACCTACTGTCAGCTAGCTTTGTATTTGCTGCAGATAGGCATATGAAGAAGTACTTACCCCTCTTGTTCTTAATTGAGACATCTATTGCTCCATCTTGTTGGAGGGGTTGAAAGAAGGCCTGATGGAAGCATCTTGTTGACCAGAGCTGGCCCATGAGCCAACTTTGGTCATCTCACCTGGAAAACTAGCAAAAGTGCAAAAATACCAAGTATGTGAAGAAGCAAACGAGCCAGATGTCTTCTGCTGGAGCGAGCAAACATGTTCTGAATACTGTAACTGGATTATTTTGAGCTTTGCAGGATGTTGAAGCTGGTTTTATTGATACAATCACTGTTGGCTGTCAGGTACTGCAGTAGGGAAATAGTGTTTACATTGAAGTAAGTACTTTGCATAGAGCTTTTTTCAACTGACATAACAATAGGTAAAATATTTGCAGCCTCATTCTTGCAAGATTTACGGCTGTTATCTCTGTGCATACAGACAGCAGGCTGTATGTACCAAAACATACCATAAATGTGTGTTGATCTGTATATTTACTAATTTATATAGCATTTTATAAAGCATCAAGTTCTTTGCAGTGTTGCCTGATTCTTTAAGAACCTGATGATGAGTTTCTTTGAGAGAGAGAGAGAGAGAGAGACAGAGAAAGAGAGAGTAGTAGTGGCCCAATCTAGCTCAGCTGTACTCAATATGAGTTGCTTTCCTACCTACAAGCCCCTTACTTCAAAGCAAGGAACATAATGTACAATTTTTTAATGGCTCTAGACCAAGGCACTCAGACTCTCTGTGCACTGCGCCTTGCCTCAGTGTAAACACCTAATCAAGATTGCCTGCGCTTCAACAATAGCAGCCAAATGCAATTCGAGAACCACAAGCCTTTGAAGTCCTCACTGCAAAGGCCGGTTTTCTAGTCTGGGATAATGACATGCCATGATTGCTGTCTTTGTTGTATCTTTTCAGTAGAGAAGCAATTATGGGCCTCAATTTAACAGAATAGGCATTACACAGCTTATGATGCTCAAAATGCAATTTCATTTGATCATTTTCTCAATTTGATTGGTATTAATAGAATAGTTCACAAAAAATGCTGGCAGAGGTTGTGTCCTGTTCCTCTTTCAAAGAGATAATGTAGAAGTATGCTTTACCTGCCCAGTAAACTATCAATACAGTGAGTCAGTTGGTTCCACCAAAAACATCTTACTGACTGCAGAGCTGCATCTATCCACCAGAAAACCTGAGTGGTAACTTTTAATTTGTGAACTTTTGTAGTCACAACTAATAGAATCTGCATCACCATTTGGAGCAATGAGATCACCTGAAAACTCAGCAATGGACCCTACCTACCTTTTCCTAGTTGGTCTAATCTCTCACCCCCAAAGATGAGAGGCTCAGCTCCCCAGAAGGATTTAACAGTTCCTTCACGCTGATTTCACCATTATGATTTTCAGTGAATCATTCTCTTGGTCACAAATATCTTCTCAGTGCACATTCTCCTGTGTTAGCCAGTGTCACTGCAGCAGTGTGTAGGTAGTTCTACCACAAGCATGAGTCCGGCACGTAGTTAGCTGTAGTCTCTTTATGGTGAGACTGCCTAACCGCACACTTAATTGAGGTCACACCTGCTATAGTACTTAGCAGGATAAGTTGGGACAACACAAGTATAAATAAAAAATAAAAAAGCATTATTTTTCATGACGTTTTATAGACTATAAAAAAAAAGTTTGATGCTTCCAAGAAAAAAATTCATTATTGCCATATTTACAAGGGTATCTCTTGGCTTCGGAATCTGTAGTGACAGCAGCCACCCTCAAAAAATTGCTCAAATTTGATTTCCAGCCATCGTGCTACCATGACTGTGGCCACATGAAGATGTTGTTCTTGTTTGTGGGCTTGCTATTTTGCACAAGCTGTTTTATATTGTTGCCAGGCTATGTGTATTAGATGTTTTATTTCTGCAGCTACTCCTTGTACTTTCCTACCCACATTACTGTGTTTTGCCATCTTTTTCCGCATGACTCTATTGTTCAAGACTTTGCTATGATGTGTGTCATCCATCAGTATCTTGGTACACTGGCTGATTGCTTGGACAATGATGATTGTCTAGTTGCTTTTCTGTTATTAGGTACATCCACTGACTGTCATATAAATGGAGAAGCCCAGACATTTGAGAGTTACAAGTAGGTTTCTGTGCTGCATGCTTCCTGCAATTTTCTTTTCCTCTCTTCTTTTTAAAAGTAGAAGGAATACTCCCTGGTACCACACCACTGTTAATTCTTTTTTTGTTTCCTTTTTCATTTTCTCTTTTAGCCATTCATTTTCTTGTTATCTATTATATAATGCCTAACCTTAGCATTTTAGCTTTAATAGGAGGTTAATTATTTCTCATTCTTTCCTCAAAACTTTTAAATCCTTTCATCTGGTTGGGCTGGGGCCATAAACATTCTTGGTTTTCAGGTTGCAGATCCTAAAACTGTTGATGAGGAACCAGTTCAGCGTGTCCTACCATTCCATGCTGTGAAAATGGAGCCTGAAAACAAATGGTACCTGAAATCACAGCAGCTCAAGGTTCCTTTTCAATAGAACATGATAATCAAAATATATATGTAAAAGCATTGAAGTTTGAATATTTAAAGCTGTAATCTCAATTTTAAAGTATCAATGACAATAAATTCTTAGATATGTATCAGTAGATAATCAAAATTTAATGCATATGCTGCTTTATATACTGAATTATTTTAAATCAAAATAGATCCCAAATTCCAAGAAATTCTGAGCTCAAAGCAGCTTATCTATTTAGGACATTATTCGGTTGATAATAATGTAAAAGTGCAAACTAGTTCATGGTCATGTTTGATGGTTCATGAGTATTCTGAGCTAGAACTTAACTACTGTTGCATTACTTGTCCCCAAAAATGCCCATGAACATCAAGGGGTTACCATAAAACAGAAAATGCTACAAGTAGAAAAAGTTACACTGACCTCCTCCGTACATTTAAGTCTGTAGATCTGTTTTATGCTGGCCTTTCATACCAATGCAGTGGGATGGTCTTTGCAGCAATAAAAGAGGCTGGGTTATCATCACCGATGAAAAAAACAAGAACTTGAGAACCAGAACTTCAAGCCAACTGGAATTATTATTGGCAAATCTAGTTACTATCTTCATATTACAAGTATTAGAAGTAATTCAGGCAGACTGTTTAAATTACCCGCTGTTCACTTAAGACTGGAAGCTGTGTTTCTGTAAAGGACAAAGAAGATTTTATGCTGCTGTTCATTGTGATAGATGTGCTTTATATATGAAATTTCAGAATGAAGGAGGTATTTTACAGGGCTGCTCATTCTGTTTAAATGGGAAAACATTGGCCTGGTCCCAGTTTGGCAGCAGTTCATACTTTCCACCACTGGCACAGTATGTCAGAACATTAATCGTTAAAGGAGAGGTCAAGCTAACAAATCATCATCTTGGCACCAGGAGTCAGGATTCCCCAGTGCTAAAGCTTTCGCCAAAACATTCTGCTCTATATGTGGATTTAATACCTACCATTAAGTAGTTATTCTGAGTGCATAAGCTATGTAGTGATTGCAAGTGTTGCTAACAAAAGAACCCTAGAGAGACAGGAGGATGAAATGGAGGATTTTAGCGCTGACAAAGATTAAATGGACTGAGAATGGACTTGTATATTCCCTAGAAGGAAAGTCATGTCTTTCCTCAAAATGGGCAACACCTGATGCTGTAATTGGAAAGTGATAAATCTTAAATAAACTCCAATTTTACAGTATGTCAAATGTAGCTCAAGACAGTAGTCCTGGTGTGCTTAAGTTCTTAAGTTGTTTCTTATAATTTGGATAATGTTTTGCAGGATACAGGGCAGGGAGGAGTGCTTGGTTTAGAAATGAAATCATTTAAATCATTAACATCAGTCTGTTTCTACTGTGGACCAGTCTAATAGTGTATACATAACCATCTTTTCCTGAAATTTAGTACAGTTTACTTTCATTAGAGGATAAAAACCAAGAACTGATTTGATTTTTGAAACATTTTCCCCAGATGTTGACAGTGAGCTACCATTTGTCTACAGGATTAGAAACAAGAAGTCCTGTGCCTTTACAGGCACCTGTTTTTGCACCTCATTCAGATAAAACTCCCTAATTCCATATTTACCACAGCATCATTTCTTAGATATGGTCTGGATCTGTAAGGAACTATTTTTATAGTGTTCTGCTTCAGAATTTGTCTCTGGCCATTAAGCAAAGTTTTGATGCAGTAGTATGCATTGTCTGTGCAACACCTGAATAGCATCTGTGCTTCTGTTCTTGACTAGGGGTTCCGACATATTTTAATTTTGGATTAAGTCTAGCCAGGCCATCACCTGGTCTAGTCACAAGCATAATTTACTGAGTCAGGGTTAGGTATAAGCAGCATGGAGTGATTTTGATGGGTCTAATCAAACTTGTGCAAACTGGCCTAACTTATTATCAGTACATGAAAGAACTGTTACCACAGTCGTGAAGGGCCAATACCATACCTACGTCTCTTTAAGGGACCTTCTATCAGGACATGTTTTGTTAATTCAAAAACCCCAAACCCGAAGCCTTACAAATGGCACAAAGAAAGATTGTCCTCCATACCATACTAGACTTCAGGACACAGATGTTTTTCCTTTTATACTTCACTCTCTGCTGAGAGCTCACTGTTAAAACTAATTTCCATTGCAATACTCATTCAGCCGTCTAAAACATTGCTATAACCCTTTTCTAGTTGTGAGTGTATGTTAAACAGGGGAGGCTGGCTTCATACAGCCCTGATTTTTAAAGAGACAGATGATTATGCATGCCAGCCTGTTCAGGCCTGTTCAAGGCACCACATCAACACATGTTCAAAGTTCAGTACGTGTTCAGAACTCAGCTTCGCTATAACCTGCACAGCTATTTAAGGGCTGTCTAAAATAAGAATGGTGTCCTGAATTAGAGTCATAGAACATGATGTAATCTAGTCAAAACATCAGTTAATCAGTTAATGTGTAGAATTCTAAGAAATAGCTATGTGAAAGGCATTATGACAGGCAAACTTACCCATACGCTTGTATATTATTGATCTTAATGAACATACAAAATGGCAACCACTGAAATTCACCCCACTGTTGATAACTTGTTTTAGGATCACCAAAATAAGTCCTCCCAGAGAAATAAAATCAAATCCAACCAGAGTATCAAAGGGAGAGCTTTCCCAAGGAATGATAGCCAACAACCACCAGGAGGACCAGCTGAACCAAAGTCTTGGCACCACAGGCACCACCAAATACCAAAATTTCAGACTGCTCCCATGCAGACAGTGGAACAAGACAACAGCAGTGCACTGCAGAAATGGCTGTATCCAAGTCCTTCTGTTGACCCTAACACTAATACAGCAGCAAATTCAGATACTTGCTTAAATAATTTCCCAAATTCAAGAAATTTTGTTAATCAGGATTTTACCACATCTACCTATACTTTTCATCCAACATTACGTAAATTTAACCCAGTGGAGGTTATATCTCCAGCTGTTGCAGAGTGGCTCTATGAGAATGGGCACGGGTCCACAGAACATTTGTACAAGCAATCTCCTTGTTAGCATAAGGGCCTGATTACAGTGAGCCAGGTGCTGACAAGGAATTTACGAAGGTCATGCTGGCCTGGGAATTTAGTGGAAAACAACTTTGAGAAAGTATGGACTGTGGAGATAAGGAAGAACCCTTGGCTTGAAACCGCAAGTAGGAGGAATATGTAAATGTAACCCTTAGAGC
>VFFE01007210.1:546099-556655 GCA_008921705.1 Burhinus oedicnemus
GAGCATGAGGCAGATGGGATGGAATACCCTTGTTGGTCAGTTTTGGGTCACCTGTCTTGTCTGCTCCTCCCCGCAGGTGTGACCCCTCTATGCTTTTCCGCTTCCGACCCTCCAACGGGGCAAGTAACAAAGTTGGCTGGCCTTGGTTGCCATAGCAATAAGTATAAGCCAGAGCCTCTCTGCATCCCATTCCTTGGCATCAGCCATAAACATGGGTCTTATCACTCTGAGAACGAACGGTTTCCTGCACAACATGCTGTTAATTTCAGCAGTTAGAAGAGGCCCAGCTAACAAGCAAAGTTACCGAACAAAATTGGTCCTGCTTTACCTCAAACCAGGACAGGAACACAATATGAAGAACATTGCTTCAGTTCAGAGGTTACCTACAAAACCCCAGGTCATATCTTCAGTGTCAAGACAGAAGGTAAGAACAGAGTCCTTTTAACACGCATGCAGGGAGAGATTCTGGGCTTTGCTCAAAGAAAATGAAAAGCATAGATCTGACTCACAGTAGGCTAAAATAGTTTCTCCATTTTGATTTTCCTTTTAACAACTGTAAGGACTTCTACTCTCACGGGATCCTGGCAAGTGCTTATCTGTGCATCTGTTCTATTATGGCTGTAGATGTATGGCAAGAGTTGCTGATTTCTTTGCCAACAGCAGTCTTCAGTCCATGCGTCTGCCTTGCACTTCATAAGAGTGTACCAAGTGGAAACAGAGCCGTACTCCATCCAAGCTACCAGCACTCAACTTGGCTTAACCAGCTAGTGATGTTTTCCTGGGGAACGGGTGGGAATAAAGGAGAGTGGGACCCCCCTAGGAACATACCCAGTGGAGCACATGCTCTGCTTCACATAAGCGGTAGAGGCCACACTACTGCAGAGTGCACTCTTCTAATGCAGCACAGATATCCTCTTGTTAGTCTATTATCCACCTGCCTGTCAGTCTCACTCACAAACTCTTTTCACTTCAGTTGCGTAGCTACAGTAATTGGTCTTATTTTTCAAGCCCATAAAACATCACTTTAGCCTTCACTGGCCTTCAAAAATAGCCCAAACGGGCAACGACTGACTACAGTGGCATACATAAACAAAGGGAGCACCTTTTCCCTATTGCAGGAGGTAATAAAGCTCTGGAAATAGCATATATTTTATCCAATCAGTTCTGCAGGAGCCCACCTGCCTGGTACCAAAAGCATGCTAACAGGTATTTCTCCAAGATGACGAATGAGAACTAAAAGCTTCAGGAAAAAAAGTTTCAGAGTTTAGTGTCAGTTGTATCCCTCAGTTACCTGTATTTATTTCCAAACCTCACATAAACCACAAAGAGATGAAACTGCATTCTTTGGATGTCAAAAGGGTTTTGGATTCCTTCAGAAGACTTCCCAGACACTCTTTCACCAAGAATGTGAGATAATGCAACTTCCACTTGAGACCTAACAGGTGTTTCCAAATACATATGACTGAAACACAGACACCAAAAAATGTCCCAGGTTAAACCAGGGCGCTCTCAATTTCGGAGTTTCTGTAATAGTGTTTCCATTCCCTCTGCAAGACAGCCTTCGAGGTTCCATACATCATTCCGTACTATTTGACACTCTTGCAGGTATCTGCTTTGCATTCCTCTTTCAGCATGGCGCTACTCAGCTTAAGTGAGACATGTCAGATCTAAAACAGCAGCTTGTGTACTCCCATTTTTCTTTTTAATTTTGATAGTTAAGCCTGTCGTGCAGTAGAACCTAAGCCCAGTTAAACAGAACTTGCATACTTCTTGATTGCACAATGTAGTCGTTACCTACTTCTCACATTCACACATACAAGTTTACCTACATACTGCTACAGAAAAACATACTTGGAAAAGTGCGTGATAAAAGGAAACACTCGGCCAGCATGGGAAGTACAGTTCTTCAAGATATGCTGTCCCTGTCAGTGTTCATTTACTGCCCACCTTTCCCTCTGCTTCACAATATATTTGTTCAGCATATACACATTCAGAGTGTCTGAAGTAGAAAAGAATTGGAATGGTGGTTTATTTCATGCTGCTGGTCATATTCTCAGTAGAGTAGGTGTGGGTGCTGTGCAGACTGGGTGTTAATGGTAAAGAAATTTCCAGTCACAAGGGAATATGCATGGTTATAAAAGAACTCTGGGATCTCCGTGAGAGGCAATTCTTTGTTTTATTCTGAAACAGTTATCTGTTAAGGGTTGGCATGTCTAATACCATCCTCACTTGTTCAGAAATCTTTCCTTGTTCAGAACTGTGTTAGCTTTGAAATTAACCAAAAAGGAAATTGACAAGTGATTGTATTAAATCAGATTCCAGAAAAATTAAAACAATTACCTAGACTTCATTTCAAAACTTATTATAACGTTTTAGGCCTTTCAGTACATCGATTCCTTAGAATTTGTCACAAGAGCACTCAGTTCCCATCCTTGTCATACTAACCTGCAGAACTCCCTGCTGTAAGATATGAATGAGGACAAGAGCTTAATGAGGCGAGGGGAAAAAAAAAAGACATTTATAAAATTAATAGACTTGTGTTGCTTTTTCTTTTTTAAACAAAAAAACATGGCTTCAGTATTTAAGGTGGCCTCCAGTGGTAAGTGTCAGAAAGCAAATCTCCTTGAGGTGGGATATTTTGCCCACTGCAGAGGTTTCTTGCAGTCCCCACTGAAGCATCTAATATTGAACACCACCAGAAACAAGATCAGGAATCAGGAGAACTATTGATTTAACTCAACATAGAAACACCTAAAATTTCTTGGAAATATTGATCAGGTTTTCTCTTAATCAGTTACCCCAATTTTCATGTTTTTAGGCACTGGAATATGCTAAGAAGATTCCTAGACCGAAGACTTTCACAGCAAGACAATCAGATGAAGAGGCGAAAGAGGAAAGGCTTCTGCCACAGACTTTAAATGGAGACAGTTTACCTCAAATTGTGTCCTTGGAAACTTTGCAAAATAGACACGAGAAGGAGAAGCAAGTTGTAGCTGCTCTCAGAACCCTTCATATCTTATAAGTATTTCGAATTATTAGGGGTATCTTCAAGGCAAAAATGTCTGAACTATTTAATTATGAGCTATGACCATCACATACTGATTTACCATTCCACTGAAATATAAAGTGGCTTAAGTTTAATCATTGGTAAATTTTAGAGTCACTTCTACTATACCTGATTTCAAAAAATGTAAACAGTTGCATATGTAGCATTTTAAATATGGTCGTCTCTTGTAATTTTTCTTTGAAATCAACTGATGCAGCAGTTACATCTTTCAGACTGATCAGCTGTTGGCTTGGCACAGCTAGATCATTTTTAGACATGCCAGACATACAGGCATATCCACAAAACATTAAAAATAAACATCGGTTTCATTTGATTATTTCAATACCAGCAATGTTTCTCTTTTTGAAGTGTAGAGGAGTCTTTGGCAGACTGTCCAGAAATAAAGCCAAAAATAATTCATTGCTGTTGAATGGTAATGATACAATAGTAATTATTCAAATGTTACTCTGTTATCTGTTAGTGAATAGTTGTCACATCAAGACCAAATTTTTGAAGCTTCATCTGGGACAAGAAAATTCAAAACAAGTACTGGCTGATCATGCAGACAATCTGTTATTAGCCAGAAGCAGTTGGAAAATATACTGAGTAACTAAGGATAATTGAGAGCTACGCGTTTGAGAGGAAACAGCTTTTAACAGATTAAATCTATAAAAATAACAACAAACAGATGGGTTTCTTACAATGGTTCTGCTTCTTTAACTTAGTAAATTATGAATTAAGTCAACATGTGAAATGTGATTAGAACACACAGCAAGGGAATTTTGAAAAAAACACACTAAAATCTCATAGAAGATAGGCTAGTTAAAAGGAGAAAACCCCCAACAACCTTGTGATTATGTGTAATTGCTTTATCCAATTTATTAGATCCCCCTTTTGTATGGGAGGAGAGAAAGAATTACTTTGGGCCCAAAAAAAAGTTCAAGTCTCCTTGAAGGAGGCTAACAATGCAAAGGTAAGGTGGGGAATAAAAGAGAGAGTATCTTTGAAATGGCTTTCTCTTTTTCTCAATGCACCTTTTGTTAAAAGTAGAGTTAGAAATGTGGAAGACTTAACACGTTTCTGGGTTAACATTTCATTGGCTGGATGTCTCACAGGAAAGATAATTTTCCAGCAGGTGTACAGTGAAGTCAAGGCATTGGAGGTACGACATACATTGTTGGAAAAGTCCTATACCTTTCATTTTATAGAGTCCTGGGTGAGTTTGACCCTAGATCCTGCAGTCCTCAGGATACCTCAGTCCTCCTGCAAGTTGGTTATTTGCTGAAATAAATCCTGCAGGATCTCCAGTCAAGCTCCCAACCTAATATGGGAAAAACTGACCACCATACTGCACTTCTCCATCGTGGAAAAAGGACACATTCCTCTCTTTAAAGCCCTCCTGACCCACCTGAGAGACAGGAAGCTCTCCACCCTGTCGGTTGCTTCCCACCACATGTGCTGAATTAGACTGTAGACTTCACTGGCGGAAGTTTGTGACGTACATCATCTTTGGGAGAAACTTGGTGGCAGAAGTGTTTTCCAGTGTGGTCAATGTGGGTCAGGTTGCAGGGGAAATGTTTTGCATATCAAAGTGCAGCAGAGGACATCTTCAAATGTCCACTGCAACTGCTGGAATAGGACTGTCCTCTGCCTCAGCCTCCTTTCTCCTCGTCTTTGGGAACTGAGTTCGGCCCCTCTTTGGAGAATGTGCATGCCTGTGGTATGATCCATCAGGCTAGGATGGGTAAATGTTTCCATGCTCTGCCAGTTGCTGTTTTTCTACTTTTATTTTTAAACGAAAAGGTAACACTTTGAAGCATTTCTGATTAGGGAACCTCAACTTGTTGTTTCTGCTTAAAAGTGATAATCCCCCCTTAATAGAAACCTCAAGTACCTATTTTAATGAAACCTTCAGATGAATATCAAAGAGCTATTTACTCGTATCTAATATTTTAATTAGATTATATTCTCAATTTAACCCATTAAACCCCCTTTGATGATCTCCATGTTTAGTGTTTAGCCCCAGATGCTGGAGGTAATGAATATTGGACCTTTGATTTAATGAGAACTTCTGCCTTTCCAGCCTGACTCCCTTTGTATCCCCCTTTTTTATTTTCTGAGCTATAGAATTCAGTTAATTGAAGAAGTCTCTTACCACCACACATTAAGGAACCTAAATTAGCATCCCTTTTCTGATTAGAAAATGCAAGCAGACATTTTCTCTTTGATCTGAGGATTGAGTTGAAGTAGGCAACAGCCCCCTGAAAATGAGCTGATGGCCTTATTATTTGGCTGACATGCAGATGCGTCCATGTGGTGCAAAATGCTTAATGTCTTAATTGATCACCTTCCTCCCTATCTGTCATCCTACTACCTTTTAGAGCTCCCATAAATTAGGGTGATCTTTCTGGGCGGGTGGTATGTTTCGTTTGGGTTTTTTTAATAAAGCAATGAACTTTTAGGAAACATTTAAATACTAAACCCATGCTAAACTAGAAGCCATGTATACTTACATGATGCTGCTTCTGGGGGGTGGATAGATTTTTTTAAAAACACTGATCAAGATCATCTCACAAACCATTTGGAAAGGACTGGGTTGGGTTTTTTTCTCCCAGAAAAAGACATTACTTGCAGCATATGTGGAAAGAAAATCTTTTGATCTACCTCAATACTAATGCAAATTTTTCCTGCACCTAACAGATATGGTGGCACAAAAAGGGACCATACAAGTAAATGATGAGCATCCATCTGCTTAAAAGCAAAGGCCAAAACTTAATGTCTCCCAAATTAGGAAGCGAAGAAATTTAAATAAGAAACAGGCCTTGAATTTTGCATTAAGTATTCAGGGAGAGATAGAGCTGGAGTAGAACCTGCCTGCCATAGTCCCATGGCTCCAGCACAGCCATCACAGAGCACAGTGGTACCCACCGGGAGCACGGGCTGCCTTCACAGGGGCAGAAATGTATTTATGTACACCACCCGACAGAACTTCTCAACATCTACTTGGTGGGCCCTTTCTAGTGCCACCATTTCTTAATATTTTAGATTCAGGAAGTGTAGAAGCTGAGACCACCTTCAGCGGGCGAAGACCCAGGGTCAGTTCTACTTAGGAGGAATGCTGCTGCAATAACATCACCGTCATGTTTCTTTGGAAGATAACTGAAGTCGGCTTCCCACCACCATCTCACAAATGGGATGAACAGCTGGCTCATAGGCTGCAGACTCTGGCAAAAACATACGGCTTTATCAGTTAAAAACTTTATCAGTTAAAAACATTAAATAAGGCAGAGCCTAAAAGCTCTGGAGGGATCAATTCTACAGTAAGTTATAACAGCACAAAGAATATGCCTCTTTTATTTTATTTTACCTGTTGTCCAAACCTAAGTGCTCTCTGCCTGAGAACTGAGCAGGCATGTGAAGAAAGGACCAACTCTGGTGACTACCTCCGTGGTGTGAGAAAGAACTCAAGATGCACAAAACCACAGTGACAGGTACAGGCAGTGACTCTCCGCTGGTGACAGCTGGCAAGGGTGAGTTAAAGCAGCCTGCCTTACAGAAGAGCCAGCTTTAAACAGAAGTGATACTGAGCCAAAAACCTGGATAGGGCAGATGCTAAAGAAGCATCCAGTGGCTCAGCAAGAGCTTTGCATAATCACGAGTGCAGAGCGGGCAGCTGCAGGTAATACTACAGGGCCAGTTTTCTCTGTGGCAGAGGAGCACTTAAGGGTTTGCTCCAGCAGTCCCCGCAAAGCCAACGAGATACGCAACACCGGAGAAAATATTCTACTTTAGCAAAGCAAGTTGAGTGGTCTCAGCAATAGCTAAACACGGTGAGTCACAGAATTCGGTCAGCTTGCCTTTGTTCCTGCTGTTTCGGAAACCTGTATCGTAGAGTTACCTCGTTATCATGAGTTAAAACCAGCTTCTTCCTTGAAAGACTGCCTGTACCCTAACAGGTAGAAAAGGCACTGCAGTTCACTGTGGGATCACCCCTTCTGCTCTTAAACGTACACTTTACACCCACCTGCCGCTATCACCGAGTGCAATGTCTTGCCACTGCTGCCTGACTGCTGACTGTGTCAGGAGCTGTAGCCGCCCCAAGGCACTTCTAGCAATGGAGCTACAAGTGTTTCATCTAAGCTTATTATGCTAGAGAAATGAGATAAATCCAAGACAGAAGTAAGCCACTTTTTTAAGCGGAGTAAGACATACAGAGCAGGAGTTCGCAGTTAATTAAGGTGATGCAGTTTGTTATTGTGACTAGAAGAAATGAAAAACAAAGTCATCAGTTTAGGAGGCTACAACAGCCAGGAGTTCGCAGTGCTGTAGTCAGCATCCCATCTGCATCCACCTCCCCCTCCTCTGCTCCTCAGCGTGGCCCATGCCTGCAGAAACTCCACTGCAGAAAACCAGCAGAAAGAAATGTGCGCAGTCCATCAGCCAGCAGAGAGAAACTAATTGTAGAAAGAAACGAGTTGTAGAAAGAATTTTACATAGTGCATGCAATGCCTGAGTCACTTGCTGGGCCTGGCCGTAGGTTATTTACACCTTCACCAAGCGACAGCCCATGGTGCTTTCAGGGCTGACACTACGCTTATGTTTAATAGCAAGACTTTGCAAATTATTCACTCCATAACTGCCCGTATCTGATCTGCTTTGACATAACTCTGGCCATAGAAGGAAAAAACTTGGGTTAGAGCTGCTGTCCAGTCCCATAAAACTTAAAAATGTTAAGGAATGGGAAAACGCTGACAGTCAAAACAGAAAGCAAAGGTTCATGGAAGGACTTCATAAACCACTTTTTAATTTTCTTTAATGAAAACAGCCACAAACATTAACCACTTAGGTGTTAAAATAAATTAACGGGAAACAATTTCATTTAAAAAAAAACTCACAGAAGAATTTTAGTGAAAATCGAGACTTCAGTGGATATTTTGAAAAAAAGGAAATCCACCAAGATTTCCTATTTCCAGAAATTATTTCCTGTAAGCCATTTCCACCCCAGCATTTCCCAAACACATAAATATTAAAAAAAAAAAGAAAGAAAAAGAAAAAAAAGAAACAAAAGAAAGAGAGAGCCAGCTCTAAACAATCTCTCCCCTACTCCTCAGGTTTCTTGGGGAGAGCAGGAAAAAGTCAGCAGTTTTCACTGAATAAGGCAAGACCTGGGAATAAAACCTCATTTTGCTTCTTCTAAGAGAAAAATCCGAAATAAACATACGAAATTCCTCCCTGGCCCTTCCTTCTTCCCAGGACCCTCTCCAGTCTCCAAACACATCATAACGTCTTCCCAAAACCTTGCCCAGACTGTCTAGAAGCTGCAGCCTCCCATCACCAACCCGGCAGGCATTGCTTCGCAGCCTGGAAGGAGCTGGCTGGGGAAGGAGGAGATGTCTCAGGTAGTGACTATTTCTTCCCTCCCTCTCAGTCTCAAGGGGTTTTGCCCTTGTTTGCACCAAACTTTCTGGGATAAGCAGCATGTTCCCAAAGCCTTCTCCTGTTGGCTGCAGGGCTCAGTGCACACCACCGCAGCGTCCAGGCTGGGATAGAGACTTCCCTGGGGTTGGGTTGTTTGACATTCTGCGTGGACTTGTCACTGAGGTTGCTAGCAATTGGTGGCTTTGGTTTTAAATGTGATTGTAATTGTAAATGTTAGCCAAGGTGCCTGGAACCGCAGAGAGGTGAAGATGGGGGGGTGGGTTTGGATTTGATTTTATTTTATTGATCAGCATACATACTTCGCAAGAAGAAGAAGGTTCCTGTAGTGGCAGGGGAGAGTCAGCAGAGACTGGAGTGTTATTTGATTCATACTCTGACCCTTCCTCATAGACCTGGCTTGTCCTAAGTGCAATAATGCTGGTGGCAGAAAGGGGAACGGGCTCTTTGTCACTCCTCTGTGCCCCAGAGAAACTGTGGCACCTCGCTGCTAAAGGGGTCCCAGGAACGTGGCCCTGAGCTGAAGATACCTGTGGGTTTTAGCTGCCCTGACCTCACTTGCTGTCGTCTGCAGCGCTGTCCAGGTTGTGGCACAGTAAAGGTCCTTTGCTGCAGAGCCTGTTCCTGGACATACTCCCAGTGCCTGCACCCAAATCCCAGGATCCTGCCCTCCCTCGAGAGCCACCATCACACTACAAATATCACCAGCCCACGGCTGTGAAAATGCACCGGGCCCTGCTACTGCAACGGAGATGCGTACTAACTTTTGGGGTGTTTGATGCAGTGGGAACGTGCTTGATAACACAGCATCCGCTCACGCTCCTCCATCTGCGTTGGGAGGGCAGAGCCCAGCACTGCCCACTGGCTGACACAACTGTTTGCTTGACATCCACTGGATGCCTTGCAAAACAGCGGTGTAAATGCACAGAGGAGGACAAAGTTGCTTTTGCGTGTCTGTGCCCAAAAACTTCTGTCATTTGTGCGTCTCAACCTTCTACTTTTACTTTCTCCTGCCTTTTTAATTTGTGTTCTTTCCACCTCAGAGTATTTTCACACACCTTTGTCCTCAGTAATAAGAGAGAACAAACAATTGTTTGCACGAGTAAAAGGAATCACACACAAACGTAAAGAAACAGGATTTTTAATATCCCTTTTCATCCATGTGCAGGGTTTTTTTAAATGATTATGTCTTTATACTTGCTCCTAATATTCTCTCTCACTAAATACTTTGCTGCCTAATCCTATTACCAAAGGCGAGTCCACCTGAGTGACTGGTTTGAAGCCACTGACCCCCACAGCAGAGTGCGATTGGCCAGGCCGGCTCCGAGATGGCCGGCCGTACCGCACCGCACGCTGCGGTGCACAGTGCCCAGCCCCGGGAACGACAGCGGTGGATGCAGTCAGAAAAAAAATTCTCATGTAAATATCATGGTAGAGCTTCTCTTTTATATCACTTTTAATAGTTTCTGATGAAATGTGCGCTCAGGGGGAGGCTGACAATCAGCACAGAGCAAAACAAGCAAAATACTTGGTGGGCGACTGAGTATGGATGCAGACAAATGACAGCATCGAATTGAAAGGTTTTTGAGACAGTTTCCATCACCTTCCTGCCCACGGCCAGGAGAAGGGAAGAGCCACAGAGCTGGGAGAAGCGTTACGAGCCAGCGGTGTGAAATGACCTGCTGTACCCTGCGCTTGGCTCTCCGCAGTGCTTCAAATCATGCCAAGGCTTTAAGGAGGAAATCGGTTGATTTACCTTCTGAATTACAATTTTTAGGGAGGTGGGTGGCATTTTAGCAAAATTTGTTGATGAAAATGATTGTCCTAGAAGTATTTATAAACACCATGTAACAGATAGCTAACCATTTTCTGGATAGATGGTTGGATACTGGATATTTTCCCCCTCCCAATGTGCAATCTTTATTATTTTACGTGTAAAAAACATAAAGGGAAACATAAAAGGAAGCAAACATACACACTTCAATCATCTATATTTTGTATGTTGAACAGGGACACATTTTCCCTCACAAAACCGCATAGTCCCGTAATCCAAAATGCCCTGAAAGTGCTAACG
>VFFE01007211.1:9288-23333 GCA_008921705.1 Burhinus oedicnemus
GAGCTGCATGGTTCTAGCTGCCAGCTGGGGCTAAAAAAATGTCATGGGGACATAGTTGTTATCTTGGTCACACCCCTTGGGATGTGATGACACCCTTCTTGCCATTTTATTCCTAAAAAAAATTAGATCTCCTGTGCATGTCCTCTGACCTTGCTTTGTTTTACAGCAATACCAGCTTTCAGAAGTGTCTGGATTATTCTTTTCCCCTTTCTCAAACACTTCCTCTGCTGTGCTGCTCCACACAATGTCATCATCATCAATATATTGCAGGTGTTCTGGAGCTCCACCCTTCTCCAGCGCAGTCTGGATCAGTCCATGGCAAATGGTAGGGCTGTGCTTCCACCCCTGGGGCAGTCAATTCCAGGTGTATTGAACACCCCTTGACATGAAAGCAGACTGTGGCCTGCATTCTGCTGCCAAAGGAATCGAGAAGAATACATTGGCAATGTCATTTGTAGCACACCACTTGGCTGACTTTGACTCCAATTTGTATTGGAGCTCTAGCATATCTGGTACAGCAACACTCAGTGAGGACATGACTTTGTTCAGGCCACGATAGTCTACTGTTAGCCTCCACCTTCTGTCAAGACTTTTTCACTGGCCATATAGGATTATTAAAGGGTGAGTAAGTCTTGCTGATCACTCCTCAGCTCTCCAGTCAATCTATCGGCTCATGGATAGGAACCAGGGAGTCTTGGTGCGATACTGCCGTCAGTGCACCATCATGGTAGCAATCAGCACCTGCTGTTCTTCGACCCACAGCAACCCCACAACAGAGGGATCCTCCAAGAGACTGGGCAAGGTATATAGTTGTTTAATCTTCTCTGTGTCCACAGTGGCTACACCAAAGTCCACCAATACCCTTTTGGGTGTCTGAGGGACCTTCTCCTGCAGTAGTCTATGCAGAGGATACACAGGGCCTCCAGGCCAGTCACAGTAGGATACTTCTGCCACTTGTCCCCTATTAGGCTCACCTTGGCCTCCAACACAGACAACTGTTGGGACTCCCCTGTCACTCCAGAAATACAGATGGGTCCTACCTCTTTGTGCCCTGATGGCATTAGGGTACACTGTGCACAGGGTGTCCACCAAACCTGATACTCGTGTGGGTCTGATGTGCCAGGCCATCAAATCCACACAGTCCAGTACATCCGGTCATCCCTTTCCTCTGCCTGGCCTAAGATAGGGACCCTCTGTTCCTCATTGGAGTCAGACCAGAAGTCTCTTCACCAAAGTCAAGATGAGAAGTGTTCTTAGGCCTTCTTCTAAGTCTGGGGGATTGCTGGTTGCCTTCCATCATCTCAATAACAGCTGGAGCAAGAGCCTTCTTGAATGGCCCCTCTTAAGAGCTGTCTTCCCCCACAGGTTACATGCATAGGCTTCTAGCTTCGAGGTAAGCTCACCATCCCACTTCCTCATATCCTTCTCTTAGTCACACAGGGAGAACCAGAGGGTGGACTGCAGCTTGTGCCTGTGGCTTCCTTTCCCTCCAGCAGGGGAAGGCTAACTGTGGAGTGCTCCTACAGTTGAGAGGCTGGCCCACACACAATAGAAGGAAGAGAGATTCTTTTCAAACGCCAGAGCTGGCAGGACAGCCTCTCCACAGTTGGTATCTCAATGTCTGGCCAGTCCATCATCATCAGGATGTTGGCGTATAACACCAGTGCATTTCGCACAAACCTCCCTCCACATGGCCCATGTACACTGGATGCCATCTAGATCTTTGGAGACCTGGTCGTCATCCTGGTCACTGTAGATGACCTTCACCACTGATAATTCTCTCAGTGGTGGTCCACTTCCCTTAGTCATTTATAATATCATGCTTGAGGGGATACCTCAACTTTACACTCAACAGGAGCCACCTCTAGAGGCTGTGGCTTGTCACCTCTCTTCCAATTTCTTTGTCAATTCCCCAGTCCCTAGCTAGGGATTCTGGCTGCCAGGCTTCCTTAACCTCTAATTCCTGACTGTCAACCCCAGTATCCCAGCATCAGAGCAACTGGGCAGCAATTTGCTCACCTGGCTGGTGATCATAATCATTCAAAACATCTCAAAGTTCACTCAGGATTAGGAACCAGGTAGTTTCCACCTCTTGGGTGACTTCTGTCATGTCCTCCTCCTGTTTCCTTGCCGAAGGACCAGCTTCCTGAGCAGACCCTTCCTTCTCCTTCCTTACTGATCGATGGTATGGACCCATCGACCTCTGCTTCCAGTGTTTCTTTTTGACTTCTGGGGCAATTACTGTAGTTGGGGTTTGTGTCCCTGTCTCAACTACAATGTCCTCGGATGTAGAGGTCCTCCTTTTCCTGCTTCTCTGATGGTGCCGAACAGCAGCTCAATAGGTACAGGCCAAGCCCCGATACAGTGCTAGGAGCCGTTTAGTCTCATTAGGGTAGGCAAGGCACCCTTCCATAATGTCGCATACCAATTCAACAGCATTACATACCTATTCAGGCATAAAATCCCAGGGTAGAGGCAATACCCACCCTAGGCACCTGCCCAAATCCTCCCACGCACCCTACCATCCACTCTGAACACATTTCTCTGTTGCCTCACCAACAAGTTGTTTACATCACTTCTTTTACACCAGGATGAAACCAGGTTCCACATACTTGACCAAAAACCCAATGATGTTAGACAGCTTAAATAAGGATGTACAAGAACTGTGCAATAAAACTAGTCACATGAATCCCAGAGAAGAGGGAGGTGTAATCCCTCATTCTCTCCACAAGATAGCTCACCCAGCACAGGAATGGCATCAATGCCGTATACCAGCCCAAGCACATGCATGAGTCAGAAGCAGCCACTAGCAAGCCCTAGACTCTAATATATAGTTAAGCAAACAAGCTCCTTGACCAACACAGACGCCTGCTACTTAACTACGATAGCGTGCTTGGATCCCAACTGTCCTTATCTTGCACCCCACGTTGGGTGTCAAAAAGGGTTGTGGTGGGTTGACCCTATCCAGCAGCTGAACACCCACCTTGCATCTTGCTCACTCCTTTCTCCTGGGGAATGAGGAAAAAATAGAAGGAAGGTCAGAAGACTCATGGATTGAGATAATGACAGTTTAACAGGTGAAGCAAAAACAGTGCAGGCAGGAAAAGCAAGAAGAGGAATTAATTCACTACTTCCCATCAGCAGGCAGACGTCCAGCCACTTCCTGGAAAGCAGGGCCTCAGCACACATAGTTCTTTGAGAAGACAAAAGCCATAACCATGAGCATTCCCCCTTCCCTAAGATTTTTATTGCTAAGCATGACATCATAGTATATGGAATATCCTTTTGGTCAATTTGGGTCAGCCGTCTTGGCTTGTCTCCTCCCAACCTCTTGCTCACACCATAATTCTGCCCTTGAAGACTTTTTAATCACACTTCTAGTTCTTTTCTTTCTATAAAGACTTGATAACTTCAATCAGAATAGTTTGGTGAGCTTCCCACTAAAGCTCTGGGGCCACTTGTGAATCATGTTTCAATTACTAAGAGCATACTTTGATTCCAACTGAGGTCGAACACTGGAAAAAAAATTTTCCATTAACTTTGACCAAGCTGCAAGTCTGAGGTTTCTTAGGAATGTTATGGGGAGGTAAGAAGTGATGGTCTATGGTACTTAAAAATCTACCCTACAGTTTTCCTATGCTCTATATCCATTATTCTTAACTTACACTTAAATTATATGATTTCTGAAGTAAAACTCGTTCTGTCAACTCCGGCTCCTAGAGTGAAGTTTCCAAGCATTTTTCATGATACACAAAAAACAAACAAAAAAGCCCACCCACCCTTCCCAGAAAACCCCATGTACACACCAACCACACTTCTAGTTTATCCAAACATGTGACAACTGCAGAATTATTTTTCTCAACTGAGAAGGAAACACATTTGACAGTTGTAGCCTATAAACATTTGCTAATCAACTGACCTTAAAGACTGATACAAATTCTTACCAGTGTATTTTCCTTAACTGTTCTTAGTCCACTAAAAGTGTATCCTTTTATTGATCTATTAAATGTTTGGTGTATTTTGATGTGCTCTTATGGTTGATGAAGTGATCTTAGCTAGCTTTCTAGCAGAGTTCAGACTGAAACCTATGAAACAAAGTTTTAGATTTAATTAATAATACCTTCAAGAGCTCTTAAGATTTGGGATTCAAATGACTTACACACGCATATATATATATATATATATATATATATATGATATAATCTATCAGGTCTGGCATCTATCTCCAGGGCTGTCTAGTCAGGAGCAGCAGGAGACTAGAGACAAAACTACAACGTAGATCTAATAGGCCCATCCATAAGCTACAGCTGAAAAACAACCTAGTTACAATGTAAGCCTAAAGGGGATTCAGAAGAGAAAGCTAGTAATAGAATTTGAGATAAGTAGATTTACAAGACAGCTCAAACTAGAATTGCCCAGGGCTGAGCTTAAATGGATCTCCTAGGGTGCTTGGCAGAGGGTGGGGGTGGAAACCCCAGATGAGGCTGGTCAGGGCCATTAAGACGTATTAGTGCTCTCAGTGTCCTGACAATACCATCCCCTTCCCATCAAGGTGTGTTCTCACACCTTATGGAGAGCTGGATTTAAGAGGATGTCCTGGTTTGGGACAGATTGGCCTAATCAGGTGGAATGACAGATGCTCTCTCTCTCCTGCTCCACTTCTGAAGAGAGGTGAGAGAGAAAGAGAGATTTAAGAGTTTAGAAGGAACTAAACTACTTTAATGAAATATTAATAATAAAAAGAAAATAATGAAATATATACAAAACTGTATCAAGCTCCCAGGATGACAATCACATCACCAGCAGGCACTGGGGAAGTCCCAGACTGGACTCAGTGACGGACAGGAACTGGGTTCCATATCTGGATTCAGGATCGGAATCAAAGGCACAGGCAGAGACAGAGTCCTCTTCAGACGCCGGCCACTGAAGAAAGAGAGGCTGACCCTTTGATCCCTCAGCTTTTATACTGAGCAGGAGGCAGATGGGATGGAATACCCTTGTTGGTCAGGTTTGGGTCACCTGTCCTGTCCGCTCCTCCCTGCAGGTGCGACCCCTCTACACTCTTCCGCTTCCGACCCTCCAACGGGGCAAGTAACAAAGTTGGCTGGCCTTGGTTGTTATAGCAATAAGTATAAGCAAGAGCCTCTCTGCATCCCATTCCTTGGCATCAACTATAAACATGGGTCTTATCACTCTGAGAGTGAACAGTTTTCTGCACAACATGCTGTTAATTTCAGCAGTTAGAAGAGGCCTAGCTAAAAAGTAAAGTTAATGAACAAAATTGGTCCTGTTTTACTTCAAACCAGGACAGAGGAGCACTTGTCAAGACATTTACTTGCTGTGGGTTGTCATGAGGCTATTTCAGTGGTACAGAGCCAGGGTGGGAACAGGGAAGTGGGAAAGGGACATGGTATGGAGGTCTTGGAGGTGAGCAGTGCGGTTGGGAATGTTCTGGCTGTCACTGAGGGGCCCCGTAGGCTGGGCAGGATTGGGGAGGGAGGGATTTAAAGCTGCCACTGAGATAGAGTGAAATTCTCTCAATAACTACATAATATAATATTCTAGGGAAACTGATGTTCAGTTCTCCAGTGAACTGAACTGATCCAGCATTCATTTGTTGCATAAGGGCAGAGAAGCATTGCACTGGGTTGGATAACATGACTTCTATTTATTCTCCATTTTTTTCATGGTTTCCTCAAACTCATTGCAGGAAAAGGAACAATTATTCCAAATCCAGGGAGGAAAAAAAGTCATTCTCATTTCTATGCGGGGATATTAAAAATGACACTGTCCTCCTGATTGCACATTAAAAAAAGTGCATTTTCAACATGTTATTCTCCACATCATTTTCCTACGATCCCTATCTGTATCTGTTTTTCATCCTGAGGTGCTAATCAGAGCCTCTCAAGAATAGTTTTGGCTGAGAGAAAAAAAAAAAAAAACAACAAAAAAATCAACATCTTGAGCTTCCTGCTGTGTACTGCTCATCCCCCTGCTTTTGGCTTTTCTGCCACGTAGTTCACTGAGCAGCTCCTATTGGCTTCAGTGGTTCCAAGAACAGGACTTTGGTGTCAGACAGCATCTGCACAAAAGAGTTGCCTGGAAACCAGTGTGTAACAACAAAGAGCTGCCCTGGAAACAAAATGTTTTGGCCCAGGTAGACTTTATTGCTGAATTTCCTGGGTCAGAGTAGATATATCCTGTTCATGATGTTGGAACCTGTTCCTGAAGCATAGAATCATAGAATGGTTTAGGTTGGAAGGGACCTTAAAGATCATCTCATTCCAACCCCCTTGCCATGGGCAGGGACACCTCCCACTAGACCAGATTGCTCAAAGCCCCATCCAGCCTGGCCTTGAACACTTCCAGGGATGGGGCCACAACAACTTCCCTGGGCAACTTGTTCCAGGGCCTCACCAACCTCATAGTGAAAAATTTCTTCCTGATATTTAATCTAAATCTACCCTCTTCCAGTGTGAAGCCATTACCCCTCGTCCTATCACTACATGCCCTTGTAAAAAGTCCCTCTCCAGCTTTCTTGTAGGCCCCCTTTGTTTTCCCAAAGTGGGGGCACTTACCTGGTGTGCAAGACGCCAATGTACACACCAGGGGATCCATCAGTCGAGCCAGTCCTGCTCAATCAGACCTTTTACATACTGTAGAAGGGGATAAAGTCCCTGTGGTGCATGAAAGGAATATGTTGGGGAAAACTGTATGGGTTTCTCCTGCTTCAGGCAAAGGCAAACCCATTCGTGGGACTGTGTTTTGCTCAAGGACCTGGATGTACTTGGTGGGTGATGCTGAAGAATGGAGAAGTTCAATGCGTACCTCAAGGAAATTTAACCCTTGGTGAGGATACTCAATTTTGAGCTGTGTGATGTTAATTGTTATATAATGCTAACGGTGTTCAGGAAGTGTTTTTCAGGATAACATAGTGGTGATGAAACCTGAGCTAGCTTCATCAAGTGGTGTCCAGCAAAACTCTTTGAGATGGACATGCTACCCGTGGGCAAGAACCACAATGAATTTCATACCATTTTTCTCTTGCCCTGAAAGTCTGCTATGATAGATGGAATTCTGCAGTCATGAACTAAATAGACTTAATGAAGTTTGTGTATAAGGATAAATCATAAATGAGTGACCTGCATATATGTGTGTATAGATTTGATAGAGAAAAAGTAATAGTGATCTGAGCAAGACACAAATGGTATGGAATAAGGGGTGGAATGTCCTGGCTTGAGGTAAAACAGAACCAGTTTTCTGTTCAGTAATTTTACTTTTTAGCTAGGCCTCTTCTAACTGTTGAAATTAACAGCATATTGTGCAGAAACTGTTTGCTATCAGAGTGATGTTTACAGTTGATGCCAAGGAATGGTATGCAGAGAGGCTCTTGCTTATACTTATTGCTATAACAATCAAGGCCAGACAACTTTGTTTCTTGTCCCGTTGGAGGGTCGGAAGTGGAAGAGCGTAGAGGGGTCACACCTGCGGGGCGTAGCGGACAGGACAGGTGACCCAAAACTGACCAACAGGGTATTCCATCCCATCTGCCTCCTGCTCAGTATAAAAGCTGAGGGAGCAAAGGGTTAGCGCTCTTTCTTCAATGGTCGGTGTCCAAGGATGACTCTGTTCATCTGCCTTTGATCCAGATCTGGAATCCAGATCTGGAATCCAGTTCCCGTCCGTCACTGAGTCCAGTCTGGGACTTCCCCAGTGCCTGCTGGTGATGTGATCATCATCCTGGGAGCTTGATACGGTTTTGTATATATTTCATTATTTTCTTTTTATTCTATTATTAATTACATTAAAGTTGTTTAGTTTGTCCTAAGCTCATAATTCTCTTTCTCTCTCTCCCTCTTCTCCTTGAAGAGAGAGTTGGGGGAGAGCATCTGTCGTTCACCTCGGTGGCCAATCTGGTCCAAACCACGAGAGATTGGGATAGAAGATTTAAATATTGTAATGCAGTGTGGGTTAGGTAAGTGGAAAGGTTTTGAGTAGGTTATAGAAATGAAACAATATATGAATGGGATGGTCAGAGGATACTTAGATGTACCAGATAATGTGGGACCTGAGCATGATGCAAATGGTATAGAATAAAGGGTGGGTATTGTATTGGGTCTGGCTGGGATGGAGTTAACTTTCTTCATAGCAACCAGTATGGTGCTGTGCTTTCTATTTGTACCTAAAACAGGGTTGATAACACCGATGTCTTGGCTGTTGTTAAATAGTGCTTGCACAGCATCAAGGCTTTCCCTCCCCATCCCCACCTGTCACGCCCCGCTCAGAAGAGGGGAGGGGTACCACCACCCCGTGGCTCAAACACTCCAAGTTCTTCTTCGACCGTTGTGATCCATACATAGTGAACACAGAGGAAAGAGAAGACAGAAGGCGAGAGCTCATACATCTAACTGCTGCAAGACCTATCATTAAAAACAAGAATCCACACAATATCATAAGGGCAATATTTACAAGCCATTTTTTCCCCACCCCGTGAGTCCGAGAGACTTCAACAGTGATGCAATCCATGATGCTAAGGGCTAAGTCCATCAAACCAATCTGCTGGCTGCATTGCTTGAAATAGTTCTCCAGTCTTGTCAGCAACCTCCTTCATCCTTGCGTGTGCTTCTTCTATAGTGGTGGAGGCATTGTAGGTGGTGATACAGCATTCTCCTGTCAAATTTAACATTCCACATACTCCATGTTCCTTTAACAGCAACATATCCAAAACCAACCTGTTCTGCAAATTCAATTCTCCAAAAGCGCATGCAATCCAATTACTTAAAATATGTACAAAAAACGTTTAAAGGACCGAGCATATTCTTAGTGAGACCAGTCACATTGGGCATAGCCACCCCATTTGTCAGGAATCTGAATACATCAACCTGGGGATAATGGAACATTATATTTGTGGTGTAGGGGTTCACCGTGAGGTGAAGGGTCCCACCAACGTACAAGATTACAGGGAATCTCTACCTCCCGGGGACACCATGTCCAATTTAGTACGAGGTTACAAGGGACCTCCACTTCCTGGGGACACAATGTCCAATTCCTTTGGGCTGTAAGGGCGACATATGTAGTCCCTTTACAGAGCTGTTTTTTTTTTTTTCCCAAATAGGTAACATTCCACATGTGTCTCCAGGTCGTGTTAACAGGAAATCTATAGAGCACTGGAGAGGGTTTATACCACATTGTTCCGCTATACTGTTGGAATGGGGATGAGTCAGCTCCCCAAAACCATTTTCCCCTCCCAGTGTGCATTTTGAATGCACTTTTGGTAAAGCCAGTAATCAATCCCCATGCCAATTTGGGTTGGTTATTCAAATTGCCCATTGACTGAGACAGGATTATACATACACAGCATGAGAATACAAATTTCTCCCACACCATCTTTCCCTAGTAAAGTTCAGAAATGGGCCTAACAAAATCAGACCAATGACGCAAAAAGTAACTTATTCAACAATCGAAAATATAAGTCCCACAACAGTTGTTTATAACATATATAAAACAGAAAATAATTAAAAAGATGGGGTGATCCATTTAGTGTGGATCCGATGGTCCTTCCCATGAGTATCAGTAGCTACCCAAGTATAAAGATTGAGCAGGCTTTTTAAGGTCAGGGGCACCGCTCCCACTGTCGGTAGTTCCACCAGAACAGGCTGTCCTGGATAACAGAGTGGGTTCGCAGGGTCTTTAGTCTCTCTTTTCCCAGGGAGTATGGATAGAGGCTTAGGACAGAACACGGTAAGTCGTAGGCATCCATTAGTTCCCCTCCGGCTGTTCTCGTTACTGTGTCCAGCACCCGCCTCTCCCCTGGGAGGGTTGCTCTGTCCTGAGGGGTAATTTCCTCTGGCCTTTCCATGCTCGAATAAGCTTCTCTAGGGCTGCAGTGGGTAGGCCACCCACTACGCTCCGGGGAACCCCCTTCTCAGTTTCTTCAGCCCACAACAGATTCCTCTTTGCCCCTAGATTTCGTGGGGGGGTGCGGTCCTCCCATTGTTCTATTCTATGCACAGCGGATTTAGATTTACCTGTTCTCCCTGTGAGGCCCATCCTTCGGCCGTAATTAATCAATTCCTGTGCCACTTCCCCCCAGGTCATAGCTCCCCCCTGCTGATTCCGTCTTCCTCCCCTTGGGGTTAATGCATCGTGCAAACGGTCCTGGAGCTGGACCGCATAAAGTTTTAGAGTCAGGCAAGCCCGAGATCAGGGGAGTCATTCTGTTGGGGTTGCAATTTAATAGCATGGGGAGGGTTGATGAGGTACTAAACACCTGTCATGCATCAATTGGAGACAGGCAGTCTTTTGCAGACTTTCGGTTAAGTGGTTTACAGTTGGGGTCTCAATACACATTGGGTCCCCTCGTTCCATGGGATCTAACCCCCCTGCCCAATATGCAACTCATTGGGTTAAGGACCACGGTTCTCTCGGGTCGTCAGTGGTTAAAAATACCCCAGGTCCCCAATACCCCTGTGCCTCATCTTCTGACAGTAAAACCCGGTCTCCGCCAGACAGTGATACCCTCCATACATATTCAGTCTCAGTTTCTTGAGCTAGTCTAGTATACTTTTCCTGGATTTTTGATAATTCGGTTGCCGAATACGGTACTGTTTGGATGGTAACTTGTGGGGCTCCCCCTGCCTGACTGTTACCAGTAGTCTCGGTCTTAATTAGAGGTCTCAAAGTTGCCTCCTCATTTTTGGGGTAAAAAATTTCTCGGCTCATCTCTAATTCTTTTGTCAGATACAAAGGTCTATTGGCCAATTTTGCCAGACTTGTAAATCCCGGTTCACTATCTGGGATAGAGTTAAGATCCGTCTGGTCACGGGTTTCTTGTTCCTTCTCCTCTAGTTCAGACTGTAAGATTTTTTTCTCGGTCCAGAGCATCCGACAGAGCCGCATGGAGTCGCTGAGTGGTGTTACGCTCAGTGGCTAATTGGCTTTGCAAAATTTCAATTTGCTCTTGCAAGGATCTGATTGTCTCCCCTTCTGCTTGCCTGGTCAAATGTCTGTCCTTTTGGGCTGCGGTCAGTGCTACCCCTAAAACAGCACACACTATAGCTTTTCCTTTACCTAACCGCAACTTTTGCTCCTTTGCAAGGGTAGTGATATGACTTGCCACTGCTTCTGGATTATGTCAATTATCGTGGGCCCAGGCCTTAATGGCCCTGACCAGCCTCACCTGTGAACCCCACACCCCCCCACCCACAGGCCCAGGAGTTCCATTTCATCTCAGGCCTTGGCCTTCAGTCCCTATCTGAGCTAGGCTGTAGGTAGGCCTGTGTTGCGGGATGGAAGTATCAGACACAGTTATGATTTAGCAGCAGTTCAGTTTTATTTGTGTTTTGAGGCAGATCAAGGGATTGAGTTTTAGCAGCACTTAATCATTAACTGATTTCAAGGTTTACATAGTGATTTAACTAAATAAATGAACAGCGACTTGATTACGGATTTGAAGATGACAAGATTCACACTAACTTACTATAAGGTATCCCAAACCAATACGTATACATATGAGAGCAAAACACAGATCTCAGATTAATGTATATACATATAAACAAAGCATATGAGCACGCACACACACACACACTTACACAAACAGGCACACACTGCAGTTTATAACCGCTGAGATCGAAGATCTCTTAATATCGCACGACTTTATTGAGTCGGCGGGTACCCCTTTTAACTCCTACACGTGCACGGAAAAATGGAAGAACATCCACATCCATAAAGCTAAAGCATACAAACATATAAATGGAGAGGTGGATGGAAAGAGAGGCTAGCCTATAGTTAAAATTTCCCTTTTCAAGTTAGAGCAAATACTCACGATGCATTGGCATTCCTCAACGAGCGGTAATTGAGGCTCGAGAAGGATTGTCTCGCCCTGGTCCTTAGTCTTCGTGAAGTTTGCCTGAGACAGCGTCCCGACTCAGGGGAGGTACTGGCCACAGTCCGCTGCGATCCAGAAGAGCTCAAAGGGTCTTCACTAGAATCGCTACTTATAGGATCCAAGATAATTGACTTTTGTCAGGTAATTTTCCACTCTGGCCCAACTCGGACAATGGAATATTCCGGTACTTTCTACCAGTTGTGCAAGCCCAAAACTTGTTAGATCTGCAAGTTCTGGTACCAACTCCCTTTGGGCCATGAGCCAGGTACAGATGTACTGGGCTGTCAGGGAGTGATATTCCCAAGTGATAGGGGAAGCAAGAGCCAGGCACGTTAAGGGAGTGCCTTAATGCTCTGGTCTTTTATTTTTCGCAGTTCATGCCTGACATCTCCTAGGTTGGTATGTGGCTCAGGGATGGGGAATCGCACCAAGTACCGAGTGGCCAAAAGGGGGGGGGGTTGCACCACCACAGCCTGTCCCTAGCTGTGTCCCTTGCTGTTCTTGACTTGCTCACTGGACTTCTAGGATTGACCTTCAGGCACAGCTATGCCTTGTCACAGCCTGAATTAGCAACCCTCAAGGAGTACCTCAAGGACAATTTGGCATTGGGTTCTGTTAGGTTATGTGATTAAAACCTGATCCCTGGCTGCCCGGACAATTTCTCTGTATTCCTCCCAGGCTACCTGTCCTTGCTTCCACCCTCTGTAGGCTTCCTTTTTCTGTTTGATATTATCCAGGATCTCCTTGTTCCTCCATGCAGGCATCCTGGTGTTTTTGCCTGACTTCCTCTTTGTTGGGATGCATCGCTCCTGAACTTGGAGGAGGTGGTCCTTGAATATTAACCAGCTTTCTTGGGCCCCTCTTCCTTCCAGGACTTTATCCCTCTGTATTCCACCAAGCAGATCCCTGAAGAGGCCAAAGTCTGCTCTCCTGAAGTCCAGGGTAGCAAGATTACTGCATGCCCTCCTTGCTGACCTGAGGATCTCAAACTCCACCATCTCATGATCACTGCAGCCAAGGCTGCCCTTGAGCTTCACATTCCCCACCAGGCCATCCTTGTTGGTGAGAACAAGGTCCAGCATAGCATCTCTCCTCATTGGCTCCTCTGTCACTTGGAGACGGAAGTTATCGTCAACGCATTCCAGGAACTTCCTGGGTTGCTTATGCCCTGCTGTGTTGTCCCATGAGGACCAGGGCTTGTGAATGTGAGGCTGCTCCTATTTCGCTATAGAGGGCCTCATCCACTTGTTCTTCCTGTTCAGGTGGTCTGTAGCAGACCCCCACTGTAACATCATCTGTCCCTTCCCTCCCTTTGATCTTGACCCATAAGCTCTCGGTCGGCTCCTCATCCATCCCCAGGCGAGGCTCCACGCGCTCCAGCTGGTCATTGACATAGAGGGCGACACTCCCTCCTCGTGTCCCCTGCCTGTCCTTCCTGAAGAGTCTGTATCCTTCTATTCCAACACTCCAGTCATAGGAGCCATCCCACCATGTCTCCGTGATGCCAATTAGATCATAGCCTTGCCAGGTGTGTGTACTTCTCTAACTCCTCTTGTTTTTTACCCATGCTACGTGCATTTGCATGGAGGCATTTAAGTTGGGCCCCCGATGAAGCTATCTTCCTGGCTGGAGTGGCTAGTTTTCCTTTATGGTGCACTCCACGTGCTGTCCTGCTGACCTGCAACCCTTCTCCAGGTTTTAGGCCTCTATTACTGGTATTGGCATCATATTGGTAGGAGTGGGGTGGATTGCAGTTCCCCTCCCCCGGCAACTCTAAAGCCCTCTTCCCAAGTTTGGCAAGCCTCTGACCAAAGATGTTCTTCCCCTTTTCTGACAGGTGGACCCCATCTGGCCCCAGTAGACCAGGTTTCTCAAAGTGAGGCCCATGATCTAAGAAGCCAAACCCCTGGCTGTGGCACCAGTCCTGTAGCCAGTTATTAATTTGCCAGATTTGCCTGGCCCTATAAACCCCCTTCCCTTTGACCGGGAGGACTGATGAATGGTTCTACTCTCTCTTCCATCCATATAAATTGCAGTGCTTGAGGGCTCAAAAAATCCCAGCAAGGTTCCAATACTAGTCATGCCCTTGTGCTCAAATTGGTTTTTGCCTCACTCCCATACATTGTTTTGGTGAGTATGCCTATAACCCCTAATTCCC
>VFFE01007211.1:32536-44144 GCA_008921705.1 Burhinus oedicnemus
ATCTCTGTTGGTTTTGGAGTTTGTTTATGGACCCTCAAGACCATGAGAGGAACCTCATGTTCTTGAAGGTTCTCTGCCGGGATTGTGGTAAATTGCATTCTTTGGATTACAGAGTGTATTAATCTTGTAAAACATGGTATTAGACAAGGTAAGAATAACAAACCCAATAATGAACATAACAACATGAATCCTAACTTCTTCCACCATTCTTCTCCAAAAGTTGATTGCCATATCTTATTTATATTGAACCCATTCCAAGTTTGTATAGGTACATGTGCAATCTTTTTCATCTCTTTTACCAGCTCTTTTACCAGAATTATAACTTCATATATCACAACACGAATTATAACTTCATTTATCACACTTCCAAGGAATCATGTTAAAGCTGCAGATGTCATAACCAGAAAATGTTATTCAAGACAAAGCTTTGAGTCAGAAGTTGCTTGGTGTAGGATGTTGGTCAAACATTGGAAGAGGTTGCCCAGAGAGGTTGTGGAGTCTCCATCTTTGGAGATATTCAAAATCTGACTGGACATGGCCCTGAGCAACCTACTTTAGCTGACCCTGCTTTGAGTAGAGGGGTTGGACTAGATGATCTCCAGATGTCACTTCCAACCTCAACCATTCTATGATTCTATGACAGGTAGATTGACCAATCCTTGCATGTGGTGTTTTCTTGCAAATGAATACAATGCTGGTTGTCCTCTGTGATTCTTCAGTGCTTCCATAAGTTCACCAATATCACTTCAGTGGTTTATGTGAGTATAATTTACTTGCTGGTGTTCTGGTTGTATCTGTGTTTATTTTAAGAATTCATGTCTACTTAGGTTTGCTAATGTACTGTGAGATTAGATGAGTTACTAAGATCTCAAGGGGGTGAACAATCTATTTTTAATGTGTTTGAAGGATAGATGATGTTGGCATATAGTGAATTTTTTCTGTCTTGTGGCAGTGAAGTCCAGTCATATGATGAGGTAGTAACTTAGATAGGATATTAACATTTTCTCAGAGTAGGGTGTGTTTTTTAAGATGGATGGAGGTAAAATGCCACTCTATTTCTATACTTGTTACCTTGACATGCAGCAGACCAATCCTCTTTACAGGTGAAATAAACAGCCTGCTTATGGGCTGACAGCAATGCCTGCTGATCTGTTGACATCCAAATTGGAGAGAAATTCATGTCGAAGTGCTATTTCTAATAATGGTTAAATTAAAAAAGGATATACTTTTTCCTTGAAATTGCCTAAGGGGTGCTAAGAGGTTGATTTGTGACTTCTTTTCATGTCAGAACTTAGCTGTGTGAGTGTTGTGGTTTAGGTCAGGGCAGACTAAATGCATGCATTAAGTTCTACTCAACAATTGGATCCATGTGAAGGAGTTTGGATATTTATTGCCTCTGTGAAAGAATGATTAATAATGCAAAGAATACTTCAGAGCTACAGAACTGTGGTTATCTCTACTCCCCCTTTCTTTGCTGACAGGCGTGGCAATTGTCAGTAGATGGAAAGAGTGGGGTGCTGAGCATATCGGTTATGGCCGTATGAGCTTGGTCCCAAGTGTCACTGGAGGGCCTCCACAGTCAGGCATCCCTGAAGGTAGAGATGTGCTGCTCCCCTTCAGGATGAGGTAGATGAATTTTATGAGGTTAACAGCATCTTCCAGATCATCTGATTTTTATTGGTTGATGGGCCACTCTGAGCTGTTCTTGTTGATTGGTGTAACAAGTCATTGGGCAAATATTCTTGTACAAGTTTAATTTTCCTATTTCTCCAATTATGCTTTTTTTCTTTTTCATAACCTATCTAATTCTAATTGTGCATAATTACATCTCTAACTGAGGAGGAATTAGGCATTGTAGGATTGAAAGGGTTAACAGGATTGAAGTACTGAAGGGTCCAGGTCATGTCCGAAGGGAGGAGACTTGTGTGTCTGGAACAGGAGTAAAAACAAGATTAGAAGGAAATAAGCGAGCGAGCACATGACCTTTGTTTGTGAAAGAGGGAACTGCAAGGTTGTAAAAGATAGCCAATTGTATCAGCTAAAGGGACGCATGAAGGACACGTGAACAGGACACATAAACCAATAAAAGATCACTTAGTGGCATGTGTATAAACAAGTAGAAAGTATATAAGCAGTGTAATATTTCAATAGAGGGTCTTCGATTTATCATCTATTGGAGTCTGTGCATCAATCCGCTACATCTAACAACTAGAGAGAAACATACCGAAGGTCAAACTGTGGGCCTCTGACATCGACCAAACTACTTGAGTGATGTCAGTTCAGTAGGCCAACGCAGCAGAGGAAACTGGATAGTAGTAGTGCTCTAATGCTTGTTTGAGCATGTTTGAGATCTCAGCTCTGCAGAGATTGGGAGCTTTAGGATGAGGAAACCTTGTTTAACAAATGTGCGCTTGCAACAAACTGAACAGTGAATCCAGCAGTGCTTTTGGAGACACTGCAGGGTAGCATAGCCATGAGGAAGAGATTTTTATGATTTTTTTATTATGATTAGATTTTATATGAATTGGCTTCTTACTTTCTTTGGAAGGCAGTGAAACTGCAACCTCTACAGGACTCTTCTTACATTTTTGGGATTTTGTTTTGTGTGCAAGTGCATATGCTTTATTAAATTCTTACTGCCGCTGTTAGGATCATAAAGAAAGACTTTTTATTAGGTCAGACCTCAGCTACCATTGTATACTCTTTGTTACCATAGTACATTTGGCAGATAATAAAGATAGGGGCCTGAAGCCCTTATCCTGCAAAAACTTATTTCTGTGAATAGTCCCTGTGATTTAATTTTGAGTTTTACTGCAATCAATCATGTGAGTAAACATTCAGAGGATCAGGTTCTTAGCTACATGGATTGATTATATTGAAGTTTTCAGTGAGGCATTTGGATATAATCTTATGTATATGTCCTTGAATTTTAACAACTACCACTTCATGTAAGTGAGGAGCTAGTTTGTGGTTATGTGAGGGCATGGTTGTAGTTCATTTGTAAGAGACAACAGGTACTAATGCATTAGATAATTCTTTCACTTCCAAATCTTTTGCTCTCTAAATCTGGAGAAGCAAGTGTTCGGTCACGTGGAAGTCCCGAGCTTCAGATGAAGTTTCATTGTAGAACCTTTTGGCTTTAGCATAGAGAGAATTTGCTCAAAAGCTGTAATCATTTAAGAGCATTGCACTGCAGTTGTGAAACAAAGAATAGTATGAAATTCCACAAGTGATACTGCATAGACTTTGTAATTATGTAACTACTATGAAACCATATAAACATGTTGCAGTTGCTTCTGCTTTCTTCTTAGCAGGAATGTACTGTTATTTAGAATTTTTTTTTATGAGCCAAATACTGTTACTGGAGTGTCTAAATCTGCAGAGGAAGAGTTCATAAATAAACTTCCCAGGTGTTTTGTGAACTCTTTAAGTCTTAAAAATCCAGTGATTGGTCTTTTGTCAACTTGGTGGGAGATGGTGGTGGTGGGTGGGGTTGCTTTTCCCCCAAGTTCAGGGACATCTTCCTATACTTGAAGCTTGGGAAGCTCTAGTATACTAGAACTTACTCTTTGGCAGGCATGCCAGAGCTGGACTTCCTAACCAGAACTCTTGCAATTTGTTGCCTATTTGGCAGGATTTTAAAAGAATAATATTATAGTTCCCCTTGAATGAATCCTCATCTTAAATGCTATTCTGTGATAGCTCTGCAAAAGTATGACTGTCTTCATATGCTCCTAAGAGCTGAATGACTGGATTAAGCAACCCACAGGTGTTTTCTCCCTGTAACAATTTGGTGATGGGAAGAGGGAAAGCATATAAACCATGTTTTGTCTATGAAGACTGTTCAGATCTGCAGTAACTTCATCCCTACACTTTCCTACTTCCTCCACTGGCCCCATTCAGGAGATCTTTGGTTGAAGCTTTCTAAGTCTAGCACTTGTGCATATGATGCGCTTGCAGTTGTTTTTGAAACTCGTAAAGAAATAGCACTGAAGAGTTGTGTGGAATTTGAACACCATTTCCCAAGGTAGGATTTTTTTTCTTGATTACATAGCTACATCTGTTGTGGTTTGGGCTGGGCTGGCCACTAAAGCGAATGACAGATGCTCTCTTTTACTTCTCTCCCCTTCAGAGAGAGAAGGATGAGAGAGAAAGAGACTTATGAGTTAAACTAATGAAATATTAAAAATAAAAAGAAAATATAACAATATAAAAAAAGAAAATAATAAAATATATATACGATATATACAAACCCAGTATCAAGCTCCCAGGATGATGATCATGTCACCAGCAGGCAATGGGAAAGTCCCAGATTGGACACAGCAATGGACGGGAACTGGATTCCAGATCTCGATTCAGGAACACACAGATCGGGATCAAAGGCAGACGAACAGACAGAGTCCTCCTCGGACTAAAAACAAACTAAGCTCTTCATTCAGTTTATATCTTTAATGGAAAGAAAATGTGGATCAAACCATTCTCCGACTTGCTTAAGAAATGATTTCACTTTATTTCTTATGTCCTGACTTCTTCATAAATCAGTGATACTGAGTAGTAGTAGATATCATTCAAAATGGCTTGAATGGATAAATGGAATAATGTAGATATGTTAAACAGAAGGAGATATTATGATCTAGCTTACCTATCTGTATATGTGTTCTTCCTGAGATACTGAATCCATTTGTGAAGTCAGCACTTTCTTAAACAGAGGGTGGAAATGTTTTCAGGAATTGCATTCAGGGGAATGCAATGGTATGAAGTCTGAAAAGTCATGCTACAGAGTAAGAGCCTTCAGCAAGTTCAGTCTTCTTAGCTTTTCAAAGTTTTTTTAGAAGTGACATTTAGAGGGCTAATGTAGTTACTTTGACAGTCTGTGCCTGATACTATAAAAATCTGTACTAAGCTATAACAAGATGCAGTAGCTGGAATGTAATACTAGAAAATGGTTGCTATATATAAATAGTTCTTTTTATTTAATAGTTAAACAAAAACTATGAACCATTGGAATAATTTATGGACTCGGAAAAGTAAGGCATCCAGTCTAAGATGAGTCTAGGCTCTCTCTAGATGTGATAGTGGAAGGCAGACACTTCTAGAAGGTGATTCATCCCACCCTAATCTAGATGCCTGTATTGGGTCTGTCTGGGATGGAGTTAACTTTCCCCTTAGCAGTCCTCATAGTGCTATGCTTTGTAGCTAGAAAGGTGTTGATAAGACACCAATGTTTTGACTACTGTTGAGAAGTGCTCCCACAGTGTGGTGGGTTTGACCTTGGCTGGCTGTCAGGTGCCCACCAATCCACTCTATGACTTCCCCTCCTCAACTGGACAGGGGGGAGAAAATATGATGAAAGGCTCCTGGGTCGAGATAAGGACAGGGAGATCACTCAGCAATTACTGCCATGGGCAAAACAGACTCGACTCAGGGAATTTAATTTAATTTATTGGCAATTAACAATGGAGTAGGATAATGAGGAATAAGAACAAATCTAAAAACACCTTCCCCGCACCCCTCCCTTCTTTCCCGGCTCAACTTCACTCCCGACTTCTCTACCTCCTCCCCCTGAGCGGTGCAGGGGGATGGGGAATGGGGGTTATGGTCAGTTCATTACACGTAGTCTCTGCCGCTCCTTCCTTCTCACGCTCTTCCCCTGCTCCAGCATGGATCCCACCTACGTGAGACAGTCCTTCACAAACTTCTCCAATGTGAGCCCTTCCCACAGGCTGCAGTTCTTCATGAACTCCTCCGGCATGGGTCCTTTCAATGGGGTGCAGTCCTTCAGGAATGGACTGCTCCAGCATGGGCCACAGGTCCTGCCAGCAAACCTGCTCCAGTGTGGGCTCCTTTCCACGGGGTCACAGGTCCTGCCAGGAGCTTGCTCCAGCACATGCTCTTCATGGGGTCACAGCATTCAGGGCACATCCACTTACTCCAGCATGAGGTCCTCCAAGGGCTGGAGGGTGCATATCTGCTCCATCATGGACCTCTATGGGCTTCAGGGTTACAATCTGCTTCACCATGGTCTTCACCATGGGCTGCAGGGGAATCTCTGCTCCGTTACCTGGAGCACCTCCTCCCCCTCTTTCTTTGCTGACTTTGGTGTCTGCATAGTTGTTTCTCTCACATATTCTCGCTCCTCTCTCCCAGCTGCTGTTGTTGTGTAGTTGCTGTTGTGCAGCAGTTTTTACCCCTTCTTAAATATGTTACCACAGAGGCACTACCACTGTTGCTGATTGGCTCAGCTTTGGACGTCTCAAAGAACAGATGGTGGAAATACCATAATGTTTGTGGGGTAAGGGGTCTAAGTAGGCAATTAAGTTTTACCAAAACCACACTCTAAATGCCATCTAGTAGCCTAGTGTAGCAAGGTTTTCCTACCCAGAGAAATTGGCTGGATAGCCACGTCCAAAGAGTTACAGTTAATGGCTTAATGTCCAAGTGGAAATCAGTGACAAGTGGTGTCCCTCAGGGGTCTGTACTGGGACCAATACTATTTAATATCTTCATCAATGACGTAGTGGGATTGAGTGCACCCTCAGCAAGTTTGCAGATGACACCAAGCTGAGTGGTGCAGTTGATATGCTTGAGGGAAGGGATACCATCCAGAGGGATCTTGACAGGCTTGTGAAGTGGGTACATGTGAGCTTCTTGAAGTTCAAGAAGGGCAAGTACAAGGTCCTGCACCCTGGTCAGGGCAATCACCAGTATCATTACAGACTGGGGGATGAATGGATTGAGAGCAGCCATACAGAGAAGGACTTGGGGTTACTGGTGGATGAAAAACTGGACATGGGCTGGCACTGTGTGCTTGCAGCTCAGAAAGTTAAGCGTGGCCAGCAGGTCGAGGGAGGTGATTCTCCCCCTCTGCTCCACTCTTGTGAGACCCCATCTGGAGTACCGCATCCAGCTCTGGGGCCCGCAGTACAAGAAAGACATGGACCTGTTAGAGTGGTCCAGAGGAAGGCCATGAAAATGATCAGAGGGCTGGAACATCTCATGAAGAAAGGCTGAGAGAGTTAGGGTTGTTCAGCCTGGAGAAGAGAAGGCTCTAGGGACACCTTATCGCGACCTTTCAATACTTAAAGGGGGCTTATAAAAAAGATGGAGAGAAACTTTTTACCAAGGCCTGTAGTGACAGGACAAGGTGCAATGGTTTTAAACTTGAAAGAGGGTAGATTTAGATTGAACATAAGGAAGAAAGTCTTTACTCTGAGGGTGGTGAGACACTGGAACAGGTTGCCCAGAGAAGTTGTGGATGCCCCATCATTGGAAGTGTTCAAGGTCAGGCTTGATGGGGCTTTGAGCAACCTGATCTAGTGAAAGATGTCCCTACCCATAGAAAGAGGGTTGGACTAGATGATCTTTAAGGTCCCTTCCAACCCAAACCATTCTATAATTCTATATCAAAGTTGAGTGAAATAATAAGTCTAACTGCAGGCTTGTGGTATCTGTTTTATGATTTCTGATTATTTTTCTACCTCCCCATGTAGGCTCAAACCTATAGAAATGATTTGCATTTTGGTCTCAACATGGAATCTATTAACATGGTTAGCAAAACCTGCCTTCCTCATGGATTTATGTCCTTTTCTGTTTTCTCATTTGCATAGTGGAAACAAGAAATAGAACAGGGTATTGGTAGTCCTAGCAGCACTACTGTAGACTTTCAGATTGTTATTTCCAAGGACAGTAAATCCTCCAAATGGAAGAGACTTCAGGCTTCCTCAAGAGTCTGCAATCGAGCATTTTGGTTATCCTGAACTTTAGTCTTGCTTTGACAACTAGGAACTTGTGGTGGGTTGACCCTGGCTGGATGCCAGGTGCCCACCAAAGCCTCTCTATCACTCCCCTCCTCAGCTGGACAGGGGAGAGAAAATATAACGTGGGTTGAGACAAGGACAGGGAGATCACTCAGCAATTATCGTCATGGACAAAACAGACTCGACTTGGGGAAAATTAATTTAATTTATTGCAAATTAAATCAGAGTAGGGTAATGAGAAAATAAAACCCAAATTTAAAAACTCCTTCCCCCCACCCCTCCCTTCTTCCCAAGTAGAACTACTTGGGTAGTTCTCTTCTGAACTAGAGATTTTGGTCCTTCAGTTATCATAGGTAATTGTTGCATAAAAAACCCAAGTAGAATTAAACATGTCAGTTTCCCGGAGAGACCAAACTCTTTTTAAAAAATATATATATGTATGTTAAAAAATCACTTCTATTATCAGAACATTTTACACATATCTAAAAGACCCGTCAGTTCTAATGTGTTTCAGTTTTCTGTCCGACATCTCTCAAAGTCTGAGACTTTTCTCTTTTATGAAAGATATCTAGGAAACGTAGGGACTAACTCTTGTCTGCTGTTCCTACTAATCAAGGACTTTGAATGTGAGTTGGGTCTTCTGTTTTGGTTTGGTTTTTTGTGTGGTGTTTTTGGGGTTTTTTTTAGCAGCTGTTGAGCAATCAAGTCTGTTACTGAGAAAAATGATACATTAGCCTGGTTCTGGAGGTCATGCTGTAGTAAAAGCTTCACTCAGTGTGTGTGTTTGCATATGTATGTGCATGTACATGTGTATATCTATATTTTCCTTTTTATAATGCAGTTACCTCAGCAGGAGGAAAGAGGGTTATGACAACCAGGCGATCAGGTACAGTCAGCATGGGTTTATGAAAGGCAGGTCCTGCTTGACTAACCTGATCTTCTATGACAAGGTGACCTGCTTAGTGGACGAGGGAAAAGTTGTGGATGTTGTCTACCCAGACTTTATCAAACCTTTTGACACGGTTTCCCACAGCATTCTCCTGGAGAAACTGGCTGCTCATGGCTTGGATGGGCGAAAGCTTTGCTGGGTGAAAAACTGGCTGGATGGCTGGGCCCAAAGAGTGGTGGTGAATGGAGTTAAATCCGGTTGGCGGCCGGTCACAAGTGGTGTTCCCCAGGGCTCGGTATTGGGGCCGGTTCTCTTTAATATATTTATCAACAACCTGGACGAGGGGCTCGAGTGCACCCTCAGTAAGTTTGCAGATGACACCAAGTTGGGCAGGAGTGTTGATCTACTTGAGGGTAGGAAGGCTCTTCAGAGGGATCTGGACAGGGTGGATCAATGCGCCGAGGCCCATGCTATGAGGTTCAACAAGGCCAAGTGCTGGGTCCTGCACTTGGGTCACAACAACCCCATCCAGCGCTGCAGGCTTGGGGAAGAGTGGCTGAAAAGCCGCCTGCAGAAAAGGACCTGGGGGTGTTGGTTGACAGTCGTCTGAATATGAGCCAGCAGTGTGCCCAGGTGGCCAAGAAGGCCAACAGCATCCTGGCTTGTATCAGGAATAGTGTGGCCAGCAGGACTAGGGTAGTGATTGTCCCCCGTATTCAGCACTGCTGAGGCTGCACCTCGAATACTGTGTTCACTTTTGGGCCCCTCACTACAGGAGGGACATTGAGATGCAGGTCTCGCCAAGGAGACCAACTCCAGTGTAGGGAAGTCCGCACTGGGGAAGGGAATCGAGGTGAAAAGGGCCGGCAAGGAGCTCTTTTTGGGGCTTTTCAAAGCCAGGAAAAGCGGCTAGCTCGTCCCAGGACCGGCGGTTTGTGGGAGGGCTGCTCACGTGGCATGGGCGGAGCCAGCACCACCGGCGGCAGTTTTAAACGAGCCGTTCGGAGCACAGGGACCTGGTCGCTGGGCACTGAGCAAGGAAGCAGCGAGTGGGTGTCACCCAGGAACAGGAAGCCATGGTATCCACTCGAAAGAGGACCGTGGCATCCCTGCGCTCTGCAGGCACCAGCTCTGATGTAGCTTCCCAGATGGAGCTCTCCTGGGAACACGCTGCCACCCAGGTGTCGGGCTGCAGGGTGGGCCCTGCACCTATGCTGGTGTTGGGGGGCAGCGGTGAGCGTGCCTGCGGGAGGTGTGCCCAGGTAGAGGAGCTCCTCTGCTTAGTGATGGAGCTCAGGGAGGAGGTAAGCAGGCTGAGAACTATCAGGGAGTGCGAGAGGGAGATAGACGCTTGGAGTCATACCCTGCCTCCCATGAGAGAAACCCAGCAGGCAGACAGAGCCCCTGCTACAAAGAACTCCCTGTCCTCTCTCCAACCAACTGAACATGGTGACTTGGAGGACAGGGGGCAACGGCAAGATGCTCCTGCCCGGCGCAACAGGCGCCGCAGGCGTGTCTGCCCAGTGACTATCCCACCTTCCCAGGTGCCATTGCAGAACAGGTACAGTGCTCTGCAAGGGGAACTGGACAAGGGTGAGGATGATAGTCCTTCCAGCTTGGAGGTGTTGGCGAGGCCTAGTCGGACCACCCCCTGCATCAAAACCACCTCAATAAAAAATAAAAGATGGGTCATTGTCATAGGTGACTCGCTTCTGAAGGGAACGGAAGGCCCGATATGTAGACTGGACCCGCTATATAGGGAAGTCTGCTGCCTCCCTGGGATCCGGATTAATGATGTAAAGAAGAAGCTTCCATCCCTAGTATGGCCCTCAGATTATTATCCCCTTCTGGTCTTTCAGGTAGGCAGTGATGAAGTAGGGAGGAGAAGTCCAAGGGCAATGAAGAGAGATTTCAGGGCCTTGGGACGACTGGTCAAGGGATCCGGAGCACAAGTCACGTTCTCCTTTATCCCTCCAGTTGCAGGGAACAATGAGGGGGTAAACAGGAAGAGCCAGCAGATCAATGCCTGGCTCCGAGACTGGTGCTACCAGCAGGACTTTGGGTTCTTTGACCATGGCTGGATTTACAAGACACCAGGCCTGCTGGTAACAGATGGGAAGAGCCTATCTCGCAGGGGGAAAAGGGTTCTAGGGCAAGAGTTAGCAGGGCTCATTGAGAGGGCTTTAAACTAGATTCGAAGGGGGATGGGGATGTAACTGGGCTTGCTGGAGAGGCGCCCGGGTGCAGTAGCCCAGCACTTGTGGGGCAGCGTGCTAGTATATTTGAGAATCAGAAGGCCTACCACCCCTCAAGGGTAAAAACTACACGTTCAACTGCCTATCTGAAATGCTTACACACCAATGCACGCAGCATGGGGAACAAACAGGAAGAACTGGAGATCTGTGTGCAGTCGCAGGGCCATGATCTCATCGCAATTACCGAGACATGGTGGGATAGCTCACATGACTGGAACGCTGCCATGGATGGCTATGTCCTCTTTAGGAAAGATAGGCCAGCAAGGCGAGGTGGTGGAGTTGCTCTTGATGTGAGAGAGCAACTGGAATGTATTGAGCTTTCCCTGGGGGTGGATGAAGAGAGAGTCAAGAGCTTGTGGGTAAGGATTAAGGGGCAGGCTAACATGAGGGACGCTGTTGTGGGGGTTTATTACAGGCCACCTGATCAGGATGGGGAAGTTGATGAGGCCTTCTACAGGCAGCTGAGAGCTGCCTCACAATCACAGGCCTTGGTTCTCATGGGGGACTTCAATCACCCTGATATCTGCTGGGAAGGCTACACATCTAGGCATGTACAGTCCAGGAGGTTCCTCCAGTGTCTTGATGATAACTTTTTGACGCAGGTGGTGGAGGAGCTGACAAGGAGAGGTGTACTACTGGACCTAGTACTGACCAACAAAGAGGGACTGGTGGAGGACATGAAGGTTGGGGGCAGCCTCGGCTGTAGT
>VFFE01007211.1:44164-62960 GCA_008921705.1 Burhinus oedicnemus
AGGGGGGATCTCATCAATGCTTATAAATACTTAAAGGGAGGGTGCCGGGAGGATGGGACCAGTCTTTTTTCAGTGGTGCCCAGCGATAGGACAAGAGGTAATGGGCACAAACTTGAATGTAGGAAGTTCCATCTAAACATGAGGAGGAACTTCTTTCCTTTGAGGGTGGCAGAGCACTGGAAGAGGCTGCCCAGAGAGGTGGTGGAGTCTCCGACTCTGGAGGCATTCAAAACCCGCCTGGACGCCCTCCTGTGCAACCTGCTCTAGGTGACCCTGCTCTGGCAGGGGGGTTGGACTAGATGATCTCCAGAGGTCCCTTCCAACCCCTGTGATTCTGTGAGAGCATCCAACAAAGAGCAACAAAGCTGGTGAAGGGTCTAGAGCACAAGTCTAAAGCACAAGTTTTATGAGGAGTTGCTGAGGGAACTGGGGTTGTTCAGCCTGGAGAAAAGGAGGCTGAGGGGAGACCTGATTGCTCTCTACAACTACCTGAAAGGAGGTTGTAGCGAGGTGGGGGTCAGTCTCTTCTCCCAAGTAACAAAGGACAGGACAAGAGGAAATGGCCTTAAGTTGTGCCGGGGGAGGTTTAGATTGGATATTAGGAAAAATTTCTTCACCAAAAGGTTTCTTTAAGCATTGGAACAGGCTGCCTAGGGAAGTGGTTGAGTCACCATCCCTGGAGGTATTTAAAAGAAGTGTAGATGTGGCACTTAAGTTTAGTTGTGGACTTGGCATTGTTAGGTCAGCAGTTGGACTCGATGATCTTAAAGGTCTTTTCCAATCTAAATGATTCTGTGCTTCTGTGATGTCACCCTTACCTGTCTTCTGTTTAATCCTAACCCATAAACTCTCAGTTGGCTCCTCATCCATGCCCAGGCAGAGCTTGATGCACTCCAGCTGCTCTGTCACATAAAGGGCAACTCCCTCTCCTCGTCTTCCCAGCCTGTCTTTCCTAAAGAGCCTGTATCCCTCCATTGCAACACATGGGAACCATCCCACATCTCTATAATCCCCAAAAGATCATAGTCCTGCAACTGCACACAGATCTCTAACTCATCATGTTTATTCCCCATACTGCATGCATTAGTGTACAGGCACTTCAGAGAAGCATGTTGACTTCCAAGAAAGGGTTTAGGGGACTTCTCTATACTGGTGCCTTGTAGGCACTTCCTCACTTACATGCAAGTGCTGGAAGTAATCCCGCTTAAGCATCATTTTGTTGATTTTTTGTTCCATTCCTGTAACATCACCCCAGGCCCTTTGCTTGTGTAGCTTGTCCATCACTTTCTCACAGGGCTGCTGCTTACTCTCTCCTCCTGTCATTCTTAGTTTAAAGCCCTCTTTATGAGGTCAGCCTTTTTCTTGACAAAAATAGCTTTACCCTGCTTAGTGAGGTAGATCCCATCTCTCCCAAGCAGACATTAATCTGCAGACAGGGTCCCATGAACACAGAACCCAAAACCCTTATGCCAACACCAGTTCTGCAGCCAGTTATTGACATGCATTATTAGTGCCCCCCTCCTCACACCCTTGCCCCTCACCACTAGGATTGTGGAGAACACCAGGGCCCCCATGCCCTTCCTTAACTACCGTCCCCAGAGCTCTGTAGTCACTTCTGATACTCTCCAGGTTTCCCCTAGCAGTATCATTGGTGCTCGCAGGGAAGAACAGGAGGGGTTAGTAGTTAGAGGGCTGGATGAGCTTTGGCACAAAGCTCTCTCCACAATATCCTGGATCCAGACCCCCTGGCAGGCAGCAAACCTCTCTAGATGATAGTTCAGATATTAACATCTTCTCTGAAAATATGCCACCATTCTCAGTTCTATATGCCACATGGACAAAAAGGAGGAGAGAAAAACAAAGGCACGCGTGTTTCAGTTTCTTTTGATAGTGTAGCTCAAACTAACAGTTTCTGTGTTTGTTTCTCCTTTGAGCAATATCTGAATTTTACAGAAAAATGTGCAAATATTAAAGTAGAATTCCTTACAAAATACTTCATCCTGACTTCAACGTGGTGCTTGGTAAAAACATGAAATCGAAGGCTATTCAGCTGTACCTAATATTTGTTGCTCTTAGCTGCTGTAAGATTAACCTGTGCTGTTTTTGTGGGAGAGATTGTTGTGACATTAAAGCTAGAACTCATTAGAAAGGTTCTTTTTTTTATAATCATTAGCTATTACTGATCTCTCAACTCTGTTTTACTTTGTAGCTGAAGTTATCCTGAGGTTGCTGGCTGTTGTCTCGACAGTGTCAGAATATTAAAGAATGTTAACAGTATACACTAGCGATGGTTATTGTGCCAGGCTGAAGCGGTTATGTTTATCCTTTTAAAAACCTCAATTTCTTTTTTTTTCTTCCCTCCTGGTTCTTATTTTGTAAACTGGCTTAAAGTTTCCCTAAAGACACACTGAAAGTTTTTTTGTGTTGTTTCTAAAGGGGCCGAAGTTTAAAGAGGAGAGATTTCCCCCCCTCCAATGGAGCTTTCAGGGAACCTCTTTTAAAAGGCATGGTTACAGCCTTTGTGTTGAAAGGTGTATCTGCTGCCGGGGTTTGCTGATGCAGACAGGCTGGCTGGTGAATAACAAAGGACATTAGACTTTGGAATCTGGCAGGGGAGTGGGGTGTCTTCTGTGCTAAGAAAGATGACTCCCAAGGGAGAGGATGGGGCAGTCTGGAGGGGTGCCTCCTTTCTGCTTCCCTGTCCTCCTGCTGGGAGGTTACTGTGTTTTGATTAAGTCTGTAGAACTGTGTAAGACTGTGTTGCTGGCATTAATAAACACATTTATCATTCATGAGTTAAAAGAACTTTTGGAGATCTTTGCAAATGATTGTTCAGGAAGAAAAGGTGCTGTTTTGACAGCACATGAGAACAGATACTATTTATGGGGGAGGTAAATCATACAAAAGAGGGAGAATTCTGTTCTTAGATGATAGTGGTTTTGTTTTGGCTTGGTTTTTTGTATCATCCAAGGGGAAAAAAAAATCTTGTATACCCGAGATGAATCTGAGAGATAAGTGAGGCCATGTTGTGCACAGGCAAAGAAGTTATGAGCCACTGAGTACTAAAATGGCTGCTCCCAAAGCTCAGAGGAGTAGTGCAGCTTAGTGAGTCTTAAAGCTTCAGTGGCGCAGGGGCTCATACCTCTTAGAAGTGCGATAAACACATTCAGCAGAGCTGTGGCTTGTTTGGTTGGGATGAGAAGACTAAGCTTGGGGAACAGATAGTGAAGAATGGATGATCTGCTTTTCTGTGAAGTGCTCTAAATGCAAGAGTCATTTGCTCCGTAGAAAAAAAACTGTTTTCAGGTCTAATGGGCTGTGCTAAAGGAGACATGGAGTGTGGCTTCACTCATTACTGTAATTTGGTCTCAGAACAGATAGTGATACCGAAAAGCCTCAAAGGGGACTGCGGCCCATGATGGAACCCACACTGGAGCAGAGCAGTAAGAAGCAAGGAGCAGTGGAGGAAGATGAGTAAGAAATAAGGAGGGGCAGAAAGAAACCATTATGTGCTGACCCCGACCTCCTGTGCTGCCTGTCACCTCGCTGAAGGAATTGGAACTGATTGGGTGTAACGTGTGGCAAAAACAAGGGGAGTTGAGACTAAGGGAGCGGTGGTGGATAAGTGTCTGCCTGGCTTATAGTTGACCCTGGGGAAGGGGGAGTGTTATAAGTTGATCTCACAAATTGAGGAGAGACAGAGCCAATTAAAATTTGAAGTATTTATTTAGCAAGCGGCAGCAAGCAAAACAGCACTGGGCGGCCCGGGAGTCCCACTCCACCGACGGCACACACCCAATTCCCGAAAGTCTCTAGTTTTATACTCTTCATCTTCCGGTATAGGCGTGGTGTACTCTGCGTCTGCGCGACTTGTTGCTAGGGGTTCATCTTCTGCCTTTCTTAGCTTCCTGGTGATCGTGGCTCCGTTGTCATGATGACTTTGCAGCTTTCGTTGTCATGATGACTTTGCAGCTTAGCCTACCACAGCAATTTCCTTCTTATGAAGCAATTTAGGTTTGATGAACAAAGCTTATTGAGCTTATCACAGGGAGGAAAGGTGTTTCCCTGATTGTTTGTTTCACTATTTGTTTTCTTTCTGTGAGAAAGAAAAGTTAGACCCCACCTGGAGTACTGTGTCCAGCTCTGGGACCCCCAACATAAGAAGGACATGGACCTGTTGGAGTGAGTCCAGAGGAGGGCCATGAAGATGATCAGAGGGCTGGAGCACCTCTCCTATGAAGACAGGCTGAGAGAGTTGAGTTTGTTCAGCCTGGAGAAGAGAAGGCTCTGGGGAGACCTTATAGCAGTCTTTCAGTACTTAAAGGGGGCCTACAGGAAAGATGGGGAGGACTCTTGATCAGGGAGTGTAGCAATAGGACGAGGGGTAACGGTTTAAAACTGAATGAAGCTAGATTTAGATTGGATATTAGGAAGAAATTCTTTACTGTCAGGTTGGTGAGGTACTGGAACAGGTTGCCCTGGGAAGTTGTGGATGCCCCATCCCTGGAAGTGTTCAAGGCCAGGTTGGATGGGGCTTTGAGCAACCTGGTCTAGTAGAAGGTGTCCCTGCCCATGGCAGGGGGGTTGGAACTAGATGATCTTTAAGGTCCCTTCCAACCTAAACCATTCTATGATTCTACGATTCTTTCTCAATATCCAAATCAGTAATTAAAAGTTCATGTTAGTTGACAATAAATGAAATGAAGTAAAATTCCCTGAGTCGAGACTGTTTTGCCTGTGGCAGGTTTTCATCTTGCTACAGAAGTAGTTTTACATTCTTCAGTAAATACATGGAATTTTCACAGTAAAATGTTTTTGTCTGCTATTGTGTCTTGGACCTCTGGAACTCCTAGGTTATCTTGGCCCAGTGCAATGTATGGGAAACTTAATAAATGAGTTATTCCTTTAAAATAATAGGTTGCTTTTGTGCTCAATTGCTGTACAGGGCAGGAGGGGTCTCAGCCTTTTGCATTTCTTGTATTTTGTGTGTCCTCTTGTTTATGGCAGTATATAAGCTAAGAGTCTAGTGATAATTTCCTCCCCGGTGTTCTGTGATGTGGGATTAATTGGTTGCATACTGAACTCGATCTTACCAAATTTTGTTACTTTGTACATTACAGTATACAGAGGTTTGGGATTAATCAATGAAGTCATGAAGTGGTTAGGGAAGATCGCTGTTACTTATGTTTCCATTGTACTTTTGCAGTATTCCTATTCTTCTTACTGCCCATCCCTTCCTCTAAACTCCTGTCCCACCAAAGATATGTCCCTAATGACAGACCATAATGGAACTCTGTAAGAGTTATAACACAGAGTGGAGGTGTTCTCGGTATTTGGTGGTATTAATTCCAATGCACAGCATTCTATTCTGGATACACATATTTAGATCTCACTTTGCAATTATGCTTATGTTTTCCACTGGAGTCAGGAATCATAGGCTTTTGAAAAGAAAGACAAGTGTTTCCATTTTAAAGTTTTTTTTAATTGCTGGTAATGAAACTGGCAGGACTTTTTCAGCTTCCAAGAAGTTGAGTGGGTCTTATAGAAGCAGAAACCGCTGTCATCTGTTTGTAAGTTTCAGTGCATGAATCTTTGGGAATAATGTGGTTGTTCTTCTAGCATATAGCTGCTAGTATCTGAATGAGACAAACTTCCTAACAACAGCTCTCTCCTGAGTAATGGAAAAGCTGCCCATTGAAAAAAAGTCCATTGAAACAGTAGTCATTTGTCAGAAGGTTGACTGTAGCATTGATAACCGCAACCTTCAAGTTACCTAGACAGGGCTTTCTTTGAATCAAAATTGCCTTGATGCCTCTTAAATGTTGAGTTTTAGGCTGCAGTAATTATGGAATTTCTGGAAATCATTAATTCATGTGATAGGAAGCTTGGTGTTAATATATTTTCAGAGTTCACTGAAAGGCATTTCTGTAAAAACAAAAAACTCCCAAAACCAACCAAACAGGGAAAAACAAACCAAAACAAACCCCTGCCTCTTTCCTTCTCCTTTCCTTGTTTTTCTTGCAGAATTTTCTAATGCAAAAGATCATTCCTGAACTATGGAGGTGCTGCAGTGTGATGGCTGTGATTTCCGAGCTCCATCCTATGAAGACCTAAAAGCTCACATTCAGGATGTTCATACTGCTTTTCTGCAGCCAACAGATGTCTCTGAGGAAAACCCTAGCCAGCCAAGGTCTGGCTCCATGAATGCTAGCAACCAGACTGAGACTGAATTTTCTTCTGTAAAGGATGAATTTACAATTGCAGGTGAAATAGCAGGTAAACCTCAACCCTAAGCCCCTATCTCACATGTGACTTATTTCAGTGCATTTTAATTGGTATATTTCAGTTTGATTTTTAAAAACTGTTATCTTTATCACTGTGATAGTGAAGTGAATGATGTTTAGTTACAGCCATACTTTTTCTGTAAATGCAAACGTGTGGATTTGTCGTCTTGCTATTTTTCACATGCTTCTTCATATTGCTGCTTTTCCTTGCTTTACCACACCATGAGCTCTAGAAGAGTTTTGAACTTTATTAGTGTACCTTTTTATTTCAAGAAGCTTTTTTTGGAAATTGTCTATCCCAAATTCTGTAACATCTGTTAGTTTTCTAACCATTCTTGTATGCACAGGTCTAATCATAAATAAGTGAGGGAATCCTGGTGTGATTAACATGTTCAAGATGTGTGTGTGTATTCATATGCATACAGGGTAGATGGGGGGAAACTCTAGTTTTACTTATTTACATATTTACTTTTTAATTCTTATTTTAGGGCAAAATACAACAACTCAGACGAGGACTGGAAGTTATTATAGCCAGAGCCAAAGTTTTTATGATCAACATATGGCTCCAAATCCTAAACCAACCAACAAGTTTTTCCAGTGCAAATTCTGTGTGCGTTACTTCCGATCTAAAAACCTCCTCATAGAGCACACTCGCAAGGTTCATGGAGCACAAGTTGGGGGGAGCTCAGTAGGGTCACACACTGCTGGATCCTTAAATTACAACATCATGATGCATGAGGGGTTTGGCAAAGTTTTCTCTTGCCAGTTCTGCACCTACAAATCACCAAGGCGTGCAAGGATTATTAAGCACCAGAAAATGTACCACAAAAACAATCTGAAGGAGAGTTTAACTCCTACTGCTACCTCTGCGGTATCTGAATTGACTTCTGCCTCTGTGCCAGTGCAGGAACCCTGCAAGGAATTGCCTGCAGAGGTGGTAGAACGGAGCATTTTGGAGTCCATGGTCAAGCCTCTAACAAAGTCCAGAGGCAACTTTTGCTGTGAATGGTGCAGTTACCAGACACCTCGAAGGGAGCGCTGGTGTGACCATATGATGAAGAAGCACCGCAGTATGGTAAAAATACTGTCAAGTTTGAGACAGGAACAAGACAGAACCAGTGCACCTGATGTGCAGAGTAAGAGTGCTCAGAATGCCTCCCCAAACTCTCATTATCTCTCTATGAACGTGACAGGATGTGATATGTTGAATGCTGATGTCTCAAACTTCAGAAGCTCTACGGGCAATTCCCTTATCAGGCCCAACTCTTCTCTATCCTCTAAGTTTTCTTCTGTGTCTTATCCTCAAATGAAGTCTAAATTACCTCACAACTCAGTCATAGTTAATTTGTCTGACAGATCCCGCTATGGAGTTGCTGACATGACAAATTCTTCTGCTGACTTGGAAACAAACAGTATGCTAAATGACTCCAGCTCAGACGAAGAGCTAAATGAAGTGGACAGTGAGAATGGCTTGAACTCTGTGGACCACCAGACTTCAGGAATATCTGCAGAGCATCTGATGGGATCTGATGGCAACAAGCTGTTGGAAACGAAAGGAATTCCCTTTAGAAGATACATGAACAGGTTCCAATGTCCCTTTTGCCCTTTCCTCACAATGCACCGCCGAAGCATCTCCCGTCACATTGAGAATATCCACCTGTCTGGGAAGACAACTGTATACAAATGCGATGAATGCCCTTTCACCTGTAAGAGTTCATTAAAGCTTGGAGCTCACAGGCAATGTCATGCAGGTACAACATCAGACTGGGACACTGTGAATTCTCAGAGTGAAAACATTGTCTCCTCTTTGAATGACAACACAGTTTCTTATGAAAGTGGAAATATAAATGGAAGGAAGTCAGCTGGGATGACGGAAACAGTGCAGCAGCAACAGCAGCAGTTGCCTCAATCCCATTCACAGCATCCTTATAAGTGCACAATGTGTAACTATTCTACCACTACTTTGAAAGGCCTCAGAGTTCATCAGCAGCACAAGCATTCATTTTGTGACAACTTATCAAAATATGATGGACTGCCATCCAATGTGCCACAAGAGAGCGAGGCAGATGCTCTCACCTCTGTCAGCACAGTGAAAAAAAGCCAGACCTCAATTCTTGGTCTCTCATCTAAAAATAACTTTGTTGCTAAGGTTGCTCGGAAGGTGTCAAATGACTGCCCTTTGGATCTCTCACCAGTGAAGAAAAGAACTAGAATTGATGAAATAGCAAGCAACCTGCAGAGCAAAATAAACCAAAACAAACAGCAAGAAGATGCTGTGATTAATGTAGAGGATAATGAGGAAGAGGAGGTGGAGATAGAAGTGGAATTAGACAGAGAGGAACAAACAGAACCAATGGTGGAGGTTTCTAGTTCTTATGCACCCCAGCGAATGTGGGGGAGAGAGACTAATGATTCCCAGAAGGATGCAAACTTCAGAAACATGCATCATGATTATAATTCCACCAATGGAGCAGAGATCGAGCTCACTTTATCTGAAGATGAGGAAGATTATTTTTCTTCCATTAACATGAAAGATCAACAGAGCCCTAATGCCTCTGTTCTGGGAAGCCAGCCAAATATGTATGGCCCTGATCAGAACAATGAAAATGTGGAGATTAACGACTCTGGCAGGCTTTACTATTGTAAACACTGTGATTTTAGCAACAAATCTGCCAGGAGTGTTAGCACCCACTACCAACGGATGCACCCCTACATAAAATTCAGCTTTAGATATATCTTGGATCCTGATGATCACAGCGCAGTATACAGATGCCTTGAGTGTTATATTGACTATACGAACTTTGAAGACCTGCAGCAACACTATGGAGAGCATCACCCTGAAGCTATGAATGTATTGAACTCTGATCACTCTGATCTGATCTACCGCTGTCGCTTCTGTTCTTACACTAGCCCAAATGTTAGAAGCCTGATGCCGCATTACCAAAGAATGCATCCAACAGTGAAAATTAACAATGCAATGATATTTTCAAGCTATGTTGTTGAGCAGCAAGAGGGGCTAAACACAGAGTCTCAGACACTGAGAGAAATCTTGAATTCTGCTCCAAAAACCATGGCAACTTCCACCCCCATGGCTCATGGGACTACTGTGCCAGCAAGTTTTAACAAAAGTGCCACAAAGAGTTTTAATTCTGAATGTGAAAATCAGAAGGCACCTTTGGTCAGTTCTGTGGTTGTTTATGACTGTGATGTGTGCTCATTTGCAAGCCCTAACATGCATTCAGTTCTGGTGCATTACCAGAAAAAACACCCTGAAGAAAAAGCATCATATTTCAGAATTCAGAAGACCATGCATATAGCTTCTGTTGACAGGGGCTCTGCCCTGGCTCAAATGTCTTTTGATATGGGGGTGTCTGTCTCCTCAAAACTGTCCAACTTGGCTTCTCAACCTCAACCTCCCCTGCCGCTGCCCCCAGACTTTGCTCCTGAACTTTACTATTGCAAACACTGTTCATACAGCAACCGTTCAGTTGTGGGAGTGCTTGTCCACTACCAGAAAAGGCATCCAGAAATAAAGGTCACTGCCAAGTACATCAGACAGGCACCTCCTACTGCGACAACGATGAAGGCTGGTGAGCTGCCACCTGGGATTCAGAAACTGCCAGTGTCAGTGCAGCAGTTGAGCTGGGGCAGTTCTGAGAGCTCTGTGAATCCCCTTGAGAACGAAATGTTCTTCTGCCAGCACTGTGATTATGGAAACCGGACCGTGAAAGGTGTGCTCATTCATTATCAAAAGAAGCATCGTGATTTCAAAGCCAATGCAGATGTGATTAGGCAGCATACAGCCACCATTAGAAGCCTTTGTGATCATAACCAGAAGAAATCATCTGGCAGCCTGCCTGCTCACACCTCCAGCACTGAACAGGACAAGACAAAGCTGAGAGCCCTCAAATGCAGGCAGTGTAGCTACACGTCACCTTACTTATATGCATTGAGGAAGCATATTAAGAAAGACCACCCAAATCTGAAGGCAACGGTCACATCCATTTTGAGATGGGCGTTTTTGGATGGCTTGATAGAAGCTGGTTATCACTGTGAATGGTGCATTTATTCACATATGGAACCGAGTGGTTTGCTTGTGCATTACCAAAGGAGACATCCTGAACATTATGTTGACTATACATACATGGCAACTAAACTCTGGGCAGGTCCGGATCCTTCCCCTCCTACTCTAGTGATGCCAACAGAAGCAAAGACCTATAAATGCAGAGACTGCATATTTGAAGCATCTTCCATTTGGGATATTACTAATCACTACCAGGCTTTTCACCCTTGGGCTATGAATGGGGATGAATCTGTATTGTTAGATATCATTAAGGAGGAAGATGCTACTGAGAAAATTGGCACACAGCTTGATGAAGTTAGGGCCAGGATTAATCCTGAAAACCAAGTAACATCACAGATGGACCAGGATGTGGAGAACCCCAACCTTTCCCAGGAAAAAACTATTCAGCTGACTTCTGCAAACCCTGCCATCTCCTCCACTCCGTATCAATGTACAGTTTGCCAGTCTGAGTACAATAACTTGCATGGCCTCCTGACACACTATGGCAAAAAGCATCCTGGCATGAAAGTGAAAGCTGCTGACTTTGCACAGAACATAGACATTAACCCAGGGGCTGTGTACAAGTGCAGACATTGCCCATATATTAACACACGCATTCATGGTGTCCTTACACATTACCAGAAACGGCACCCATCAGTAAAGGTCACTGCTGAAGACTTTGTGCATGATGTGGAACAGTCAAATGACATCGCCCAGAATGACATAGAAGAGACGAGTAGGATTTTCAAGCAAGGCTATGGTGCATACCGGTGCAAACTATGCCCTTACACCCATGGCACACTGGAGAAGCTCAAAATTCACTATGAGAAATACCATAATCAGCCTGAATTTGATGTTTTTGCTCAGTCACCGCCAAAGGTGTCTGCCTCAGAGGAGCCAGACATGGTAACTGAAATCAAAGCCTCCCCAGAAATTGCTGCTGATGGTGTTGGAGAAGTCTCTATCTCAGCACCTCATTTCTCCACTTCTCACTTAGTGTCTCACACGGTATTCCGGTGTCAGCTCTGCAAATACTTCTGTTCTACCCGGAAGGGGATAGCCAGGCACTACCGCATCAAACATAATAATGTTCGGGCACAACCAGAAGGCAAGAACAACCTCTTCAAATGTTCTTTGTGTTCCTACACCAACCCTATCCGCAAAGGGCTTGCAGCACACTACCAGAAAAGGCATGACATTGATGCTTACTACACTCATTGTTTAGCAGCCTCCAGGACAGTAAGCAACAAACCCAATAAAGTGATCATTCCATCTCCTCCCAAAGATGACACTCCTCAGTTAAGTGAGGAGCTGAGGAGGGCTGTGGAAAAGAAGAAATGCTCGCTTTGTTCCTTTCAATCTTATAGCAAAAAAGGTATTGTGTCCCACTACATGAAGCGTCACCCTGGTGTTTTTCCTAAGAAGCAGCATGAGAGCAAGCTGGGGGGTTACTTCACTGCCGTGTATGCTGATGAACATGAAAAGTCAACTCCAGCTGAGGAAAGGAAGGACTTTGAAAAGCCTGAAGTGGAGAGCGAGGCTCAGGAAACTGAGTGGCTTCCCTTCAGATGCATAAAATGTTTCAAGCTATCCTTCAGCACAGCAAAGCTGCTGTGCATGCATTACACTGATCACCACAGCAAGGATTTGAAGAGAGACTTTACCATACTGGGAAGTGGCACCCGCTCTCATAATGCTGTCTACCAGTGCAAGCACTGTGATACTAAACTGCATAGCACGGTAGAGCTGACCTCACACTTGAATAGTCACAATGAGGAATTCCAGAAGCGTGCCAAACGTCAGGAGAGGCGGAAACAGCTTTCGAGCAAGCAGAAATATGCAGATGGTGCTTTTACAGATTTCAAACAAGAGAGGGTAAGGATCTGTGTGTCTGGTCTCCTTCTCTGCTTCCTCTCCCCAGGGAGAAAAACAAACCAAAAGCTGTTCTTCTATACCCCAAGAAACTCCTTATTACTAATACCCACTTGCATGTTCTCTTTGACAGCCAAATGAACGCAGGTTAATGAGTGACTCAGCATGTCAATGGGCTCTATAAGTCGGTTACATATTCTGCTTTAATTTCCTTCATTCTCCACCTATTCCTCGGCTCCATGGGAAGCTCTGCTCCTTCCAACTGTTTCCTTCAGGATTTTCCCTATCTTTTTTCCTTCTTCCTGCCCTTATGGATGGCTATCTATATCTGACAGTTATTTATTCTTCTGTTGCAAGGCTGCTGTTTGCTTTCTCATAGATTCTTTAGCAAATATCCCATTCTACTACTCATCAATGTACCTTGAAATAACACACCAATTTCCTTCTCAAGCTTATCTGTTTCAGTACATTTTCTGATAAAGAACCTGATGTTTATGCGCATCTGTCCAATAACTTCAAGCTTTGGGCAAGTGTTCCTGTGAACAGAAGACCAAATTCTGCTACTCTTCTGTACCCTTCTTCCCATCTGGAGTAACTCTACTTGCTGTAGAAAAGCATACAATTGGGCGGGGGGGGACACCGTGAAAGAGCATGGCTTGGTCTTGTAAGTTAAAAATGAATGGTCTTACAGGGGACTACTACTATGCAGAAACTCAAGGTTTTTCATGTCCACATCCTGTCCACCTATTTTGAGGGCTTTAATGCAAATTGAGGTTGAAGTTTTGCACAATGGCATGTTGTAGTGAGTTGGCCTTGGCTGGATGCCAGGTGCCCACCAAGCTGCTCTATCACTCCCCCTCCTCAGCAGGACAGGGGGGGAAGAAAATAAGATGGAAAAAAAGTCGTGGGTCAAGATAAAGGCAGTTTAATAAAGAAAAGCAAAGACCATGCACAGAAGCAAAGGAAAACAAAAGATTTATTCTCTACTTCCCATCAGCAAGAAATGTCCAGCTGCTTCCTGGGAAATAGGGTTTCAGTATGTGTAGGGGTTGGCCTGGAAGACAAATGTCTAATAACAAATTTCCCCCCTCCCTTTCTCTTAGCTTTTATTTCTGAGCAGACCTCATATGGTATGGAATATCCCTTTGGTCAATTTGGGTCAGCTGTCCTGGCTATGTCCCCTCCCAAGATCTTACCCACCCCCAGCCTACTGGCCTTTGGGGGTGGCTAGGGAATGTTGGAAAGACAGCCTTGATGCTGTTCCAGCACTGCTCAGCAGTAGCCAAAACACTGGTGTGTTATCAACATCTTTCTAGCTACCAATACAAAGTACAGCACTAAGAGGGCTGCTATGGGGAAAATTAACTCCATCTCAGCCAGACCCAATACACATGTGTACACTAAATACAATTTCCCTTAAGGTGCAAAATCTGGTCTGGGTATATTCGTAAAAGTGAGATATCAGAAGCATGTTTCAGTATTACATTAGTATAACTGATTAATACTCATGTGCTTCAATAGACTTTTGGACACTTGGAAGATGCTTCAAAACTTAAGGAGAGGAAAGTAGTTGGCTACAAATGTAAATTTTGTGTGGAAGTTCATCCAACACTTCGAGCCATCTGTAATCATCTCCGTAAACATGTCCAGTATGGGAATGTTTCTTCTGTGTCAGCTACAGTAAAGGTGAGAATTCTGTGAACTGACAACATTTTTTGTTTGATATTAAGTCCTAACTGAAAGCCCATAGAGGGCTCCCATGGAGTCAAATGGGTTTTGGATTGTATATTCTGAACAGTTAAGCGTGACATTCTAATCTAATTCTTCAGGTTTCTGCAGCACATTTTGTTTAAGATATTTTGGCTATTTTCTGCTCTTCATCTGGGGCACAAAAACTATTTAATTCAAATTTCTTATTTGCCACAAAGGAATTGCTATTGCAGATGACTGAAAGGCTTGATTTATGATCAGGAGCTTCTCCCTCAGCTGTTCTGGGCTACTTTTCTGCTTTCTTAGACCCTTAAAGTGTGGGGGTTTTTTCTTTTTATTTTTTTTTTCTCCAACCCATATGCAAAAGTGAAATTATAGTGCTGCAAACACATATTCAAATAGCCAGCTGAGCCAGGGGTCCAATTCAAGTGGTTAATTGTAAATGTGCTGCTGTTTCCTCCCTATGCAAGTGGAGACCACCTAGAATGTCTCTGAGGACAGGCTGTGCTCCACAGCCAGCTTTACAGGATATCAGCAGGGGAAGTTCAGGTGCGGTAAGGTTGCAGGAACTGTTTATGCAGGTCTCCTTTTCTTGCTGCACTGAGTACTGAGCAAAATTTCATTCTGCAGTCCTCAAAATGTGACCTAAAGCACGCCTATTTCATGACATCAACTGTGTGCTGTGTAAAATAGCTGAGTCCTTCAGAGTCTAAACGCTTCTACCTAAGAGCTTTCATTGTCCTTCCACTGGCCTTCCTTTAGCTTATCCAATACTACTGACAGAATGGGATGCTTCCCTTCTATCAAATGATTCCTACTCTTTCCCGGCTTCTCAAGTAAAGTTTATGTGGGGTCAATATCATCTTTTGAGCAAGTAGATACTAAACAGCAGGGAACAAAAACTAAAATCCAAGACCCAAAAAACATGATATAAATATACTTTTCAGTTTTAATGTTGCTGCAAAATCTGTGCTATGCTAATTAACACTTAGGAAAGGGACCAAGAGATGAGTTGTTTGTTTTTTAATATATATACATATATATATAATTAAAGACTAGGCTCTCTTTATACAGAAAGTCATTAGTGTAGTATGGTAGGGATATCTTTAGAAAGTGAATGCAGTGGGAAACCTAGCTATTAAAATAAATACATAGGAGACACTGAGGGGCAGAAGGGAGAGAGAATTGATGGCTTTGGTGGGGGGTATGTGTTTTTTAGCAGGAAGCTGAAGATTCTTCAAGCACAACTTTGGAGGGTTTTGAGGGAGCCAAAGACCCTGGCACTGTGGAATTTACAGAAGCTGAATCTGGAGCATCCTTGGAAGATGAAACCAGGCCTGGGGGCTACCACTGCAGCCAGTGTGACCGGGTTTTGATGTCTATGCAGGGTCTGCGATCTCATGAGAGGAGTCACTTGGCTCTGGCCATGTTTACCCGGGAAGACAAGTACAGCTGCCAATATTGCTCCTTTGTCTCTGCTTTCAGGCACAAGTAAGTTATGGTTTATTTTCAACAGAAGTGCAGACTAGCATGACTGGTTTTTATGTTGGTTGACATTGAAGGAGAGCACACTCAATTTGATTTCAAGCCATGTTTTTCTCTTTCTCAGGATTTAGGTATTTTCTATGCCCCCAAACTTTTTACCATTGCCTGTGACTATAAAAAGTCCAATTTTTATATCTTCTTTAGTTCAAGTTCTCTTTTTGTTGTGTGTAGGGCAAATGCACACCAAGCAAAAGATGCCCACCACTTATGCAGTCCTGTCAAATGCATGAAATTAAAAAAAAACATAAAGCAGAAAAAGTATTTTTCACTAGCCTTTCATGTAACTACCTTATTTTTAAATAGTACTGTGACTCTTATTTGACTGAGAGAGATTTAATTTCTAGTGTTGAACAGTTATCACAAACCAATCAAAGTTAGATTTTTTTCTTATTTGTGTTATGCAATGTCAGTCTATGAACATAGTCTTCACATCATTGTGATATACTTGAAATGGGTTGAGGAAATCACCCCTTATCTGATGTGACCCATGAAAAATGCATGGTCATAGTAAATGATCAAAAAAAGTATGTGGGAAAGAAAGCATGATATAAGAAATATTTACAAACTGTTGTGTTAGAAAAGCAGCATTTCTGTCAGTATCACAGCATGGTTCCTATGTGGATGAGCAGCAGGTGATAATAGTCCAAGGGCTGGGCAGGCCTTGGCAGTCTCTCATTGACATCCTGGATCTGAGCTCCTGGCAAGCAGCAAACCTCCCTGTACAGCAGGTCAGGTCGGCATCTCCCCTGCAAAGGGGAGTCTCCCACTAGTATCACTCACCACTTCCCCCTGGTGCTGTTGCATGGTTCAGGTGCAGCCAGCTCTGATGCTTCATTGGACAGAGCTTCCATCCCCTCATCTGCAACCAGATGCAGAACTATGGAACCTATTCTGTAGTTGCAGATCTGCTGGTGAAGCAGGAACTGTCCTCCCAGTGCCAGATATCACAAGCTTCCAGCCTTTGCTATCTTGGTAGTCTCCATTTCCCAACCCAGTAAACACAGACTCTGGCTGCCCCTCCTTCAGTACAATTGGGAGTTTGGGCTCTTGTCTCTGTAGGATCTCTGAGAAGATCCTGTTAATCTTTTTCTCATTATCTCTGATGCTGTGCAGTTGTCTGACCTCCTGCAGCTCATTTAACCTGGTAACACAGCTCCTCAACCAGTGCACACCTCCTGTAAGGCAAGGAGACATCCTCAGTGAGAAGCCTCAGACATTCCCTGTAGCTCCAGATAGAGAAGAGAAGAGAAGAGAAGAGAAGAGAAGAGAAGAGAAGAGAAGAGAAGAGAAGAGAAGAGAAGAGAAGAGAAGAGAAGAGAAGAGAAGAGAAGAATAGTTCAGTTGGAAGGGACCTACAACAATCATCTCATCCAACTGCCTGACCACTTCAGGGCTGACCAAAAGTTAAAGCATATTATTAAGGGCATTGTCCAAATGCCTTTTAAACACTGACAGGCTTGGGGCATCGACTATCTCTCTAGGAAGCCTGTTCCAGTGTTTAACCACCCTCTCGGTAAAGAAATGCTTCCTAATGTCAAGTCTGAACCTCCCCTGGTGCAGCTTTGAACCATTCCCATACGTCCTGTCCCTGGATCCCAGGGAGAAGAGATCAGCACCTCCTTCTCCACTTCCCCTCCTCAGGAAGCTGTAGAGAGCAATGAGGTTGCCCCTAAGCCTCCTTTTCTCCAAACTAGACAAGTCCAGAATCCTTAGCTGCTCCTCAGAGGACATTCCTTCCAGCCCTTTCACCAGCTTGGTTGCCCTCCTCTGGACGCATTCAAGGACCTTAACATCCTTCTTAAGTTGTGGGGCCCAGAACTGCACACAGTATTCAAGGTGAGGCCGCACCAACGCTGCATACAGCAGGATAATCACCTCTTTTGACCAGCTGGTTATGCTGCATTTGATGCACCCCAGAATGCAGTTTGCCCTCTTGGCTGCCAGGGCACACTGCTGACTCATATTGAGCCTGCTGTCAACCAGCACCCCCAGATCCCTTTCTGCAGGGCTGCTCTCCAGCCACTCCTCTCCCAATCTATACTTGTGCCTGGCATTACTCCATCCTAGGTGCAGAATCCAGCATTTTGACTTGTTAAATTTCATACTGCTGATGATTGTCCAATGCTCCAATCTATCCAGATCCCTCTGCAAGGCCTCTTGTCCCTTAAGAGAGTCAACAGCACCTCCCAGTTTGGTATCATCAGCAAACTTGCTAACGGTCCTGTATCCAGATCGTTGATAAAAATATTGAACAGAACTGGTCCAAGAGCTGAGCCCTGAGGAACACTGCTGGTCGCCAGCCGGATGTAACCCCATTCACTAAAACCCTTTGAGCCCTGCCATTCAGCCAGTTCTTCACTCAGTGAACCATGTACCTGCTTGTCTCACAGTTGGACAACTTGTCCAGAAGGATGCCGTGAGGGACAGTATCAAAAGCCTTATTAAAATCCAGAAAAACTACATCCACCGCCTTCCCTTCATCCACTAGGCGGGTGACCTTATCATAGAAGGAGATCAAATTAGTTAGACAGGACTTTCCCTTCGTGAACCCATGTTGACTGTGCCTGATGCATTGTCCTTTAAATGCCTTTCAGTATTACCCAGTATAATCTTCTCCATAATTTTTCCAGGTACTGAGGTTAGACTAACAGGTCTGTAGTTTCCTGGGTCTTCCCTCACGCCCTTCTTGTAAATTGGAATAACATTGGCTAGCTTCCAGTCAGCGGGGACCTCCCCAGACTCCCAAGATCTTTGGTAGATGATTGAGAGGGGTCCTGCCATAACATCTGCTAGCTCCTTCAGTACTCTGGGATGAGTCCCATCAGGTCCCATGGACTTGTGAACATTCAACTGATACAACTGATCCCTTACAATTTCATTGTCCACAAAAGGAAAGTCACTGTTCCCGTGCTTGTGGTCCTCCAACTCAGGGGACTAGGCAGCCCAAGGTCTATCAGTATTACTAAAGACTCAGGAAAAAAATGCATTGAACACTTCCGCTTTTTCTTCATCCCTATTAGTCAGGTGACCATCTTCAACAAGTATCGGTCCAATGTTTTCCTTGGACCTCCTCTTGATATTAATGTACTTTAAAAAGCCTTCCTTGTTGTCTGACAGAACACTGTCCACTTTCAACTCTAGTTGAGCCTTTCGTGTCTTCTCCCTGCATATGTGAACTTCAACTCTGTAATCTTCCTGCGAAGCCTGACCTCGCTTCCAGAGAACATACCATTTCTTTTTCCTCTGAAGTTCCTGTCGTGGTTTAACCTCAGCCGACAACTAGGACCACACAGCTGCTCGCTCACCACCCCCCACCCCACCC
>VFFE01007211.1:62980-73014 GCA_008921705.1 Burhinus oedicnemus
AGGATAGGGAGAAGGGGGAAAAAAGGAGGAGAAAGGGAGAAGAAAAAAAAATCGTGGGTTGAGATAATGACAGTTTAATAGAACAATAACAGAAAAGGAAAATAACAATAATAATAACAACTAATAATAATGACACAAGTCACTCTCATGGTCTGGTGAATTGGCACCATCCTGAGCAGTGATCGCAGATTTCCCCCCCTGCCAGCCAACTCCTACTGATATACTGAGCATGACGTCTATGGTACAGAATATTCCTATTGGCCATTCTGTTGTTCTATCTATGCTCCTTCTCAACTTCTATGGGAAGCTGAAGAGAGTCCTTGAAAAGTATAAAACATTGCTTGGCAACAACTAAAACAATATGCATTATTGACATTCTTTTCACAGCAATCACTAGAAAGAAAATTAACTCTTGCTGAAACCAGGACAGTTCCACAAGCAGTTCCCTGTTCAGCCAAGCTGGTCTTCTGTCCTGCTTGCTTGACTTTTGACACAGTGGGATTGCCTGCTCCTGTGCTTCTAAAAGGTGGTTCTTAAAAACTGGCCACTCTCATGGACTCCTAAGCTCTCAAAAGCAGATCCCAAGGGGACACTGCTAAGTAGCTCCCTGAATAGCTTAAAGTTTGCTCTCTTGAAATCCAGGGTAGCAACTCTGATGACCTTTTTTTCTCATTACACTGAAAATTTTAAACTCAACCATTTTGTGATCACTATTGCCAAGACAGCCACCTACTATCACATCTCCCATGAGTCCTTCTCTATTCAGAAATAACAAGTCTAGGAGGGCACCTTTCCTAGTTGGCTCACTGAGTACTTGTGACAAGAAGTTATCTTCCACAAACTTCAGGAATTTCCCAGATTTGCTCATCACAGCAGTATGGTATTCCCAGTTCATGTGTGAGAAGTTGAAATCTCCCAGGGTTACCGATCCAGAAATTTCTCCTAATTGCCTATAGAATAACTCATCAGTGCTTACATCCTGGCTGGGCGATCAGTAGTAGACACCCACTACATCATCTCCTTTGTTTTCCATCCCCCTAATCCTCACCCAGAGGCTCTCAACCACATCATCCCTAACTGTAAGGTCTGTACAGTCAAACCTCTCCCTTACATATAGTGCAACACCTCCACCTCACCTGCCCTGCCTATCCCTCCTGAACAGCCTGTTGCCCTCCATCCCAGCACTCCAGTCATGGAACTCATTCTGCCAAGTCTCACTAATATCAATGACAGGTCTGGGAACAGACCAACGCTCCCAGTTCATCCTGTTTGTTTCTCATACTGCGTGCATTGGTGTACAAGCATTTCAGATGTGCTCTTAAACCCTCAGTGCTCCCTGGAGTAGTGTAAATGTTCCCATTAGCATTGCCACCCTCAGATGATGCCATGCCAACCCTTGGCTTACCTTCAGCTCTCCTGATTGTATCCCCTTCCCCCATCAATTCTAGTTTAAAGCCCTCTCAATTGGTCCTGCCAGCTTATGAGCAAAGAAGCGTTTCCCCCATCAGGACAGGTGGATCCCGTCAGGCCCCAGTGTACCTTGTGTCTCTCAGACTCTTCCATGGTTTTTAAAACCAAAGTTCTGGTGGAGGCACCAGTCCTGGAGCCACGTATTGATGTCTTGGGCACGCCTGTTTCTTCCACTGACTCTCCCCATTACTGAGAGGATTGAGGAAAACACTACCTGTGCTCCTGAATCTTTTAGCGTTCTTCCCAGGGCCCTGAAATCTCTTTTGATTGACCTTGGCCTTCTTGTTCCTATGTCATTAGTACCCACATGAAAGAGCAGGAGTAGGTAATAGTCTGAAGGCTGTACTAAGCTTGTCAGTCATCTGGTTACATCCTTGATTTGGGCCCCAGGAAGACAGCAAACTTCCCTGAAAACAGGATCAAGTCTGCAAATGGGTGCCTTCATTCCGCTCAGGAGAGAATCACCGATGACCATAACTTGCCATTGTTTTTTCTCGGCACTGGTGTTAATGCAGGTCTTGATGTGAGGGGTTGGTTGATCTGACCTTGATGAGAGTACTTGCACAGATTCCTCCTCTTCTGTCTCATCATGTCCTTCATCTACCATACCCAGAGACCCATACCTATTCTGTAAAGGTAGCTTAGAGGGTAAGGAGGGGTTCCTGTTACAGCTCCGTGCAGTAACTTGCTTGTAACATGGAAAGCTGCATCCTTCCTCAGGAACTCTTTGAGTACAAGCTTCTGATGTGCCAGGGGTAGTTGTTCCAGTCAGTGCTGAGCTTGAGATATGCATTGTATACATCTTTGGTAATCTGTTTTAGTTTTATACCAGCTCATTTCTATCATCTATTTAAAATGTTTTTTAATGAAATACTGACCACAAATATTTAGCTTCTCTTATTTAGGAGGCATACTGGTACTCCAGAGAAATGGGGAAAAAATTATCTTACCACAAACTCCCTGTTAGATTTATGATAATATTATGTTTCTATGAAGTAGCCCTGAAATTGGATATATGGTCTGGTTTTTGGTTTTGCTATCATTAGATCTTTGAATACGCAGACTGGTGTTAGCACTGGTAAACAGGGATTTTCTTGGCTCAGGCTCCAAGTAGAGGCTCAAGGCTGGAGTAGACTCCATTTGATCTAGGTTTTGATATTCAGTAGAAAAAAACAGGACAATTTAGATCAATAGGAAATAAAGCTAAAGTATGGCTAGAACTATTAGGATGGTGGTTTGGGAGGTATGATAAATAAACCAACCCTCTCCAAACTTGTCCATACCTTCTTCTTTCACTGCTGCTCAGACTACTCTTATATCACAAAGCATTAATATTCCCAAAGAAGAGGCTGTATTGGAAATGTCTCCATCCTGATCTGAAGCCATGGAGATGGGTGATGAATTCTCTCCCCCTTCAACGTCAGGCTTTCTGTTGCTCTGATTTCCCCTGCAGAAAAATAGCATCTGGTCTTTTCCTCCCCTTCTTCTGCCGTTGAGCTTCATGCAGGATTTCACAGTCCATTACATCTGAAACTCTGCCACCTTTTACTCCTGAAATCATTGACTATCGACAGCTTGCTGGTACCTTCCCCCCAGAGTAGGCTGTCTAATGTGCTTTTGCTGCTGTAACCAAATGAAGGTTTCTTCAGTAGAACTAGAAAAATATTTTCCTTTCCTTAGGAGGAGAAAAGGGGGCATATTTTCACAAAAATACTTCACAGAAAAATCCTGTACTAATATTTTTATTGTTCTGTTTGGGGGTTTTCTTGTTTTTATTGTTTTTTCCTCAAATAGCCTTTATCCTATGACTCTCTTGTTAGTCTGGATTGGTTATAATTTAATTGATAGTAATTTTGCCCTATTGAGTTTAAGTGGCTTGCATTCTGTGTGATAAAATTGGTCACAGATCTCGTTCTTCCTCAGATTAGATTCTGCCTTGTTCTATAAGCAGACCTGTTGGATATAAAGAACCAGCATGAGAAGGATAGCTGAGCCTAGCCTGCTCTTATTTAAAATTTACTTTTGTTACTAGGTTTTTGGCTTGCATCTGAAGGAATAGCTAAAATGATTTACTGTTTTGTTTCCTTTTTTTGTCTGTCTTTTGATCAGTCTGGATCGCCATATGCAGACTCATCATGGACACCATAAGCCATTCCGTTGCAAGCTCTGTCCATTCAAGTCCTCTTACAATAGCTGCTTGAAAACCCATATACTCAAAGTTCATGCTGGTAAGTCAATCAGTTCCTTGCTCACGCTCTTCCTTGTCCTCTCTTTATCTCTTTCTCTTGCTGTCAGGCACACATACTTGCTCTTGTGTGCTCCCTCTTGCTCAACCTCACACACAGCCATGCTTGTTCTCTCTCTCTCTCCCTTGTGGGCAGTCACACGTGCTCGCTGCACTCTCTTGCGTGGTCGCAAGCTCTTCTTGTGTGGTTGTGCACTCTCCCTCTCTCACGTGTGGTCGCGTGCTCCCTCTCACTTTTGTGTGTCCCCTCTCAATCAACCTTGTGCATGGTTGCACTTGCTCTCCAGCTTTCCCTCTCTCCCTCACATGTAGTCACACTCACTCTCCCTCTCTATCTAGGTTGTGATCTCCCTCTCTCACATGTGGTCGTGTGTGGTCTCTGTCTGTCACGTGTTATCCTTCTCTCTTGCTTGCTCTCTCTCTCATGATTGTGCTTGCTCTCCCACTTCATGTGTGGCTATGCTCTCATGAGCTACTTCTTGCTTGCTTCCTCTCACTCTCACAGTCATGTGCTCCCTGTTGCTCAACCTTGTACGTGGTCGTGCTCACTCTACCTCTCTAGGTTGTGCATGCTGTTCTTCTCTTGGGTGTGATGGCACATGGTCTCCCCTCAGTCAGTCACAAAGTCTTCGTGTCTGTGGCTCCCTCTCTCACAGACATGTGCTCTCTCTCTCACAGACCATTGCACGCTCTCCCTCGCGCAGTCATGTTTGGTCTTCCTCTCTGGGTCACGTTCTCCCTGTATCTCATGTGTGGCTGTGTATGCTCCCTTCCTCTCTCTCTGTCGCGCTCTTGGGGGACATGCTGGTTCTCCCTCTCTGTTGCTCCCTCCTGTGCTCCCTTGCGCCTGGTCACCTGCTCTACATTTCTCTTGCTTGTGGTTTCTCCCTCTCACGTGCTCCCTCTAGCGGTCATTTGTTTGCTATTGCTAGCTTTCCCTTCCTCTCTTGGTCAAGGTCTTGCGCTCTCTTGGTCATGCACTCTGTTTCTCGCAATCACATGCTCTCCATCAGTCACATCATCTTCCTCTCTCTGTCTCTGGCATGGTCATGCACTCTTTCTCTCTTAGGAACACAGTGTCTCAGTCTGTGTTGGTCTTCCTTCCTGTTGCTCTCAGTCAGGGACTCTGTCGTGTGCACTGGCTCATTCTGTCTTTTGTGCACTGTGTCATGCTTTCTGGGTTGTGCTCTCGTGCTTGCCTACTCTGGCTCACATGCACTCTTGCTCTTTCTTTGGGTTGTGCACTCTTGCATGCACGTGCTCTCCCTCTCAGTGAGTTGCATCCTTGCTCCCTCTCTCTCTCTCCCTTCCCTGCCCTGGGGCACGTGCGTGTGCATGTGCTCTCTCTCCCAGGGGCGTGCACACATGCGTACTCTCTCCCTGCATTGCATGCACCTCTCACTGCATTTTGCACCCCATGGGTTGCACACTCGTGCTCTCTCTCTCTGGGTCTTGCATTCTCTCTGGAGTGTGCATTTACTCTGTGGGTTGCATGCTCTCACACACTCTCTCTGGGTCTTGTGCTCTCTGCCTTGTGTAATCCTCTCTTGATCTGTGTCGCACATGCTCTCTCTGGGGTGTATGCTTTCTTGGTACACTCTTGGTTTAGCACTGTCTGCATTGTGCGCTCCTTTGCGTCCTACTCCCTTTGAGCACACACTCTGTCTCCTGGGGTTTTGTGTGCACTCTTGCATGATCTCTCTGGGGTATGTATGTGCTTGTTCTGTGGGCCATTTGAGTTCTCTCTGGGATGTGCACATGCACTTGCTTTTGGTTGTGCATGTGCATTCTCACTCTGGGTCACATATGCTCTCTCTCTCCCCTGGTCACGCACACGTGCTCTTGCGCACTCTCAGTTTAGGCTGCGATCTCTCTCTTGCTCTGGGCTGTGCATGCTCATGCTCACTTTCTCTGGGTGGTGGGCACCTGCTTGATCTATTGAGATCATGTGCACACTCACTCATTTTGTCATGCATGCTTTTCTCAGGGTCACACTTTGGGGCATGCGTCCTCTTTCACTCTCTGGGGCATGCATTCTGTCTTTCTCTGGGTCACATAGCATCATAGAATCATAGAATAGTTTGAGTTGGAAGGGACCTTTAAAGGTCATCTAGTCCAACCCCCCTGCAATGAGCAGGGACATCTTCAACTAGATCAGGGTTGCTCAGAGCCCCGTCCAACCTGACCTTGAATGTTCCCAGGGATGGGGCATCTACCACCTCTCTGGGCAACCTGTTCCAGTGTTTCACCACCCTCAGAGTAAAGAATTTCTTCCTTCTATCTAGTCTAAATCTACCCTCTTTTAGTTTAAAGCCATTACCCCTTGTTCTATCACAACAGGCCCTGCTAAAAAGTTTGTCCCCATCTTTCTGATAAGCCCCCTTTAAGTACTGAAAGGCCGCAATAAGGTCTCCCTAGAGCCTTCTCTTCTCCAGGCTGAACAACCCCAACTCTCTCAGCCTGTCCTCATAGCAGAGATGCTCCAGCCCTCTGATCACCTTTGTGGCCCTCCTCTGGACCTGCTCCAACAGGTCCATGTCTTTCCTGTACTGAGGACTCCAGAGCTGGACACAGTATTCCAGGTGGGGTCTCATGAGAGTGGAGTAGAGGGGCAGAATCACCTCCCTTGACCTGCTGGCCATGCTTCTTTTGATGCAGCCCAGGATACGGTTGACCTTGTAGACTGCAAGCGCACATTGCTGGCTCATGTCCAGTTTTTTACCTACCAGTACCCCCAAGTCCTTCTTGGCAGAACTGCTCTCAATCCCTTCATCCCCCAGCCTGTACTGATACTGGGGGTTGCCCCAACCCAGGTGCAGGACCCTGCACTTGGCCTTATTGAACCTCATGAGGTTCTCATGGGCCCACTTCTCGAGCTTGTCCAGGTCCCTCTGAATGGCATCCTGTCCCTCAGGTGTGTTAACCGCACTACTCAGCTTGGTGTCATTCGCAAACTTGCTGAGGGTGCACTCGATCCCACTATGTCATTGATGAAGATATTAAACAGTACTGGTCCCAATACCCGAGGGACAGCACTCGTCACTGATCTCCATCCGGACATTGAGCTGTTGACCACTACTCTCTGGATGCGACCATCCAACCAATTCTTCATCCACCAAACAGTCCACCCATCAAATCCATATGTCTCCAATTTAGAGAGAAGGATGTTGTGGGGGAAGTCATGTCAAAGGCCTTACAGAAGACCAGATAGATGACATCCGTAACTCTTCCCTTGTCCACTGATGTAGTCACTTCATCATAGAAGGCCACTAGGTTGGTCAAGCAGGACTTGCCCTTGGTGAAGCCATGCTGGCTGACTTGAATCACCTCTCTGTTCTCTACGTGCCTTAGCATAGCTTCCAGGAGGATTTGTTCCATGATCTTCCCAGGCACAGAGGTGAGGCTGACAGGTCGGTAGTTCCCAGGGTCCTCCTTCCTACCCTTTTTAAAAATGGGTGTAATGTTTCACTTTTTCCAGTCACCGGGGACTTCACCTGGCTGCCATGACTTTTCAAATATCATGGAGAGTGTCTTGGCAACTACGTCAGCCAATTCCCTCAGGACTCTGGGCTGCATCTCATCAGGTCCCATGGACTTGTGTATATTCAGGTTCCTCAGGTGGTCTCGAACCTGATCTTCTCCTAATGATGGGAGGGACTTCATTCCCCCAGTCCCTGCCTTGAGGTCCATCCACTCGAGAGGTGTGGGAAGAGAGATTACCATTGAAAAGAGGCAAAAAAGTTGTTGAGTACCTCAGTCTTCTCCTCATCCGTTGTTACCAGTTTGCCAGCCTTGCTCCTCAGGGGGGGAACGCTTTCTCTGACCTTCTTTTTCTGGCTGACATACCTATAGAAGCCCTTCTTATTATTCTTTGTGTCCCTTGCTACGTTCAGCTCCAGCTGTTCCTTGGCCTTCCCGACCCCAACCCTACACAACCGGGCAGCGTCCCTATACTCTTCCCAGGATACCTGTCCCCGCTTCTACTGCCTGTGCATTTCCTTCTTGCCCTTTAGTTTGACTAGCAGGTCTTGACTCAGCCATGCCAGTCTCTTGCCTTCCTTTCCTGATTTCTTACACCTGGGGATCGAGAGCTCTTGCACTCTGTGGAAAGTGTCCTTAAAAATCTGCCAGCTCTGTTTTCCTCCCTTGTCCCAGGGGGTCCTATTGACTAGCTCCTTGAAGAGCTGGACGTTTGCTTTCCTAAAATTCAGGATCCTGACTTTACTCTTCGCCTGACCCATATCCTTCAGGACTGCGAACTCCACCAGTGCATGATCGCTGCAGCCCAGGCTGCCTCCAATCTTGACGTCACCGATTAGTTCACTAGCATTGGTGACCAACAGGTCCAGTATTGCATCCCCTCTGGCAGGGCTGTCTATTACTTGGCTTAAGAAGTTATCCTCAATGCATTCCAGGAGTCTCCTGGATTGCCGATAACTCGCCGTGCTACTTTTTCAGAAGATGTCGAGGTGGTTGAAGTCCCCCAGTAGGACAAGAGCCTGCGAGGGCGATGCCTGCTGTAGCTGGAGTAAGAAGGCTTTATCAATAGGCTCCCCTTGATCAGGTGGCCTGTAGTAGACACCAACCACAAGGTTCCCTTTGTTGCCTCATTCTCTAATTCTTACCCATAAGCTTTCAACCTGCTCGTGGCTGTTCTTCAGAGACAGCTCTTCACACTCTATCCATTTTTTGATGTAGAGGGCAATGCCTCTGCCCCTCCTTCCTTGCCTGTCCCTTCTGAACAGCCTGTAGCCATTGATAACTGCACTTCAGTCATGGGATTTGTCCCACCAAGTTTCAGTAATGGCAACTAGGTCGTAGCTTTCTAGCAGCATGGTGGCTTCCAGCTCCTCCTGTTTCTTGCCTATGCTGCGTGCATTGGTGTAGAGGCACTTCAGCTGGGCTGTCAGCCGTGTCACCTTCTTAGAGGAACATCCCTTAATTCCTTTGAGGTATTTCACTGGTGTTTCCCTGTTGGGTCCTATTACCTCAGGGGCCCCTGGCTCATCTCTGTAAGACTTCCAGTGTGCTGCAGTGTACCCAGCACGTCTCAGAGCAGCAGGCTGAGAGAGCCCTTGCTAGCACCCAGTCCCTCTATACCTTGGCATGTCATTCCACAGCTTGTCATGGGCAAGCCTGATATTATATTATAATTATATATTATTATGTTCGAGCTCTCCCTTGAGAGAGCATGCACTCTTGCTCTCTGGGTCAAATGCTCTCTCTCTCTGTGGGTCATAAGCTTTGGGTTGCATGCACACACTCTCGCTCTCCGGGTCACATTCTTTGGGACCTGTTCCATCTCTTGCTCTTTGGGTCATGTGCACGCGCTCTCTCTGTCTCTGGGTCACACGTGTGCACTCTCTCTATCTCTCTAGGTTATGCTCTCTTTCTCTGGGTTATGTGTTCTGTTTGTATCTCTGGTTCAAGTGTGCTCTCCCTCTCCCTCCCCCTCCCCCTTCCTGAGTTGTGCGCTCTCTCTCTCTGGGTCATGCGCTCTCCCTATGGGTCAGTGTCTCTGCCCTCCCCGGTCATTCTCTCTCTCAGGGCAACATACTCTCTCTCATTTTCTCTTTCTGGGTCATACACACATCCCCCTCCCCCACACCCCCATCACCCTCTTTCTCTTTCTGGGTCTTTCCCTCTCTGGATCGTGCTCTCCCCACCGCCCCCACCCCCAGTCTCTCTCTCTGTTGGGGTCACACTCTCTTTTTTTGGGTCACGTGTTCTGTCTATTTTTCTCCTTGGGTCGACTTTTTTTGTATTTCTCTCTTTGTTGCTTCCCCATCCCTCTCTCTCAGGGTATATATGTATATCTCTCCCCTCCTTGGACCGTCCTATCTTTCTCTGTAATTCTTGGCCAGTCATTCCCCCCCTCCCATCTTTGGCACTCTTGCTGTCTCCCCCAGCCCCCCTCCCTGGCTGCACTGTCTCTCTTTCCTTTTCTGAATTGCACTTTTTCATTCCCTCTGTGAATTGCCCTCTATGGGTTGCTGCCAGTTCCTTTGGACTGTCCTCTCGCTCTCTTTCTCCGGGCCAACCTCTCTCGCTTTCTCTGGGCTGGCCTCTCTCTTTCTCTCTCACTGGGTCCCCCCTCCCCCCCATCCGTTGGTCATGCTCTCTCTGTCTTTGGTCAAACTATCTGTTTCTCTGTGTCTCTCCCTCCCTCTTGCCAGGTTACGTGTGCTCTGTCTTTTTCTCTGGGTTATGCATTCCCTCTCTCTGGGTTCACACCCCCTCCCATGCCCTCTCTCTCTCTCTGGGTCATGTGTGTCATTTCCCCTACCCTGTATTTCCCTCTTGTTCCCCCCCCCCCCCC
>VFFE01007211.1:73034-83729 GCA_008921705.1 Burhinus oedicnemus
ACCTATCTCTCTCTCGGTCAGACTAGTGCTCTCTGAGTCACACACCCACACACACCCACCCTGACTCACACGCTCTTTCTCTATGGGCCATTCTCTCTGTCACATACACACTTTCTCTGGGTCAGCCCCCCACCCTGATGGGTCATGCTGTCTTCCCCCTAGGTCATGCTCCCCCCTCCATGTTCACTCTGTCTCAGTCTCTGTGGGTGACACTCTTGGTCACGTTCTCTATCTCTGGGTCACTTTCTCTCTGGGTCATGCTCTGTGTCTTTCTGGGTCACACACTCTCTGTCTTGGTTGCACTCTCTCTCTCTGGGTCTCTCTGTCTGAGACTCTCTCTGTGTCTCTGTCTCTGGGTCACACGCACTTTATATCTTTATTTGGGTTGCGCTCTATCTGGTTCATGCTATCTGTCTCTCTGGGCCATGCTTACGTTCTCTCTGGGTCACACTTGCTCTCTGTCTCTCTTGGTCGCGCTCACTTTGTGTCATGCTCTCTCTCTCGGGGTCACACACTCTCTCTCTTTGGGTCACATGCTTTCTCTGCTTCTTTGGATCACATGCTCTTTCTTTCTCCCTCTCTGGGTGTCTCTCTGGCTTGTACATGCTCTCTTTCTCTGGGTCGTGCGTGGTCTCTAGGTCGGTCACATGCTCTTTCACAGTTTCTTTGTCATGCACACTCTTTCAGAGCATGTGCTCTCTATCTGTGTCACATGTACACTCTGCATTGGGTTCATGCTGTGTCTTGATCAGATGCTTGCTCGCTCTCTGAGTTCAGAACATTCTCTCTCCCTCTTTGTAGTGCTCTCTCTTTCTCTGGGTCTCTCTTTTTCCTGTTTTGTTTCCAGTAAGTTCTTTAGCAATATATCCTATTGAATAATAACCTTGTGGATCTTTTTCATCAGTCTTCCAGTAATATAGTGTTTCTGTGACTTTCATTTGTTAAAAGTTTTTTCTCTCTCTCTCGTAGATATTCTGTTATTTTATTTATTCTTAGAGATGTGCATCATGCCCGTACGTTTGTTTAAAGTGACTTGGTGCTTGTAAAAATCCAGGTGTCTTTCACTCAGTCTCCTCATGTCCATTATCTTTTGAGGAGTGGTCAAACTCCATTTATAAAATGCATTTTTGCATAATAGCTAGAACTGTTAAGGGATGTTAGGAGCAGCTACCTGTTCCAGCAGTTCCAGCCTAGGACTTCCTCCTGCCTGGCCACTGGGACCAGTGGCTAGTCCAGCTTGAAGTTTGCTAGCGAATACACACATCTCCCCCCACGCACTCGTTTTGTCGAAGCCTGGCACCAGGCACATTGGCTGTGATCCACGGTCCCACTCCAGCCACTGGCACAGTGCCTCTCACTCGCCTCACTCATATCAGTTCCTCCCAGTAGCTGGTTGTCAAGACACACACCATTCCCACCCCAGTGGCTGGAAGTTAAAGACCCCCCACTTATGCCAGTATATGTCACCACAGGCCAGGGGCACCTACACCCCCAGTCTGACTCCAGTAGCTGGCACCAGATTCCACTCACACAGGTCTCACCAGTAGCTGGCACTTAGTCCTTGCAGCACACATACAAACAGGATAGTGAGATTACGCAGAGAGCTAGTTAAGAAAAGATTTAATAAGAAGATATAAGAAGACAGGACAGACTGTGGTGATCAGGCGCAGGGCTCAGTCAGGCAAGCATACACGTGACTGGTTCCTTTTATACCCTTTTCTGTCTACTACCCTTTTTGTTCCTCCCTGCTCCCCCTTCCCCCTGTATGTCACCTCATGAGTTTGTATAGTTCTATGGATTCCTGCACTCCTCCCAGTCCAGTATCCAGGATCCCCCCTGGTTTGCAATCTTATCAGTTGCAAAGTCCAGGTTGATCTTCCTGGAAGTGGAGCCTGTGGTTTCTTGGTAGCCCATCAATTAGTGTGACTGGTGAGGTTTGTTTCTTGTCATTGTCTCCATGTTTGTTCTGTCAGGTCTGTTTCTGTATATTTTTGTTTCTGGTTTCCCCCTTTTTCCCTTGGTTTCCCGATTAACAAGGTACCTGATCAGATAACCTTACTGGAATAAACATTCTCCCACTCTTACACATCCTCATCAATTAGTGTGACTGGCCAGGTGTGGTTCTCATCACTGACTTCCTTATCATTTTTCGGCCGGGTTTGTGTCCCTGAATGTTCTTGTTTATGGCTTCCTCCTTTTCAAATTATCCTTTTTTGTGTTGAAGAAGGCCCTTGACCAGATACCCTTAAAGGAACAGATGCTTTCCTTCCACATAGCCTTACAAGAACCAAATGGTTCTTGTAAGGCTATGTGGTTCTTGTCCATTTGGTTCTTGTAAGCATCTAGCATTTGTTCTCATTCGGCATGTGCTGCTTCCTTTGGCACAGAACAGAACTGTATGTAGTATCTCTGAATGTGCTGTAGGAAGCCTACAGAGGGTGGAAGCAAGGACAGGTAGCCTGGAAGAAATACAGAGAAATTGTCCAAGCAGCCAGGGATCAGGTTAGGAAAGCTAAAGCCCAGATAGTTAAATCTGGCTAGGGGCGTCAGGGGCAACAAGAAAGCCTTCTATAGGTATATCAGGGACAAAAGGAAGACTAGGGAAAATGTGGGCCTTCTCCAGAAGGAAACGGGAGACCTGGTTACCCAGGACATGGAGAAGGCTGAGGTACTCAATGACTTTTTTACCTCATTCTTCACCAACAAGTGCTCTAGCCACATCGCCCAAGTAGCAGAAGGCAAAGACAGGGACTGGGAGAATGAAGAACCACCCACTGTAGAAAAAGATCAGGTTTGAGACCATCTAAAGAACCTGAATATACACAAGTCCATGGGACCTGATGACATACATCCGAGGATCCTGAGGGAACTGGCGGATGAAGTTGCTAAGCCACTATCCATCATATTTGAGAAGTCGTGGTGGTCTGGTGAAGTTCCTGCTGACTGGAAAAGGGGAAACATAACCCCCATTTTCAAAAAGGGAAAAAAGGAAGACCTGGGGAACTATAGGCCAGTTATTCTCACCTCTGTGCCTGGCAAGATCATGGAGCAGATCCTCCTGAAAACTATACTAAGGTACATGGAAAATAAGGAGGTGATTGGTGACAGCCAACATGGCTTCACTAAGGGCAAATCATGTCTGACAAATTTGGTGGCCTTCTATGATGGCATTACAGCTTTGGTAAATAAGGAGAGAGCAACTGACGTCATCTACCTGGACTTGTGCAAAGCATTTGACACTGTCCCACATGACGTGCTTGTCTCTAAATTGGAGAGACATGGATTTGACTGATGGACCACTCGGTGGATAAGGAATTGGCTGGATGGTCACACTCAAAGAGCTGTGGTCAACAACTTGATGTCCAGGTGGCGAGCAGCATTCCTCAGGGGTCGGTATTGGGACTGGTACTATTTAACATCTTTGTCAGCGACATGAACAGTGGGATTGAGTGCACCCACACCAAGCTGTGTGGTGCGGTTGACATGTTGGAGGGAAGGGATGCCATCCAGAGGGACGTCGACAGGCTTCTTGAGAGGTGGGCCTTTGCCAACCTCATGAAGTTCAGTAAGGCCAAGTGCAAGGTCCCATGCACAAATACAGGCTGAGTGGAGAATGGATTGAGAGCAGTCCTGAGGAGAAGGACTTGGGGGTGTTGGTTGGGGGTGTTGGTTGATGAGAAGCTCAACATGAGCCAGCAATGTGCGCTCACATCCCCGAAAGCCAACCGCATCCTGGGATGCATCAAAATAAGCATGGCCAGCAGGTCGAGGGAGGTGATTCTGGCCCTCTACTCCGCTCTCGTGAGGCCCCACCTGAAATACTGCGTCCAGCTCTGGGGCCCCCAACATAAGAAGGACATGGACCTGTTGGAGCAAGTCCAGAGGAGGGCCACAATGGTGATCAGAGGGCTGGATCCCCTCTGCTGTGAGGACAGGCTGAGAGAGTTGGGGTTGTTCAGCCTGGAGAAGAGGAAGGCTCCCGGGAGACCTAATAGCAGCCTTCCAGTATCTGAAGCGGGCCTACAGGAAAGATGGTGAGGGCCTCTTTATCTCGGGGAGTGTAGCGATAGGACGAGGGGTAATGGTTTTAAACTGAATGAGAGTAGATTTAGATTGGATATTAGGAAGAAATTCTTTACTCCGAGGGTAGTGAGACACTGGAACAGGTTGCCCAGGGAAGTTGTGGAGGCCCCATCCCTGGATGTGTTCAAGGCGAGGTTGGATGAGGCTTTGAGCAACCTGATCTAGTAGGAGGTGTCCTTGCCCATGGTAGGGGGGGTTGGAACTAGATGATCTTTAAGGTCCCTTCCAACTCTAACCATTCTATGATTCTATGTTTTCACTCTGAATCAGACTGTAACCTAATGTTTTTGCCCAGAGTCTAAATCATCTGGGACATGATGCTTTGGCTACATCTCAGGTGTTGAGATAGTCCCATGGAAAAATTATGAAGATATACTTATTTATATATTCCAAAATAATAATTATAAGATGCAAACCTAGCAGTATAAAATTTCCTAACTTTTCTGTGAAGTCACACTAATGAAAACTATAGTTTTGTCTCTGAAACCAAACAGATTTTCACAAGGTACTCTCCACCTGAACTGTTATTGATAAATAGGGAATACAGTTACTAGCTGTCTTCTAATTTCTTAATTTGTAGTAGTCTTCAGTTTTCTTTAATTTCTTTTTAATTTAAAAATTGTGATTTTATGTTAAAAGTCAACAGATGCCTGCCAGGAGTCGCTTATATTTAGCAAATTGTGGGGTTTTATATCTTTTTGTCCTTAGTTCATCCTTTTGCATTAATCAGTCCATCATACATGCTTTATGAAAACCATTTTCTTTATCTTTGTAAACCGGCGATACCTCTGTGGCAATAATATTCAGGTACAGAATGTAATATGAAACCATGTGTGACATTTTGTTTCACTATTTCAGACTCTGATCCTTTTCAGATACACCAATGAGGGTTTCTAAGAGTCTGTATTTTGTCCCTGTGATTAGCATAGGAGTTTTGTGATGTGTGTGTGTTGGGGGGGTATTTTCATGTAGAATGACTGCTAATCTCTTTATGTGCTTGTTATGAGTGGCTGTGATACTTTTTTTTTTCTCTTGTTCTCTTTTTGTTCTCTTATTTCTGATGTTTGAAACCATTCTGTTCTAGAACCTTGTTTGTTAAATTTGTTGAGAAATGGAAAACATTTTTCTGCCTCTTTCATAACCAGGGCTCTTATCCTTCCATTAGTGTTCATGAATATTTCACTCTTGTATTAGTTTTGTCATTTTATGTACAACTTGCATGTAGTCAGTGTAGCCCTTCCAGCGGCACTTCCAGAACAATTACTTGCCACACGTATAACATCACATCACTTATGTTGGACATTTCACTTTTTCTTTCAGGTGCCTTCATGCTTAACACAGAATGAGTCTTGTCTTGGGAATTTGTTTCCTATTGTATTCTGTCTTTATGACTTGGAATGTATTTGGAACCAAATTCACTACTGTTCATTATTTCTCTTCTTTCACTTCTTTTAATATTTTTCTATAATATGCTTTCCTATAGCCCTATAAATATGTACTGCTCTTGGTATTGCCATGTCCACTTCTTGTAGTAAACCAACCTTGACTTGGTTACTAGTTCTATGGAGCTCATTCCTGCCTGGAGGCAGGTTTCATATAAGGAAAATGGGATCCTCCACGAATTAAGTTCTGGGGGAGGCAGTGGGTGGTTTGTTTGGGTTTTTTTTTTTAGTTTTGGGTTGGTTTTTTTTTAAGAAACTTAGTTAACATTTTATAGTCTCCTCCTGTTTTCTTTAATTATGATTCTGGATGTGTCGCATGGAAAAACACAGAGGACTTCACTCTTTCTTTCCTCCCAAAGAAATTTGGAAATGCTCTAGTCAAGTGACTGTTTTCATCCAAGATTCTGTTTTCTTCTTATACCATGCAACACAGGCATGCTAAGAGTCTGGTCTTTGTTTTCTGGCATCAGTCATTTAACAAGGATCTAGAGTTGTCAGAAAACAAAACTTTGGTCCCAAAGTGGGTGTCTGTACATGCAGACTCCAGACTATTTCAACAGGGAGATGCGCACAGTATGTTCTCTTTGGAAGAGAGGCCATAGGAATTTTACTGCTGAGTTCAGCAGGAAAAGAGAGGATCCCATTTTGTTTCTTTTGTGAGCTGATGACTTGCCTGTATTTCGCTCACCCAGGTGAACATGCCTACAAATGTTCTTCCTGCACATTTTCCACCATGACAATCAGCCAGCTGAAAGAGCATTCCTTGAGAATGCATGGGAAAGCACTGACACTACCAAGACCCCGTGTTGTCAGCCTCTCAACCTCACTTGGCTACCACACCTCCAAGAAACACACTTCTGCTGAAGAGGTGGAGGACTCTAATGGTAAGAGGTGCCTCAGAGCAAGAATTTAATTGTCTAAAATACTACTTAATATTTTTATTTAAAAAAAAATTAAGGCAGCAATTAAGAAAAATCCAAAGTTGCATGAAAAGCAAGAATAAAAGTGGTATTCTAGTACTTGACCTGCAGTCGAATCTCACCAGTTTATTCTTTACCAACTTATACTGCCAATGGTTGGCCTTTGGAATAAGTAAAGCTGACCTTACTTTTCAGCAAAGAAAGTTGCTGTTACAAAGGAAGCAAATAGCAGAACAGCTGTGGTTTTGAGAGAGAGTATTGTGCTCAGCATAAAAGTAACTATATTTGGTGCAAATTAGCTGAATAATTGTAGGAAAATGTATTGGGATTACATGACAAGGTTTTGGTAGAGAGGTGCTGCAGGGGTGGCTTCTGTGAGAAAAGACCAGGGTCTGACCCTGTGCCAGATAGAGCCAGTTCCAGCTGGCTCCAAAACGGACCCAAAGCTGAGCCCATCAGCGACGCTGGTGGTGCCTCTGTAATAACATATTTAAGAAAGGGTAAAAAACACTGCGCAGCAGCTGTGAGAGAGAGGAGTGTGAAAAATGTGAGAGAAACAACCCTGCAGACACCAAAGTCAGCAAAGAAAGAGGGGGAGGAGGTGCTCCAGGTGCTGGAGCAGAGGTTCCCCTGCAGCCCATGGTGAAGACCATGGTGAAGCAGGTTGTCCCCCTGCAGCCTATAGAGGTCCAAGGTGGAGTAGATATCCAACCTGCAGCCCATGGAGAGGACCACACCGCAGCAGGTGGATATGCCCTGAAGGAAGCCAACTGAAGTGCATCTACACCAATGCACAGAGTATGGGCAACAAACAGGGGAAGTTGGAAGCTACTGTGCAGCTGGAAAACTATGATGTAGTTGCAGTCACAGAAACATGATGGGATGACTCACACAACTGGAGTGCTGCAATGGATGGCTATAAACTCTTCAGAAGGAAAGGGGAAGGAAGGAGAGGCAGTGAGGTAGCCCTGTATGTTAGGGAGTGTTTTGACTGTCTAGAGCTTGAAAATGCTGATGAAAGGGTTCAGTGTTTGTGGGTAAGAATCAGGGGAAAGGGCAACAAGGCAGATATCATGGTGGGAGTCTGTTATAGACTGCCCAACCAGGATGAAGAGGCAGATGACATATTCTATAAGCAGCTAGGAGAAGTCTCACAATCACTAGCCCTTGTTCTCCTGGGGGACTTGAACTTACCAGATGTCTGCTGGAAATACAATACAGCAGAGAGGGAACAGTCTAGGAGGTTCCTGGAGTGTGTTGAGGATAACTTCCTGGCACAGCTGGTGAGTGAGCCAACTAGGGAAGGCACCCTCTTGGACCTGTTGTTTGCAAACAGAGAAGGACTTGTGGGTGATGTGATGGTTGGAGGCTGTCTTGGGCATAGCGATCATGAAATGATAGAGTTTTCATTTCTTGAAGAAGTAAGGAGTGGGGTCAGCAGAACTGCTACCTTGGACTTCCGATAGGGCAGAGTTTGGCCCGTTTAGGGACCTGGTTGAGAGAGTCCCTTGGGAAGCAGTCCTGAAGGACAAAGGAGTCCAGGAAGGCTGGACGTTCTTCAAGAAGGAAACCTTAAAGGCTCAAGAGTAGTCTGTCCCCATGCGCCGAAAGATGAGCTGGCAGGGAAGAATACCAGCCTGGCTGAACAGTGAGCTTTGGCTGGAACTCAGGAAAAAAGAGAGTTTATGACCTTTGGGAGAAGGGGCAGGCAACTCAGGAGGAGTACAAGGATGTTGTGAGGCTATGCAGGGTGAAAATTAGAAGTGTCAAAGCCCAATTGTCGTGGTTTAGGCCAGACTGGCCACTGAGGCAAAAGGACAGATGCAACTAGAACTTAATCTGGCTACTGCCATAAAAGACAGGAAAAAATGTTTCTATAAATACATGAGCAACAAAAGGAGGGCGAAGGAGAATCTCCATCCTTTATTGGATATGGGAGGAAACATAGTGAGAAAGGATGAGGTACTTAATGCTTTCTTTGCCTCAGTATTTAATAGTAAGACCAGTTGTTCCCTGAGTACCCAGCCCCCTAAGCTGGAAGACAGACACGGGGAGCAGAATGAAGCCCCCATAACCCAAGGGGAAATGGTGAGGGACCTGCTACACCACTTAGACATACACGAGTCTATGGGGCAGCATGGGATCCACCCAAGGATACTGAAGGAGCTGGCAGAAGTGCTCACCAAGCCACTTTCCTTCATTTATCAGCAGTCCTGGCTAACCGGGGAGGTCCCAGTTGACTGGAGGTTAGCAAACATGATGCCCATCTACAAGAAGGGCCAGAAGGAGGATCTGGGGAACTACAGGCCTGTCAATCTGACCTCGGTGCCGGGGAAGGTTATGGAGCAGATCATCTTGAGTGCCATTACAGGGCACGTGCAGGACAACCAGGTGATCAGGCTCAGTCAGCATGGGTTCATGAAAGGCAGGCCCTGCTTGACTAACCTGATCTCTTTCTATGACAAGGTGACTGCTTAGTGGATGAGGGAAAGGCTGTGGATGTTGTCTACCTGGACTTCGACACTGTTTCCCACAGCATTCTCCTGGAGAAACTGGCTGCTCATGGCTTGGACTGGTGTACTCTTTGCTGGGTCAAAAACTGGATGGAAGGCCGGGCCCAAAGAGTGGTGGTGAATGGCGTTAAATCCGGTTGGCGGCCGGTCACAAGTGGTGTTCCCCAGGGCTCAGTACTGGGGACTGTTCTGTTTAATATCTTTATCAATGACCCGGATGAAGGGATCGAGGGGACCCTCAGTAAGTTTGCAGACGACACCAAGTTAGGTGGGAGTGTTGATCTGCTTCAGGGTAGGATGGCCCTACAGAGGGCTGTATAAAGAAGTACTAATGGGTGCACATTTAAAAACACAATTTGAACCTAATTCTGATTTAAACTAAGGATACTTTACATTGCTAGGATGATGCAAAAAAGCTGTAATGGAAAAGAGTGTTATGTCTTGAGTGTTTTTACACTCCAATAAAGAAAAATGAGAGTAATCACAATAGAAAGAAAATAACCCCCTCAAATAAAATTCACATTTAAAAGATGAATTTAAAAGTCTTGTTGAATATGCATTGTAAGAAGTCATATCAAGTCTGCTTTTGGAACATTTTCCAATAATCATAGAATAATTTAGGTTGGAAAAGATCTTTAAGATCATCGAGACCAACTGTTAACCTAACACTGCCAGGTCCACCACTAAACCATGTCCCTAAGTGCCACATCTATACTTTTAAATACCTCCAGGGATGGTGATTCCACCACTTCCCTGGGCAGCCTGTTCCAATGTGTGATAACCCTTTCGGTGAAGAAATTTTTCCTAATATCCAATCTAAACCTCCCCTGGCACAACTTGAGGCCATTTCCTCTTGTCCTATATCTTCTACCAGGGAAGTACCTCCTTTCAGGTAGTTGTAGAGAGCGATCAGGTCTCCCCTGAGCTTCCTTTTTGCCAGTCTAAACAACCCTAGTTCCATCAGCCGCTTCTCATAAGACTTGTTCTCTAGACCCCTCACCAGCTTCGTTGCCCTTCTTTGGACATTCTCCAGCCTCTCAATGTCTTTCTTGCAGTGAGGGGCCCAAAAGTGAACACAGTATTCGAGGTGCAGCCTCAGCAGTGCTGAATACGGGGGACAATCACTACCCTAGTCCTGCTGGCCACACTGTTCCTGATACAAGCCAGGATGCTGTTGGCCTTCTTGGCCACCTGGGCACACTGCTGGCTCATATTCAGCCGACTGTCAACCAACACCCCCAGGTCCTTTTCTGCAGGCGGCTTTTCAGCCACTCTTCCCCAAGCCTGCAGCGCTGGATGGGGTTGTTGTGACCCAAGTGCAGCACCTGGCACTTAGTCTTGTTGAATCTCATACAGTTGGCCTCAGCCTATTGATCCAGAGCTTTTCTACCCTCAAGCAGATCAACACTCCCACTTGACTTGGTGTCGTTTGCAAACTTACTGAGGGTGCACTCGTTCCTCTCATCCGGATCATTCATAAAGATATTAAAGAGAACCGGCCCCAATACCGAGCCCTGGGGAACACCACTTGTGACCGGCCGCCAACCGGATTTAACGCCATTCACCACCACTCTTTGGGCCCGGCCTTCCATCCAGTTTTTGACCCAGCAAAGAGTACACCAGTCCAAGCCATGAGCAGCCAGTTTCTCCAGGAGAATGCTGTGGGAAACAGTGTCAAAGACTTTACTAAAGTCCAGGTAGACAACATCCACAGCCTTTCCCTCATCCACTAAGCAG
>VFFE01007211.1:85321-100310 GCA_008921705.1 Burhinus oedicnemus
GCCCTGGGGAACTCCACCATTGTATTGTGTACATGTCTAGCTGTATGCTGGACATTAGACATGCTCATACAAGAGCAGCCTCAAGTTATACATCCATAAGGGATCAGGCTTTGTTGCTTCAGCTCTTTGCTGGTTACATGGCATAACTTGCTGTTTAATTCTAGATTACTATCACTATCGCTGCTCCAGATTATTATTTGTTTTAAGTATTTCCAATTCTTGACAGGTCCAATGTATCTTTTCACATTTTCCTATTGCCCTTTTCTCCTACCAGGATTAAACAAAATTGCCTTAAATCAAGCTGTAATTACATATGTTCATAGTTACATAAAGATAGTTGTGTTCTTTATTGTGGTATCTCAAACTTTCTGGGATTAAGTCTTTCCTCCTTAAATGTACAACATACATACGTGAGCTCTTTTTTAAAAAAACACTTCCAGTCACCATAGAGAATTAAATACATGAAAGCATCCAATGAAGTTGATAAAAACTTCCTATTGGCTTCAATGACCATTGGATCAGGCCCAAAGTCAGCTGTGTTCATAAATTGTTTTGCATTCAAGCTAACAGACTTGGAAAACTTTCAAAAGGGCTTTAAATTCTGTAATTTAATGCAGCCAGCAGCTTTGCTCTTGCAAGCCTTAGCACTACTCCAGGAAAAAAAATGACCTAATTCTCCCAAGTTTACAAACACCTCTCATTTTAGTACTTGACCTTGTGTCTTGATAGGTGCATAGTTAATTTCCTCTGCATGTATGTCTCTCATCTTTTAAGTATGCAGCTAATGGTATGAGATTTGTTGTGCAAAAGTACTCTTCATTTGTGGAGTATTCTCAGTCTTGCATTTTCAGGTCCTCATAATTGAGACTTTCAAGCTTATCAACTTGGTGTCAAATTGGCTGTTAGGTGCAAGTCTATTTCATATCTCGAATCTGAACATTTCAGCTGTTGTGGGGCTAGTCCTACAAAGAGAGGTTGTTGAGGATTATTTTTTTTTTGCCATCAGAAATAAGTTTTTTTTCACCCTTCAAAGTCTAGGACAATTGAAAGGATTTTACTCAACTTGCTAAAATGTCCCTCTTTGCCAAAGGCAAGCAAATAACGAGCACAAAAGTTGGAAATACTTTTGCCATCTTAACTATAGCAATGTGACTATAGAGCAATCACTGCAAAAGAATATCTTGTGCAGAATGTGTGTTCATTTACTTAGTGATATGAGCCTGCAAATACCTATGCTCATGTGATATCCACATGAGTAGTCCTGCTGAAATGCCATGTGGCTTCATGAAGAGAAGGCTGAGTGGTATCTGTACCATTTTATACACTTCTGTAATAGAGCTGTGACACTTCAGCGTTCCATACACACCTCTTCTGACTGCTTCCATGTCTCCCTCCCATTTCACAGATCTGCTTTTACTATGCATGTGGAAGCTGGACATTCGGCAGTTCCTGAGGAAGGACCCAAAGACCTTCATTGTCCTCTTTGCCTATATCACACCAAATACAAGCATAACATGATTGATCATATAGTTCTGCACAGAGGTAAATATGTCCCTGTATATATCTATATCTGACAAAGAGAATGCTGAACAGAACACCACTCTTTCAGATTGATCCGTTAAGTTTTTTCTATGTATGTGAGCTCAGATATGTTGAATAGATCAGGACTAAGTACATCTTACTTCTTTTCTGTGAAATATAAAGTTTACTAATGTAGAAGTGGGACAGATTTAAAATTCTTTTTAAGCTTTTCTTCTGGAAAGGTCAACAGTCATCAAGTACCTTTTTAGCAAGAGTTAGACTAATTTACAACTCAGACCTAGGACAAGGTTGTTTCCTATGTGTTTATAAAGTGCTCGCTATCATAAACACTGTGGTAGGATGTATCAAATAACTCTAGAGGCTTAAAAATAACCCTTGACTGCTTGCTTGAAATTTCTCTCTTCATAAAATCTTCCTCACCTGTTCTTAGGAACAAGACAAAAATTAGAATGTTTATCCCCCCCCCCTTTTTTTTTCCTTTTAATCCAGCTAAAAGCAGGATATGGGATTCCTATTCTATTAACTACAGGCAAGCTCAGAAGAGACATCTTTTGTGGTGCTCTGGGCTGAGATTCCTGCTGTTGTGGGTTAGCCCTGGTGGGCAGCTAAGTCCCACACGGCCACTCGCTCACTCTCCCTCCAGTCGGATGGGGGGAGAATCAGAAGGGTAAAAGTGAGAAAACTCGTGGGTTGAGATAAAGGCAGTTTAATAGGGAAAGCAAAAGCTGCATGTGCAAGCAAAGCAAAATAAGGCATTCATTCCCACCAGCAGGCAGATGTTTAGACCCATCTCCAGGAAAGCAGGGCTTCATCTTGTGTAATGGATACTTGGGAAGACAAAGGCCATAACTCTTAATGTCCCCCCCCCTTCCTTCTTCTTCCCAAAGCTTTTATTGCTGAGCGTGACATCATATGGTATGGAATATCCCTTTGATCAGTTGGGGTCAGCTGTCCTGGCTCTGTCTCCTCCCAGCTTCTTGGGCACCCCCAGCCTACTCTCTGGCGAGGCAGTGTGAGGAGCAGAAAAGGCCTTGACTCTGTGTAAGCACTGCTCAGCAATAGCTAAAACATCCCTGTATTATCAACACTGTTTTGGTCACAAATCCAAAACATAGCCCCATACAAGCTACTATGAAGAAAATTAACTCCGTGCCAGCCAGACCCAGTACACCTGCCCACAGCTATCACACTTACTGCTTGTGGGTCTGTTAGCTGCCAACATTCAAACCTGTGTGTTGGGATAGTACTCTGCCTGATTGCAGGTTGGGCAGAGTTTTTGAGTATTGTATTGCTGGTGAGCAAACACATTTCACAGGCCATCTTTTTCCTGGAGGAGCTTCTGGTGTTTCAACCAATGTCATAATCCGTTGTAGCAAACCACTTTTCAATGCTGGTTATTTAGTGCCCTTCCTGTACCAAAGCAGTGAAGTAGACGTATATCATTCAAACTTCTTTCTGCTGTAAAGGCTATTTTGAAGGAGCATTTGAGAAAAAGGCTAAGGACTGTTCAAGGACCCTAAAGGTATATAACAAAGCTGTCTTAGGAAGTGTAAGGGTTCAAGAGGTGCTTTTACTTAGGTGCAAGCTTGTCCTTGAAGGTATCATAGTGTTGTATTTTGTCCAGCTTTAGGGCATGCTCTAGGATTACTCCTCTGGAGAAAATGCGGGTTTGGAAGGTTGGGAGGGGGGGCAGGGAACACAAACCCAGGGGCTCCAAATACTGGCTTAGGCGCATCTTGTGAGATAGTGTTCTCTGGTTTGTGGTTGTGCCCAAGATCAAGTGGAGAAGGTCTGACAGTTCAAATGCAAATATACAGAGAGAGGGAGAGCTTGCTGGGCCTAGTTAGGCAAACTTCCAGCAAAAGTAGGCAATGCTAAGAATGTCGAGATGCAACAGTGGAGTGGCACTTCATGGGTTCAAGCAGTTGTGCTGGCTTTACAGAGCTGTTTCTGACCAAATGCTAGGAAGCAGGAGTGGTTACCCCCTGAATATGTGACACTGGCTCTGCTCTTTTGTATAGCTGTAGCTTCAGTTGCACAAAGCACCCTTGAGCCCTTGTGCTGCTGAAACAAAACTGTAGTAGGAAGGGATGTGATTATACACTCACTAGAGTGTTGAGGGAGGTAAAACAGAATAAAGGCTTTAGTGCAAATGAAAATTTAGCCTTTAAAGAATTTTATAGGCCCCTGAGGGAAGGGCAAGGATTTTTCTCAGGCATGCAGCACCCAGACTAAAGGAATTAAGGTCCTTTCTTAAAATTTTTCTTTCTGGTGTATATATCCAGAATAAAACCTATTGTTGTGTCTAATTGTGGCAGGTAAAGCAGAGGATTTTGATGGGGTTTAATGTGCACAGAAAGAAGGTGCTGCTGTGCAGACAGGACTGAGGGATGTTGCACAGTCTCAGATATCCTTCCTTATTTGTAGCCATTTGGATTGATAAAACAAGGACAGTATCAAGCTGTGGTGTAAGCACATTTGTTCTCCAGGTAGAGGAAGCAGTACATTGTTATAAGGTCAGAAAGATTGAAGGTTTTGATCCATTTTCTGTATTATCTTCTCTCCTATGCAAAAAACCCCTCCAGCAAAGTGAGAAAACAGTTATAGATCTCTAACTTACATTATAGCTTTCAAAATGGTGGCATCCCAAGTCCCTGATTTGGCAGCATGCAGTTGAAATGAAGACTCTTTGCCTCTTAGTGAATAGCTACAGAAGTTGATTCTTACTGAGCTACAACATTATTAAGTGTTATGGCCAGCAGGATGTTGCCAGTTTGCCACTGAGAGCCTTTTATCATGTGTCACCTACTCTTCTCAGTCAGTTCCTCAGAGTGATTTAACTTTGATTCATAGAATCATAGAAAAGTCTACATTGGAAGGGACTCCTGGAGATCATCTGGTCCAACCATTTGTTGGAAGCAGGACCTTAGATTAGGTTATCCAGGGCCCTGTCAAGCCAAGTCTTGAATATTTCCAGCAAGGGAGGTTCCACCACTTCTCTGGATAACCTATTCCAATGTTTAATTTTTTTCATGGTGAAGAATTTTCTTATATCCAGATAGAATTACCCCTGAAGCAACTTGTGCCCATTGCCTCTTGTCCTGTCACCACACATCCTTATGAAGGGAGTACCTCCATTGTCTCTATAACTACCTTTTAGGGATTGATTTGCCTTCATTGTTACCAGGGCACACTGCTGTCTCATATTCAGCTTGCTGCCCACCAGGATCCCCAAGTACTTTACAGCAGAGCTCCACCCGAGCCAGTTAGACCCCAGCCTGTACTGCTGCTTGGGATTATTCTGTTCCAGGTGCAGGACTTGACATTTATCTTTGTTAAACCTCAATCTATTCCTGTTGGCCCAGTCTTCCAGCCAGTCAAGGTCTCTGTAAGGTTGCTCTTCCTTCTGGTGTATCTACCTCTCCCCCTAGTTTGGTGTCATCTGCAAGCTTGGTGAGGGTGTATTCAATACTGTCATACAGATCATTTATAAAGATATTGAATAGTAGCAGCTCCAGAATCAACCTCTAAGGAACTCCACTCGTGACTTGCTGCCAGTCTGACTTTTCTTACCTCAAAAGGTGGTAGTCAATGGCTCAGTTTTGCTAGTTTTCTACCCATCCTGTGGTCCATCTTTCCAGTCCAAATCTTGCCAGCTTGTCAACAAGGGTGTTGTTGGAGACCATGCCAAAGACCATGCTAAAAATCAAGGTAGAGGATGTCCACAGTTCTCTCATCCACTGAGCAAGTTATTTCATCATAGAAGGCAGTCTGGTTGGTCAAGCGCAATTCATCCTTTGTGGGCTGAAGCAGGGAGTGAGTATGGAAATTACAAAGTCAGTACCTACTTTACAGGCAAACAATGAGAAGAGATTTGGCTCTTGAATTCCTCTTAACTTTCACAACAGGCAAACCTTGTGAGCTCTTGAAAGTTCCATAATGGAAACTGAACTCCTGCTCCATGCCCAGCAGAGTTGTTGGCCTTTCATTTAGTCCAGGCAGTGCAATTAGTTTTTATTGTCCTTTCCAGCAAATTTTCCCATGATGAAATGCCTTGATATTTTTCCAGCACTGAATGCAACCCACCAAGATCAATAGTAGGGCTCCTTGTTTACAATCCTCAAGGCATTTGTTTTTTAGGAATTATTTTACTTTTTTTTTTCTTGGTATAAATAATTGTTTTGTCCTTCCTTTTAATAGAATTGTCATCTGTTTCTCTGGAATAGTAAACTTTCATATATAAGGGCTTTAGAGTGTTTGTTAAACTTTTTTTTCCATGTTGTGAGCAAAACATATGCGTGCTTTGTCTTTACATACTATAAATATTTAGCACATTAATTGCTTTTCTATTTAATCTCAGATCTGTATTACAAATAGCCCAAATGTTTCAGTCTAAAGCAGTGATTAAATTTATTCAGAGATTATGCTGGGGGGGGTGGGGTGGGGCAGAGGTCCCCTTAGTCCTTTTGCTAAACTGTTCCACAGCATGTCATCTTTTTACGGTGCATACATGGTAGCCTTTGTGGGCACTGATGAACTTTAATGAAATTTGTGTACAGAAGCCAAAGCTAAATTTTGCAATTTCTGGATAGGACTCACCATTTGTTGCAATTTTGCCAGTTGCTCAGATACAATAAGTATATAAATGAGTAGCCAAATACAGAGAATGAGGATGTGTGTGTGATGAGAGACAGCTATTAAAGTGGTCAGAGACTATTAGAGCATCATCTTGCTAAATATGATGTTTTAAATTCAAATCACACTGCAATTTTAAAGTTAATTGTTTGGATAAAGCTCACTGACATGAATACATGCACATTTAAGTTTTACGTCATTACTGTCATGGAGCAGCAAGGGCCAGCTACTCCCCAAGGTCCAGGGAGTAGAGGAGGATAACATGGACAGTAGGGGTGGAACCTTGCTGGCCAGAGCCCAGCCCCACAGTACCTGAGCAAGGCAAGCAGGGCAGACCCAGAGATGATGGCCAGGTTCTACCAAGAGTCCAGATCATCAGGCAAATTTGCAGTGATGATACAGATCCAAGATCAAGCCAGGCAGTTAAACCACAGGTCAGAACCAGATCCAGTGATTGCCAAGCAGGTCCATGGTGATAAGGCAAGTCCAAGATCAGGCTGGGAAGTCAGTCTATGTTGTGTTGCCTGTGATTTGGCAGGTGGGGGGGATGATTGTCAGTGAGATAATGGGGTTTATTGATATGAATTAGGATGTTTCATTGCTCCAAAGTGGTGGATAAAGCCTTTTATACCATCCCCTGCTTTAGTGGTTTTTCAAATGTGTCATGTGCTAGAGAAAAATCTAATTTTCAAATGCTTTAAATAGTGTTTCTCTTTTAAAAAATTTTTGTTGGAAATTTTTTCACTTATAAAAACAAGTTACCTTATTTCAGTGAATTCAACTGCACAGAGCTGTAAACACCTTTTAAAATATTCTTGTTATGCATTCAAAATCACAGCTTTAACTCCTGTTATCTTTTAGAACATGTGCACCCCTGTCCCTTTTCCCACTTATCCCTGAATGGACACAACTTAGCATTTTTTTGCAACAACTTCTTTAGCTGGAGAGGAACCACAAGTTTTCAGGGTCTCGCTCAGATATAGCTTTGGGGGAAACTTCCACTTTTTAAAGTGCACAAAGAGAAAGTTCTGAGGTAGGAAAACTTCCATGTTCAAAAAAAGGGGAGGACAGGGAGGAGAACAAACTGAGATGGGTTGAATATTTAGATGGGCTGTGGAAAATTAGGCTCATGAGCAGTGAGGGTTATGCGTTGGCCAAAGACATATGGATAAAATTCTGTAGCTCTTGCCTCCCTATAGAAATTATAAGAGATGTGTCAATGTACACAAGTCCCTTACCCTTCATGTTTACCCTCTAAGAATCAGCCCTGGGATTAATTTTGTTTCGTTGGTTTAAGATATCATTAATAATGATCGTCATGAGGAAGATAAAACTCTTCCTTTAAACTGCAGTCCACAAGGAATAATAGTACTACATTTCAGTGTTCTACTTCAAAAGGATGGTTAAGTAACAAAAGCTGTAGTGAAGATCTTCTGGTGACCCTCTGCTGAAAGGTCAAATTTGGGATTTCCCCTGCATACACAGCTCAGAGAACCACAGTGGATGAATGTTGCACACATCAGGATTCTGGCTCTATAGAAAGACTGAAATTAATTGTGCTGCCCTATTAAAAGTGTGTGTTTTGCATGAGAGGAAGGAAGTAGAGAGTTTAATAAATCAGTGAGAGCATTTTCAATACATGCATAATCAGAATTGTGGGAAGCATGAAATTAAGTATATGTGGATTTTGAATCTTGACTATTAAAAAGCTGAGGGTGTATTGAAAGTTTCTGCCCCTGGCTGATCTCTGCATGACCACCTTCAGGAGAAGATACTGCTGCACACAACCTCTCACTCCCACAGTGAGTAGCATTAAATGTGATGGTGAGAATTGGGAATCACCCTACATGCTCCCTGTTTATTACAGTTCTAGCGCCTTTTACTGGCTTCTGTCATGTAGTGAACCAGAACGGAGCTTGGTCTGACTGATTTATGTCTGCTTTTATATTCCTAGGGTCTGCTACTCCATCTCACAAATCTGCCCCAACACTCTGCCCCAAATTTCTTCTTCCCATCCTGTTCACCTAATGAGTGGTTACATTTGCAAGGACACCTGCATCTGTAGTCATGTAGGATTAACTTTGACTGTATAGAAAGGGAACTTTCTTGTATTTCTTCATTGGTCCTGTTTTAGCTTGGTAGATGGATTGCATACACAAATAGCAGATCCTGGTTCTTGTGTGGGTGGTAGGTTACAAGCTGTTGACACATTGCCTAATGGTTTTTATTTCTTAAAAAATTAATAAACATTCCCCTCTCCCCACAGAAGAGCGGGTTGTTCCCATTGAAGTTTGCCGTTCCAAACTGTCAAAACACTTGCAGGGAGTTGTTTTCCGCTGTGATAAGTGTACGTTTACCTGCTCCAGTGATGAGAATTTGCAGCAACACATAGAGAAGCACAATGAACTTAAACCGTACAAGTGTCAACTCTGCTACTATGAGACCAAACACACAGAAGAGCTGGACACTCATCTTCGAGATGAGCACAAGGTAATATCCAAAGGGATTTAATTTGTAACAATCTACTTCTTGCAAATGCTATCTAGTTTATTTGCATGTTCACTCTGAATAGCCAACCCACATTTTATTTCCAAAATTTGGAGAAGGCTCCTGTGTTGGACTTCAATTTCTCTCAAGTTCTATATTTTTTCAGAAATTCAAGATTGTGGATTTCTAAAGCTGTTATAGAATCATCAAATCGCCTAGGTTGGAAGGGACCTTTAAGATCATTGAGTCCAACCATCAATCTAACACTGCCAAAACCACTACTAAACCATGTCCCTAAGTGCCACGTGTACCCGTCTTTTAAAAACCTCCAGGGATGGCGACACCACCACTTCCCTGGGCAGCCTGTTCCAATGTGTGATAACCCTTTCGGTGAATAAATTTTTCCTGATATCCAATCTAAACCTCCCCTGGCGCAACTTGAGGCCGTTTCTCCTTGTCCTATTGCTTGTTACTTGGGAGAAGAGGCTGACCCCCCACCTCCCTACAATCTCCTTTCAGGTAGCTGTAGAGAGCAATAAGGTCTCCCCTCAGCCTCTTTTTCTCCAGGCTAAACAACCCGTTCCCTCGGCTGCTCCTCACAAGATGTGTTTTCTAGACCCCTCACCAGCTTCGTTGCCCTTCTCTGGATACGCTCCAGCCTCTCAATGTCTTTCTTGCAGTGAGGGGCCCAAAAGTGAACACAGTATTCGAGGTGGGGCCTCACCAGTGCTGAGTACAGCGGGACAATCCCTTCCCTAGTCCTGCTGGCCACACTGTTCCTGATACAAGCCAGGATGCTGTTGGCCTTCTTGGCCACCTGGGCACACTGCTGGCTCATATTCAGCCGACTGTCAACCAACACCCCCAGGTCCTTTTCTGCAGGCGGCTTTTCAGCCACTCTTCCCCAAGCCTGCAGCGCTGGATGGGGTTGTTGTGACCCAAGTGCAGGACCCAGCACTTGGCCTTGTTGAACCTCATAGCATGGGCCTCGGCGCATTGATCCACCCTGTCCAGATCCCTCTGAAGAGCCTTCCTACCCTCAAGTAGATCAACACTCCTGCCCAACTTGGTGTCATCTGCAAACTTACTGAGGGTGCACTCGAGCCCCTCGTCCAGGTTGTTGATAAATATATTAAAGAGAACCGGCCCCAATACCGAGCCCTGGGGAACACCACTTGTGACCGGCCGCCAACCGGATTTAACGCCATTCACCACCACTCTTTGGGCCCGGCCTTCCATCCAGTTTTTGACCCAGCAAAGAGTACACCAGTCCAAGCCATGAGCAGCCAGTTTCTCCAGGAGAATGCTGTGGGAAACAGTGTCGAAGTCCAGGTAGACAACATCCACAGCCTTTCCCTCATCCACTAAGCAGTCACCTTGTCATAGAAAGAGATCAGGTTAGTCAAGCAGGGCCTGCCTTTCATGAACCCATGCTGACTGAGCCTGATCACCTGGTTGTCCTGCACGTGCCCTGTAATGGCACTCAAGATGATCTGCTCCATAACCTTCCCCGGCACCGAGGTCAGATTGACAGGCCTGTAGTTCCCCAGATCCTCCTTCTGGCCCTTCTTGTAGATGGGCATCATGTTTGCTAACCTCCAGTCAACTGGGACCTCCCCGGTTAGCCAGGACTGCTGATAAATGAAGGAAAGTGGCTTGGTGAGCACTTCTGCCAGCTCCTTCAGTATCCTTGGGTGGATCCCATGCTGCCCCATAGACTCGTGTATGTCTAAGTGGTGTAGCAGGTCCCTCACCATTTCCCCTTGGGTTATGGGGGCTTCATTCTGCTCCCCGTGTCTGTCTTCCAGCTTAGGGGGCTGGGGACTCAGGGAACAACTGGTCTTACTGTTAAGGACTGAGGCAAAGAAGGCATTAAGTACCTCAGCCTTTTCCTCATCCTTTCTCACTATGTTTCCTCCCATATCCAATAAAGGATGGAGATTCTCCTTCGCCCTCCTTTTGTTGCTCATGTATTTATAGAAACTTTTTTTATTGTCCTTAACATCAGAATCCAGGTTAAGTTCTAGTTGGATTAGTCAATCTCTTGTTGAGATTGATTAGAATTCAGTGACTCTTAAATTATGTGATTATCTGGAAAAAGTTTTTGTGTATAGTGTGAGATTTTTTTTTAATTTATGAAACCACCTGAAGGCTGTATGATTCAGACACTCTAAGACACAGGAGCTTCCAATGTGTAAGATTGCTCTGGCAACTTGGGAAAAGTGACATGCCATGCATATTTTAATAACACGAGTCAGTACATTCCAGTTTACATTTAACAGGGAAAAGACAGAAGTTTGTTATACTTACTGCTTAAATTAAGGCTGCTTTGGTGTTTGTGTGGAATCTTCTGAGTGTAGACCTGATCCATACTTGGAGAAGTCACTAGAAAGCTTTCCACAGACTTCTGTCTGCTTTGGATTTCTGTAGTTCTCAGCTGTGTTGCTGTGAGAGTAGCAAAATTCTAGAACTGAGGCATGTTTACAGAGTATTTTTTTTGTGAGTTTGTGGGGAGGTAACTCATTGAATCGAACTGTCAGGAGCTGAGCTTCCTGATTCTCACTAAAAACTTGTTCACACTTTGTTGACTGAACAACATTTTGACACCCCCCCAAAAAAAAAAAATTGACAAAATGACTGTCAAAAGTACTAGCAATACTGCATTTTAGAAATGAACACTGTGAACTTATATTGGTTTTGTATGCTTGTCTCCCTTTATTGCTCCTTATTGCTACTTGAGAATCTGTCTACAGTTTAACTGGTATCTGAGATGTTGCACATCTCCCAGTGACCACAGCAAGGGTCCTAGGAGATCCAAGAAGCACTATTCCCCACCCTTCTGACTGAGTGCATCAGGCTGGGAAGATTTTCCCTCTATTTGGGTCTCCCTTCTCTTCAATAAAAACCTGAAGTGATTACTCCCAGTTGTAAGGGCTATTTTCCCCCTGTCTTTCTTTAATAATTTCTAAATGTTATCTGGCTAATTTGTGCCCGCTCTCTGGGCTCAGGTGCACGATTGGCTTACTGAATCTTAAAGAGTTTCTGTGCATGAGCTGAGTCACAGTAAGTGCCATGCTTGTGGCCGCCTTTGCTTAAATCTAATAGGTAACGTTAAATTAGAGCACCTCAACACATCTGTCGGTTCTAGGAACATGATACTAACACACTGCTGTATTTAGAGTAGCTTGCTATTTGCTGATATCCCATTGTGTGGTGGGTTGGTCTTGGCTGGCAGGGAGAGGCCCACCCAGTCACTCTCTCACTCCTCCTCCTCAAACAGGACAGGGGGAGTGTTGTGGGTTAACCCCAGTGGGAAGCTAAACCCCACACAGCCACTCACTCACTCCCCTCCAGTCAGAAGGGTAAAAGTGAGAAAACTCGTGGGTTGAGATAAAGACAGTGTAATAGGAAAAGCAAAAGCCACGTGAGCAAACAAAGCAAAACAAGGAATTCATTCACTACTTCCCATCAGCAGGCAGGTGTTCAGCCATCTCCAGGAAAGTCAGGCTCCATCATGCATAACAGTTGCTTGGGAAGACAATTGCCATAACTCTGAACATCCCACGCTTCCTTCTTCTTCCCAAAGCTTTTATTGCTGAGTGTGACATCATATGGCATGGAATATACCTTTGATCAATTGGGGTCAGCTGTCCCACCTATGACCCCTCCCAAATTCTTGGGCACCCCTAACCTACTTGCTGGTGGGGCAGCATGAGAAGCAGAAAAGGCCTTGACTCTGTGTAAGCACTGCTCAGCAATAATTAAAACATCTCTGTGTTATCAACACTGCTTTGGTCACAAATCCAAAACATAGCCCCATACAAGCTACTATGAAGAAAATTAATCCTGTCCCAGCCAAAACCAGTACAGGGAGAAAATATGAAAAAGCTCATGAGTCAAGATAAAGACAGGGAGACCACTTACCAATTACTGTCAGGGGCAAAACAGACTTGACTTGGGGAAAATTAAGTTAATTTATTGACAATTAAGAGAGAGTTGGATGGTGAGAAACAAAGACCAAAAAATCTCAAACATCTTTCCCCCCCAGCCTATTTTTTCCAAACTTAACTTCACACCTTCCTTCCCAACTCCTCTACCTTCTCCCCCCACCCTGAGTGGCGCAGGGGATATGGGGAATAGGAGTTGCAGACATTTCATAACACTTCCTCTCTGCCTCTCCTTCCTCCTCACACTTTTCCTCAGCTCCAGCGTAGGGTCCCTCCCACAGGGCACACAGCCCTTCACAAACTGCTCCAGCATGAGTCCTCTCCACAGGTTGCAGTTCCTGCCTGGAGAACGTGCTTCTGCGTGGGCTCTCCATGGGCTGCAGTTCCTTCAGGGAATATCCACCTGTTCCGGTGTGGTCCTCTCCACAGGCTGCAGGGGAATCTCTGCTCTGGTGTCTGGAGCACCTCCTACCCCTCCTTCTTCTCTGGCCTTGGTGTCTGCAGGGTTGTTTCTCACACTTTTTTTTCTTCACTCCTGACACCACCATGCAGTGCTTTACCCTTTCTTAAATATGTAGAGGCACCACTGGCTTTGCTGACTGGCTCAGCTTTAGCCAGCTGTGGGGCTGTTTCAGAGCTGGCTAGAATTGGCTCTGTTTGGCACAGGGCAGCTCCTGATCTCTTGTTACAATATGTACTGTCTTAAGTTATATGCTTGTATTGGGTGGACGTGTCAAGGTTTTTGTAGCGGGGGGGGACGGGACGGGGGATGAAACAGACTGCAGGGGTTGCCTCTGTGGAGGGACTTCAGGGGCTGCCCTGTGCCAGACAGAGATGGTTCCAGCCAGCTCAGTAATGGACCCACCGCTGGCCAAAGCTGAGCCCATGAGTGAAGCTGGTGGTGCCTCTGTGAAAACATATTTAAAAAAGGGAAGAAAATGATGAAGAGAGTAGGTGGTAATGCAGAGAGAATGAGGAAACTGAGAGGAGGAGGGAATCGGGGAAACAACAGAGGAGTAGGAGGTGCTCCATGGTTGAGCAGATACCCTCAAAGGGACTCCAGTCCATGGAGAACCCACACCAGGGCAGCTGTTCCCCCATTCCATGCCCCCCTCCCCAAAATCTCCATAAGAACAGTCAATAACTTGGGCTCTGTCTGTCAAAGTGGTAACTCAGGTCCCATCTTTTCACACAAGAAGGTGAATAAAGCAGTCACAAAGGATTTTTCTATGGTGATGGTGTGCAATAGTGATGCTTGATCCTATCAGTTTTACACTCCCATGAAAGGGGAGATACAACAGAGTGCTTAGCATTGCTTGGATTTTTTACTTTCAATACCTCAAAATGAGGAAAGCTTCTCAAATAATAGGTTCATTTTGAGAAGCAAAATGGAGAAATTTAGTATAAAAAAGGAAAGAAGAATCATTAACAGTGAATGTAATTGTGTTTGAAGGGAAACGAGTATTAATTTGACTAGGTGCTTGATAAATTTCCCATTTCAGCCTATAGCTTTGTTGGAGGGTTGTGTTTTTCAATAGTTGATGATGGTGTTTATTGTTGACAAAACCATTTCTTTTAAGGTGAGTCGTAATTTTGAGCTGGTTGGACGGGTTAACTTGGATCAGCTGGAACAAATGAAGGGAAAAACAGAGAGCTCCAGCAGCGATGAGGAAGAAAAAGAGTTAAGTCAGAAGGCTGAAGAGAGAGGTCAGTATAGTTGCTTTTTCTTTTATGCTGGATACTGTAATGGACCCTGCCAGTTCCATCAAGCAAGATCACCTGTTGACTCAACAGCAGATTCCTTAAGTCGTGGAAGCTTGTCAGTATGGGCAAAATGGAGCTTTTGTCAAGACACTTCCTGGAGGAATTTTGTTTCTAATGCTTATGACAAGATTTCTGTTTAAGAAAACAAAATCATGCTTCAAAAAAAAAGTGAGAAAATACTGGTAACATCTGCGACTGTGCAGATAACATCTATGAGGGCTTAGAAAAATACATAAGTGAGTATTTTAGTGGGCTGTCAGATTATTCTGTGTTGATAACCCATGTTCAGCTTTGCTGCTCCACATTATACCAGTGAGGGACATAGTTCAGTGGCCAAGCTTATTTTGGGGCTATTGTCTGCCCACTGTCTGCCCAGTGCTTAGAAAGGATTCCTTCCCTCCTCTTTTTGGGAGTTGACCCTTTTGCCATCACTTTGGCTGGCAACTCTGAAGCCAGGGTAGTTCCATTCCTTACCTCCAAATCACCATTCCAACTGTGTACTTTACATTTGTACCTAAATTAACATCTATGAATAATCCCACTGAGTTCAGTAAGTCTTATTCATGTGTTGATTGTTCAGATGATTAGCTGAGTAGGGGTTAGAAAGGTAGTTC
>VFFE01007212.1:802-241437 GCA_008921705.1 Burhinus oedicnemus
GAGGTCCCTCTGGATGGCAGCATGACCCTCTGGTGTATCAGCCACCCCTCCCAGTTCGTTGACATCAGCAAACTTGCTGAGGGTACACTCTGCCCCATCATCCAGGTCATTAATGAAGATGCTGAACAGGACTGGACCCAGTATTGACCCCTGGGGTACAGTGCTAGTTACTGGCCTCCAACTAGACTTTGTGCCACTGACCACCACACCCTGGGTCTGGCTGGTCAAGCCGTTTTCAGTCCACCTCAGAATATGAATGTGTGTAGTTTTACTGACTGTGGAGTTAAAATATGTACTTATTTTAGAATGCCTTTTTTTTTTTTTTTTAGAATGCTCCCCCATCCCCCTGAGAATAAATAAGTGGGGGCTAAGAAGCCCTCTGAAATGTGCCTTGCATGCTTGTCCTGTGTCAGCTTACATTCAGGTCAAATAGAAATGTAACTAACAGGTTTTTCAGGTCTTTAAGAAGTCACCACCTCCAGCTTTCCCCTTTCAGCTTTACCTTTTCCCTGCAAGGTATTGTCCTCTGGCTAAAATTCCCTTCCAGGAGACTGGTGGATCCATCTGAGAGGGGATTTCAACTATCTGTTTTATTTGCAGTGAGATGGAGCAGGGCTGCCCATAGTGCCCTCAGCTGTGGAGGCAGTAACTTCTTAAAACGTTCCAGCCTAAGATAAGGATAGTTGGGATGAAAATATACATTACACCTACGCTAGCCCAGTGGTTTGCTGCTGAACTGGCAAGCCCATCTCATCCCTGTCCTAGCCTTGCAGGCTTGAATTGATCCTGCCACGTCTTGGAATCCGTACTGCTCTGAAAAAACCCGCTAATCAGCAGAAAGATATTTGATCTGGTTTTATTTTTGCTGGATTAGTGTTTTGCTGGGTTAGCAAGCTGCGTTTGCTCAGTGCAGGATCTAACAAGCGCCAGAGGCGGTGCCAGGTGGTGGAGGAGGACAGGATGCTCTGACTGTTGACATCAGCAGGTTGTTAGACTGGCTCAGCCGTAACACATAGCTTTCCAGCCTCGAAACCTTTCCGTTTTCACTGTGCCTCCCACTTTAGTTTCTTTTAAACATTGATCAGCATTTTATTTTTATTAACAATATTGCTTGAAACTACTGAGCTGTGATCTTAGAGGAGCACACTGAATATTTTTGTCAGCAATACTTGGTCTCTACTTGAAAAAAAATAATACTGTGTGACTAAGATCTGTGTCACAGTGATAGTTATTCCTTTGTGTCACTGGGCAACTGAAGTGGAAAAAGTTTGGGGGTTTTATCGGTTGTTGGGCTTTGTTTGTTTTTTAAAGCCAATGATGGTGGCTGTAAATTTGTATTTACAGTAAGACAGTTTTATTTTCTGGCCGAAGTAACTTATATAAAAAGACAAAAAATTACTAAAGATTAAAGTAATTCTGGCCCCTCTGAATAGTTGGAGGTTTATTACTGAAATAAATGCGACTGCTGTGTATGCTGGTTGAATTTAAGATATGACAGATGAAAGGATAGGTACAGACTGATCTCATTTCAGGCTTGGCAATATTCAAAGTCCAGATTGGTAAGATAAGCGTGGAAATCCCAAGCCAAGAAGATCCCACACCCTCATTTTAATCACATAACTGCAGTGGTAGCAGTCTGCCAAGGGTGGCTGTGTTCTGCTCCTCTAGGCAAGTGTATGATTCTCAGTGTGGTCGTTGGCCAAACTGAAGTCTTGTCTTTTTTTTTTTTTTTTTCCTATTTTAACTTCTATGGGATTTCAGTAGAGAGAGTACAAGAAGAACCCAGGGTTTGTGGTCACATGAATAGTCATACCACTTCTTTTTAAAAACAAGATTAAATTAAATCTCATTAACCAGATTAGTCAACACTCTAAGTGTGGGCAAGTTAGGATTGTAAATAAGGCGACAGAATTAGATTCTTAGTATGTCTGGTGACAGAAGTGGAACATTTATAACAACAGAAAGCAGTCAACCAAAGCAAGTGGTGTTCTTGTGAATGCTGCGGAGAGATTTAATTGACCCTGTTCTATGCAGCCGGTGATGGGGGATCACTTGCTCTTTGACCAGAAACTGCACATTATAGAAGCACTCTTCTGTATTTTTTTCTGTCCTATGTCTTGACAAAGTGCCATATACCTACTTGGAGCAATAAATGATTATCTCATAAGCATGACTACTAGCAACAGTGTAAAATCTTGTTTAAACTTGCTCATACCTGATTTAAATGTTTCTTTTTATACATGCTTTCAAGCAGCTCAGGTACCCTGTCATGGTACAAAGTGCCTACAGTGAAGCTGGAGCTGCACTGCTGCCATGAGAAGGAGAAATGTAGCTTCTGCCCTTAGAAATATTGCCAAACTTAGGTCATGGAGGAGGTGTGTGAACTACTGATGAAGCATAACTACAGAATCAGTGAAAAGACTGAATTTCAAGACTGGTTTCAAAGCCCAGAAACCTGAGGAAGGAGAGTCCTGGTTTAGGTTACCTGTGCAAAGCTCTACAATTATGAGTAATGTCATGGGAAATTTGTGTAGGAAGCCAATAGGACCTTGGCTTTTATGGCTTAACTTCTGTGGTTAAAAAAAAATGGGAGGTGTATCACCTTAAGATTGGTTAAACAGATGGACAGATGAAAAAGCTTGAAAATAAATATACGTCAGGAACTGACTTGTCTCAAGCATCACGGAGGTGAATTTTTAATGTTTTCAGAAAAGAGAAGTATTCTCTTGAAGCTGGAGATTACTTCTGGTTTTGGCTTTTTTTGGCATAAATTCTGTGAATTAGTAAGTGTAGATGTTGCGGGAATGCCATTATTGCACTCTTGTGCAATATTTGGTTAACAATAGTTACAAGTATATAAAAGGCTGAGGTAGTGTAAGTTTCGTGAGGCCTTTAACAGTTTATTAGCTGTCACTTTTGGGAAGAGTGTTTTCTGTTGTTTTTTTCCTTAATGTTGCAAAAGTGGATAATGAGATCTGAATGTGATGGATTCCATTTGTAACGGGCAAAAATTCATTGGAGTAAGAAGTAACTGAATCGGCCTCCAAGCACACAGTACTGATCGTGAATATATAAAAATATGGAAGAAGTTAAATATCTTCCTATTCTGATTATGGAGATGTACTATAAAGTCAAATATACTACAGTCAGAAAGACTTAAGATGTTGTATAATGTTCTCAGATATGCATTGTAGACTTACTGAGGCAGTTTTAAACAGATTTATGTAGACAGTAGTAACTACAGTGGTTTCGAAGTGGGAGGTAGTAGGTATTCTGGCATAAACTGGCCCTTGCTCTTGAGTACTCCTGCACTGTGCTTACTGGTGTGTCAGCTGGAGGCATTGATTGCAGTCTAACTTCTCCAGGCAATCTGGTTGTATAGCAAAGGCACGTAGTGTTCTAGTGAGGAAACACTAGCGTGAAATATTTTATTAGGAAATGTCTTCCCAATTCTGTGTGGTTTGAAAGCTCAGCATACTACTTCAGGTATGCTTCTGTTCATTTTCCGGAACTACTTCTAAGAAATCAAAAAATACTAATCTGTAGGAAATTAATAGCAAAGTTAAGCAATTCTGCAATAAAACTGCTTGCCTGAAAAGCAAGTATTTAATGCAGTAATTGGGGAAGAAAAAAAAAAATCTCATTTGGAATGTTTTTTTGTATTTTTGACCAGCAAAACTTGAGCTAAAGTTTTAGTATGACTCTTTCCAAATTGCCAGTTTCCTCTCGAAGGGAGTGCAGGTTTGAAATTCCAGGAGGCAGTTGTGGAAATAACTTCACATATGAGTGTCCCTAGGTACGTTTGGCCATTTTCTTTCAAGAGTGGCCTCCTGTGTTGTATATTCAACTTAAAATGCTCTGGAGTTTATTTTCAAAGGTGTGGTGCATTCACACTTTCAGCTGACTCTTTAGAAAATCAAACCTTAGTGTTTATCTAGGAGCCCACCTTATCACTGAATTTGGAAATACTACAGTAAGTATCAGCTGAACAGTTGTAATGGAAAGGAATATTCACTTTACAGCTCTACCAGTATGCCTGGTGGCTGGTGACCCACGGTGCAAGTGCCCCCCCCACTCCTTTGCAGAGTGGCTTAGCTGCTGCAAAGAACGGCATCTCATTCCTCTTGAGTTAGTCAACATGACAAACCACACAGAGAAACAGCATTCAAGCTACTGTGTCCACCAGAGTGGTCCACCAAGTGCTCTTGGTTTATCCTCTTTCTCCTTGTGTGGCAGTAAGTTTTACTGTTGTGAATTCTTTCTCAATGAATGATCGCGAGATGTCTCTTCTGGGAGAAGACAGTAGGGCAGTCCGATCGATGGCCCCGATGGGAGCAGGCTTACAGCTGCGTTACAGAATAGCCATGTTAGTAGGTAACATACTTCACACAAGTTTTAGTTAGCGGATGCTGACAGACCAGCTCACTCGAACTAAAAAGTGCCACTAGACTAGAGGTTTTTGGTCTAGGTGGCATTTTAGGTACGGGAAGTTCTTTGAGATGAAGGCAAGATAATAAATGTAGGTGTTAAAATACTTCTCGTCACTGGAGTAGTTGAAAGGAGCTGGTTTGCGCAAGTGAGATGTCCTGCTGGTTTGTTGGTTTGAAAAATCTCATATTGCTGTTTTTCAAGTGTGGTGGTTCCACAGAGCTGGCATAGATCTGGTCATAATTTTATAAATTGTTATCGATATGAGGATACTAACAGTCCACACATCTATTGGAGTTGTGGAATGTTCCCTTTCACCGTGGTATTTCTGTCTCTCGGCTTGCTTGGCGGTGACACTCTTTAGTTTGAAAGTGTGCTGATGTATGTGGTTTGGTTACTGTCCTCCCACGCACGGTGTGGCATGTTCACATTAACCTTTCCAGCCCACGGCAACTTGCACTGACCTTGAGTGTGAAGCCGAGTATGAGCTTGTGAATGTGAAATTGCTTCAGGCTTTAGCATCTTTATTGTTTGCTCGTGTTTGCTGTGCGGATTACAGTTTACAGCAATAAAAGGTTTACATTGGATTTTGCATTTTCAGAAGGTATAGGCTAGATCCTGGTCTCCATGGTTACTCTGTGTGTGTTTGGGTGAATGGGGGTCTGCGGTGTTAGGAGGAGGACAAAATGAGAGACAGTCTGTGCTGCAACAGCCTTTAGCTGTGGAGGGGCTGCACAGAGGACACTGGGGTAGGCACAGGACTTGCCTATTTCTTAGTATGCAGAAACCATTTACTTCTACAGAGAAGGCAAATAATAGCCCCAGAGGGGAAAAAAAATTAGTCTTATTTAGGAGGATGCTTTTGTGGAGTGAAGGAGAAGACAGCTTTCCCATGAGCTGATCTTGGGAGGTGCAGAGTGCTCTTGTCTTCACTGGCAGTACTGGTATTTGCCATCAGGATCAGACTTGTGTGAAAACTGTCTTGCATAAACAGAACTGTTACAACTAACAAAAACCAACCAGGATATAAATGAAAAAAGCAGAATAAAGACTTGAACGTTCTGGGGGCTTGCTAATTTTTGAAAGTCTCTTCCTAAGGAAAAAAGGTTCTTCTGCAAGAGTCGTATTTGGTTCTTGTAATTTGAATAGAAAGGAGACAGAAGCTACTGAAATTACCCTGGTGATATTTTAAGGAAGGAAAAATATTTTTAAGAGCTCTGGGGCCCACTCTAAAGCTGCAGGTTTCAGGGTGAAATTGTGTAGCTTCATTGCAACACTAATCTTGTGCAAATACTTCCTTTGGAGCGTAACAACATTATAGAGTTCCAAAAAGCTATGCTAGTTACTTTTAACAGAAGATTAATGTGTATGAATTCTACTATTGTTTATTCCTATAGTGCTTATCCTTTATTATTTTTAATGTAACTACCCTAATTTATATTATTTCCTTAGTAATTATATACGTGATTTAATTCTTTATATAAATGAAAGCACAATTCCGTATTAAAATGCTTCTGATGACTTCACTGATTACTCTTGAATTTTAATGTAAGATAAATAGTTTCTGAAATGAGTAGGTTGGCAGAGACTTTTTTTGTTCCAAGTCATAGGTAGTAACTATAGAGTTTTCTTAAACCACTTGCAAGTTTGCACAATAACTTTATTCCAGCTAGACCTGGAAGAGGACTGTGAGTTGGCTGCTGTTTCCCCTCTAGGAAACAGAAGTGAATATACACTTCCACAGGAATGGTGTAGAAGTCCTTAGCTGTACTTACTGGGGACATACCTTCACAACTGTCTCTGAGAGAGGTTGTGGCTTTAAATGAGTTCAGCTGTTACAGTTTAGCAATTTTTAATGGAACTAAACACAAGGTTTTTTCCCAGCATTTTCAGAAAAAGGATGAATCAAAAATTTTGAAGTGCATTCAGGATAAATTGTTTAAAATACACACACACACACGTGTGCTTTTACAGATATGTGTAAAATTAAATATTTAATGATTAAGTCAGCAATATAATTTATGCTGAAAAATCACTGTTACAAGTACAACAATGTGTTTACAAGTTATCTCACCTAGAATGATGCTTGTCATATCCATCTGGATAGAGAATATTGTGTTCGTAGCTCTTATGAAATACTAAAGAGTAAATACGTGATGGAATATAGGGCTTTTCAAACTTCTTCACAAGATCTATATTTAAATGCTAACTCAGAATATAAGTAGCCGCCCTTTCTAATTGTATAATACCTCTATAATGACTACAACCATTGCTTTTACAGATTAGCAACATTAGGAAAATAGTATTGTAAGTGTTGTGGTTTCAGCTAGGATGGAGCTGACATTCTTTCTAGCAGCTGGTGTAGTGCTGTGTTTTGGATTTGGGATGGGAGTAGTGTTGATAGCGCACTGGTGTTTTTGGTTGTTGCTAAACATCAGGGCCTTTTCTGCTCCTCACACCACCCCACCAGTGAGTAGGCTGGGAGGGCACAAAAAGCTGGGAGGGAGGAGACACAGACAGGACAACTGACTGCGGCTGACCAAAGGGATATTCTGTGCCATATGATGTCATGCTCAGCATATAAAGCTGGGGGAAGAAGGAAGGAGGGATTTTTGGAGTTATGGTGTTTGTCTTCCCCAGTAACCATTGTGCGTGATGGAGCCCTGCTGTCCTGGAGATGGCTGAACACCTGCCTGCCAATGGGAAGCACTGAATGAATTCCTTGTCTTGCCTTGCTTGTGTGCACGGCTTTTGCTTTACTTATTAAACTGTCTTTTTTTCAGCCCATAGTTTTTTCTCACTTTGTCTTCTGACTCTCTCCCCCATTCCAACTGGTGGGAGTGAGCGAGCGGCTGTGTGGTCCTAGTTGCTGGCTGGGGTTAAATCACGATAGTGAGATACCCATCTCTGATGAGAAAAAGCAATGTAGGAAGCTGTCTGCCTTCAAGTAAATATATAGATATAAAAATTATATAAGCCATGTTATATTTATATTTGTTTAATTACTTTGATCTATATTGACTTAACTATTTTGTGATGGCTGCTGCTCCCCCACAACAGCACTGAACACTTATAACAAAAGCCCAGTCCTTCTTAGAAGCTGCTTATCGAAGCATGAGGTGTGCCAACAAGTGGGTAGAAACATAGTGCAAAACATTAATGAGATGTTATGGTAACCAGGAAAAGTTTTACCACAGATTAGTTACCTACACCTCTGTTGTATGGTAGCCTGGGAAAGAGGAGGGTTGAGCTAGGACTGTAGCTACCCACTGCTCACAGCAAGTATAGTAAGGAGGCAGCTTTCCTTTAGGAAATGAGGTAGACCAAACAGTAGGAATTAATTGTCCAAAATACAGCTCCACGTAAAGTTTGTCAGCATTTTTGAGCTATTGAGGTGAATGAACGAGAAGGCCGTGTTCTGCAGCAAAGGCCCCGGGAAACCTCGTGGGAGTCGGGAGGAAAGCAGCTGAGACAATCTGAGAAGAAAAATCTTCTGGGTCTGGGATAGATGGTCTACTGGAAAGCAGTAGACATTGGCATTGGGAACCATGAAGCTGGTCCCTGGTTTGTTTGTTCCAATTCCCCTTCTCCCCCCAGATTCAGGAAAATTTTTTTAAAATAAATTTTTTTGCTCATAGGCAGAACTACTGTACTGATGATAATCCGGAAGACCCCAAATATTGGCTGAAAACCCAAGAGAAGACTGATGACAGTAGGCATAGCTGGGGAAATTTTAAGCAGGTGCAAGTGAAAGCTGTTCAAATTGGAGAAATAACTTAGCTATTCACTTGAATGGAGGCAGCTTAACCGATGTGTGAGAATATTCCTTTGAAAGAGAAAGTCATAAAGAAACTGAAGTTGTAAAATAAGATGATTATGTTGCAGTCATGATTCCCTGTTCTCTATAGAAGCTACCAAAAGAAAAGTCTTATATCAAAAGAGAATCTGCAGTAATTATCTTTCTAGAAGAATTCTGATGTTTATGGGTTGGAACAAATTAGACATAGTTGAAGCTGAAAAGTCTAGGTTGTAGTTGTTGAGATACTGACAAGGCATGGATAAGAATACTTACCTTATGACTAGACAGGAGTGGATGAGTCTTAAAGGTGTTAAGAAGGAAGAGCTGGAAGATAGATGAGATTATGGAAGGCTAGAGAAGGCCTAGTTTTAAGAGTACAGAGGAGAAGCTGAGAAACTGTAAGCTATGAAGGTAATTTCCAGAAAAGTGCTAGAAAAAACAGGCTTGTTGAAAGTACCTGGAAGATACCAAAATTGCATATCAGCCCATAAAGATTTGACAAGAACAAAAAAAAAAAAAAAAAAAAAGAAAACCTCAGCCTTATGTATGTTCTTTCTGCCATGGGGTAACAAGTCTCGTGGGTAGCAAAGAAGCAGCAGGTACCCTGTGTTTTCATTCCAGTAAGAGTTCTGACAGTGCTGTATGAGAAACCTTCAGATGTCAGCATTAGAAATAACCTATAGAAACCTCTTGTAAATCTCATGGTAGAACACATGGGAAACTGGTACAGTGTTCAGTAGGCATCGGTGGCTTGTTTTCAGATTGAAAGACTGTCATGAATGAGGTGTCCTATCTTGCATTTCAGTATTTTCACTAGTGATATCGTTGCTGAAATAGAAGCTTGTTGAGTTCTGAGGTGACCTAAAACCTGAAGGAGTTGCAAGCATTTTGGAAAACAAGTCTAGAAATCAAACTGGTATATTGGGATTAGGTATGTGGTGAGTTTGTTTGGTTGTTTTGTGGTTTGGGTTTTTTTTTTTATTTTGTAGAATGTGATTCAGTGTGGACAAGTGCAAAAGGTAAAAGTTCAGGCAGGAATGCCGAAATGTTCAAATACAGAATGGGAATAATTTGAGGCTGTCCCCAGCAGGACCTGGGTGACAGGATAGTGAATCATAAGCTGTGGATATGCGTCAATGATACCCTGTTGCTGTGAAAGAGGCAAATGTTACATTAGGATGAACAAACGGGACTGTGAATCCTTACAATCTGATGATAAGGCATCAGCTGCAGTGCTGCATCTGGTTTGGGGCAGTAAGTCGCAAGGAAGATGCGGACCTGCCTGCGAGATTCAGGGCAGGAAGAGTGGGAAGGATGACGTTCCCAGAAGCCTGGATTGTGATGAAGGGTCAGTGGAGCAGCAAGTGTTTAAAGCGGAAAGGTGGACTGGTGATGAATAGGAATATTCAAAGACAAAAAAACCCGCTCACCTCTGTAGTTGTGGACTCCATCATCTGAACCTTGAAGGAGTAGGTAAAGCAGCTGGTGCCTTGGCTAGGTGACCTCTTGGGTCCTGTCCTGGGGCTCTGGTTGCTTCCCTGTGATACCCGTGGTCTTGGGCTCTCCTCCCTTCTTTGCTCAAGTTGTCTGAGTCTAGTGTTCAGACAGCATGAAGGCTGTGTTAGAAGGGTGGCTGAATGAAAGGTGTCACTCACCCTACAGACAGAGCGATGGCCCTGAGAGGGGAGAAAACAGGGCAGAAATGCTACAGCTGGGCTGGCCAGACTCGGAGCTCTGTGAGGACTTCACAGAAAACTGGAAAGAGAAGATTTGTCTGAAGAACCTGAAGCTATGTTCTAGTTATTTTGAAAGCTGAAAGGTTGTAGGTGATTTCAGGGCCTGATATGGATTGAGGCCTGCCTGATTTATTTTGTGTCATTTATTCTTACTTATATTGCTGCCTTATGCGATTGCAGAAATGCATCATAACTGTAATTGTGTACGTTTGACTGCCTCTCAATTGCAGGAGAAGAGTAAATTACAGATAATGCATTGTAGTCGTGGTTAGGAAGTTGCATCAGTGCTACTACGGAGAATTTCTTTTTGTGCTTTTCGGTCTCTCCAGTGCTGCTGGTTGGCATCTGCTGAGTAGCCAGGCCATGGTAAAGGATTCTTGGTTTCCTATTTTGCAGGAAAGCGTTTAAGACTCTTTCCTTCTCACTTACGTTTGTATTTTCTTCCCCTTGAAATTCTTCCCAAGATCTTGGATCAGGTCAGACTAGATCAGAATAATAATAATCTCTTGCTTTTTGTCTTGATTCTAGCCGTTTTGGAAAGGTGAATAGAAATACTTGATATTTGCTTTTCATAGAATAATCATTTAAAAAATGAATTGAAAGGAGGCAGGATATTCTTCAACATATCTGACACACTGGAAAATAAAGGCATGGAAAATGTGGCCATCTAACACCTAGCTACAGTAATTATATTTGCATAATCAGTAATTGCTTGGGTGGAAATGCCTCTCGAGGGAACTGCAGCAGTATCCAGTGCTGCTTATTGCTAAATGGCAATGCTATTTAAAAAAAAAAAAAAGGGAAGTACAAAAACACCCTTACATTTGGCTCTGGAGCGTATTCTACCAGAGAAATTCTCTACAGGGAATGTTGAGTTAGCCAGGCTTTTCTGAGGTTTTGTGAAGCTGCAGAGCAGCTCCATAAGAGATGTCAGTAATGCTGAGGCCTTCTATACTTGTGAGCACACAAGTTCCATGGGTCACATGCTGATGACCTCAGGATTTCCTACATGGGGAATAAGCATGGGAAAAAGAAATCATATGAACAACAGAGACAGAGAGAGTATGGGTGAGACAAGACCTAGGTATTTCTTGACAGCTGGGTGTCCTGGTTTGAGGTAAAACAGAACCAATTTTCTTTTCAATAATTTTACTTTGCATCTAAGCCTCTTCTAACTAACTGAATTCTCTGAAATTAACAGCATATTGTTCAGACACTGTTCGCTCCCAGAGATAAGACCTGATTGATTCTAGTTTGTAGCAAGGAATGGGATGCAGAGAGGCTCTTGCTTATACTTACTGCTATAACAACCAAGGTCAGCTGTCTCTGTTATTTGCCCCATTGGAGGGTGGGAAGCGGAAAAGCGTAGAGGGGTCACCCCTGCGGGGAGGAGCGGACAGGACAGGTGACCCCAAACTGACCAACAGGGTATTCCATCCCATCTGCCTCATGCTCAGTATAAAAGCTGAGGGATCAAAGGGCCAGGTCTGCCTCTTCCTTCAGTGGCTGGCATCCAAGGAGGACTCTGTTTGTCTGCCTTTGATCCGGACCTGTGCATTCCTGAATCCAGATCCGGAATCCAGTTCCTGTCCATCACTAAGTCCAGTCTGGGACTTTCCCAGTGCCTGCTGGTGATGTGATAGTCATCCTGGGAGCTTCATACAGTTTTGTATGTATTGCATATATTTCATTATCTTCTTTTTATTTTATTATTAATATTTCTTTAAAGTAGTTTAGTTTTTTCTAAACTCATAAGTCTTTCTCTTCCTCCTCTCCCTTCTGGGAGAGGTGAGGGAGAGCATGTGTCTTTCATTTCAGTGGTCAGTAAGGCCCGAACCATGACACCAGGCTGACTTCTGCATGTTTGGTTTGTTCTTTTGGGGTTTTTTTGTTTTGTTTTTTCTTTTTTTCAACGGAATGTCCTTTGTATTGTTTAACCCTCACAACCCCACTTTTCTAAGGGTAAGCAGCACAATATCTTCATCAGCAAAGAGGAAATACACTGAAGAAGCATTTTATCTCATAGCGGGAATATGGGCTGCTTAAGCTGTAAAGCTGCTATATTCAGCACAGGAGTAATTCCAAGTGTACGGAGGATGAGCTGTTTGATTTTGTACTTATCTAACACTTAGATATTTCTTGTCTTCCTGTATTCCAAGATTATTTTTTAAAAAGGAATTGTGTAATCATATATTTGTTCCATATCTGACAATGTAGGTCTAGTGCTAAACTCCTTGATATGTTCCTTTATATGTCCTTGATATATGTCTTATATGTTAAAAAATAGGAGTAGTTTATTCTTTTTGCATTGCATTGAAACAAGACTTATTGCCTGGACTGGCCATCCTCATTGTGAGCAAGGAGCAGGGCTTTTAAAACTGTAAATCAAGTTTTTGAAGCATAGGCAAGTGTGAAGTACATATGGCATTTTGCATTTTGAGAAGCTTTGTATAGTCGTTCCTGCACAGTCACTTCCCTTTGGTTATTTGCAGCAAGCAGATACACTTTTAAAAAACAACCAGGCTTCAGTGTGACTTTGAAGCACATATTTTTATCTATTTCTTATCCTTATTGAGATATAGTATTTTTATACCTTTATGACTGGTCTAATCATGTTTCCTTCTATAGGCCTCCCTCTAGAGATGTACCTATCTTCAGAAAAGGTGTAGACCAGCTTTGATAGGTCCCTTGAATTCACTGGCCTGTGATTTTTTTTTTTTTTTTTTCCCCCCAAATCATCTGTTAATACTTGTGTCCAGTTGAAGACAGCGTGCATGAATGTGCTGATGAAATACTATTTCTACAGTGAATTTTCTACTATGTTTGCCATCTTCCACCTCCAAAAATAACTGTGAAAAATGTCCCTCTACCTCCTATGGTTTGACACTGGAGTTAGCCATTGTACTAATTTTGTCTGTCTGTAGCAGAGGTCACTTGTTGGAAAGAGTGGTTGTGGGTGGATTTCTCATGGCTGGCTCATGCCTGCGCCTCTACTTCCCAACTGCTTCAGGGTTTGAGATCTCCCTTGATTCTGCATTTCACGTCTGCTGTACGTCTGGGTCTAGAGCAAGCCATTTGGCTTGCAGAATAAATGCAACACAGTGATGGTGTGCAAGATGTCCCATTATAAAGGGAAATCGCTTAAAGAGGGAGGGGAGAGAAATTGCAGTCGTCTTGTTAGCATTTTTCTTGAGTCATTCCTTCCTGCTCCTGTGCCCCTTGGTTTAATACTGAGAAATGCTGAGCTGAAACACAGCTGCACACCTGACAATTTGAAGCCTGCTGGCCGCTAATAACTATTGCTTCTGATGCAATCTGAAACACGTCTGGAGTTTGTATGTGTATTTAATTTCATTTATGTAAGTTTTGGGTTTTTTTTAATCTGTAAAGTATGAAAAATAGAAGAATATTCTCTGACGTTAGACTTAATTCACTGGATTGAGTTGTAAAGTGGGTCAACTTTGAGTTAGCTTAATTTAACATCTAATGGTGAAGCACATTGAGCCACCTTAAATCATGGAAGTGTACAAAGGGACAACTTAAGAAATACAATTACTAGAATGATGTGCTGTCTATCAGGAGGTTTGCTTTATTTTTTTTTCTGCCAGAATGTTAGTTATTATCTTGCTGGATTCCTGTCCTTTGCCCTCCTGGGAGGTGTATGCTTCTTTTGAGTGAGCACTCACTAAATGCCAGAATTGGCACAAAAATCTGAGTCTTAGAGAGGTGGTTTCAGAGAAAGTAATAAAGCTTGTTCCTCCAAGGAATTTTTGTCATTCTGGATAAAAAACTCAATGCATTATCATCTCTCTGTCCCACAACCTCAGTTCACCAGCAGATAGGATCCAAGGATCCAATATACAAGTACCCCACTGGACACAGAAAGCTGGGCAGATACGTTACAGAAGTGGCAAGCGTTTCTTCTTTGGATGTTGTTGTGCAGGGAAAAAGATCTGAAGAGGTGTCTTCAACATAATGATGTGGAGCATTGAATTCTGTGCTTCATGAAAAAGTGCATCTTGTTCGGATCCTCCTGTTGTGCCTTGGGTAATCTGGCAGCCCTGAAGCTGCCAGGCCTGCCACGCAGTGACAAGGGGAGGGCGAAGCAATACTTGCTGCTGACCAAGTGTTGTAGACTGCAGTAACTCAATTTTTGGCATTTGCATTAATGTGTGTTTTACTTTGGGCAGTCAACGTTCAAGTAACGGGATACCATAAAATAAACAGGAAACTTAACATTATTTTTTTGCTCAAAAAATCCAAGCTTGTGTATTTCATCCAAATTATTTTTCAGCATAACATGATATAGCTTTGTAGTACAGCTCATGGTAATGTTTATGATTTCACTTTTTATTTAATGGTTCATTAAAATGCCTATTTTTTCTTCCTCTCACCCCCCCAGTTTTTAAAAGTCCCTTATTTGGACTTCTTTTTTTTCGGGTGGGGTGTTTTTTCTGGTGTTAAATAACAGTTACAGCTTTATCTGAATTTAGTTCCTGTCATTCTTCCTGATGCTGACCATGATGCGCATGAATTCTTCATGCGCATTTTCTCTGCCTGCTTTCTTCATAACAATATATGGGAGCGACAGAGTGCTAAATGTCTTTTAAATGCTGACAAAACTTCCATGTTTTCCATGGGTAGTAACTACTGTGTTTCTAGGGTGGTGGAATCGTGACAGCTATATTTGAAGTTGCTCTTTGCTTCTGTTTATAAGACTGTGTTTTCAGTTGCTTCCAATTGTGCTAGACTTGTGCTATTTGGGCTGAAATTTCTGTCCTCAGGAGAGACGAGGGCAGCTGAGTAAGGATTGGAGTATCTCAAATAATTCAGTAATTACTAATTATTTCCATGTTATGTGAACAGTGTCCATCTTTCATAAGCTGCACTCTGGACAGGATGTGTTGGATGTGCTTGGCAAGTAAAAAATTTTGATGTGAATTAATTCGGGACCAGCCATGGGCTGCTGACACTTTTGTTTTGTTCTGGATTCCAGTAGAAACTTCCTTTCCTATTAGAGACTTAGTTCTCCCAAAATTGAGAGGTGGCCCTACACAGTCTCTGTAGATTCATCATTTTGCTCTCAGAAATGTATCATTCAGGTGTTTCCCTCTGCCATGTAGTAGAGCACATTGTAAATGTCTGTGCTGGGCTTTCATTTTTAGCCTCTTCTGCTTCAGGTAAAGGAAAATTATTTTGATCAATTCCTTCAGAAACAGCCACCTTAAAAAGGTCTGCTTGTGTGTGGACTCCACTGTTATTACCTGTTGCTTTTACATGTAGACTAAAGCCCAGTACGCACCACCTTCTGTTATCGGCTGCTCGTCCAAGGAGCTTCCTCTCTGGCGTGTTGAACTACATCGTATTTCCATGCATTGCTATTTTGGGCAGCACCTGCTGAGCACCATGGGCTCTCCTTGCCTTCTTTAAAATCTTCATAATTATCAGTTTAGGCGAGCCAAGTCTTCTCAGATGTCTGTGCTTCTGATCTTGCTTCTTCCAGACTTCTGCTAGCCTTGGCCAAAGGAGTTCCTTCAACACAGACCCCAGCCTGGCCCAGGGATGGGTTTCACCCCTATCTTCTGCTTCCTGCCTCAGCAGAACTTGGGTTGCCTGAGCAGCATCCCAGTTTCTCTGGAAACTTGGTGAAACATGGCAGTAGCCACAAAATGGTGGGAGTACTTCAGCAACACAGTGAGGGAGCTCATGAGATGGTGCATTTGCACCTATTTCCCTCACTGGTTTTAATCATAATTTAAAATCAGCAGGGGGGAAGGTGTCCTTCACCTGTACTCAAGTTCTTTTTTGTAAAGAAGAGTAGATTAAACCTATGATTACAAGTGATTGGAAACTTTATATAGAAAGAAGTGATACTTTCAACTATGCAATTACACTGTACTTTGCACTTTCACTAGTGTAGATCTTTATACCCTCTCCCTCATTTTTCAAATGATGTCTACAGTTAAAGCAACATTGGTGTCTTAAGTGGAAAAGAAAGTAAGAATTATCTGCTGGAAAAAAAAAAAGAGAATTAGGTAAAGTGGTTATTTTACTTAATGTTTTTTTTCCTTTTATAGAAAAAGTACAGAAAAGGATCTGTGGATATTTCAAGGATTAAATGCGTAGAAGTTGTAAAAAGTGATGGTATTATTCCCTGTCAAAATAAATATCCATTTCAGGTATGTTCCTTATATATAAAATACATAAATCACAGTGCTCTTTTCAACAGCACCAAGCCATTTGGATGTAACTTGCTTGAAATTACTGTCACTTCTAAATACTGAGCCTGTTCTCTGGCTCTCTGGGGCTGTGTTGGGAGGCGGTTCCGGATCAGCGATTAAAAACCATCCCCAGCAAGCTCTGCTCCCTCTGCAGTCCCCTCCCTTGGGAGCTCTGCATCATACACTTGGTCTCTCTTTTCCCCACCCTCTCTACTTGGATTTTGCCTGGAAAGTGCCTTGTCCTGGTGTTCCTTCAAAATGGGTTAGCTGGCAGCCCATTTTCCCTACCTTCATTCTTGCACATTAAATTTAATTACCCTTAAATTAAGTAAGAATAAGAAAATTAAGATAAAACTTGTTGGAGTGGTTGGAGCGAAGGGGGCAATACTTGCTTTCCACCAGTACAAGCAGCGAAGAAAAAGAAGGCAGGAATCACCCCAGAGCAGTACAGAACCACAAGGAGTTATGAAATGGCTGGGAACAAAGGAGGTCTGATTATGAAACAACTTTAGCAGTTAAATGGAACTGTTTTTAGAAAGCACATGGTGATGAATGAACCAAGTAAAGCATGAAGCACACACTTTTAAGGAATACTCTAAAGATAATGTACCATTACAAAAATCCTTCTTTATTCTATAGAAAGCATCATATATGAATAGTAAACACTACTAACCTTCTCCCAGTTTCTGTATTTTGTGCCTGAGTACACTAATTTTGCCAAACATAAGTCATTTGTCTTGTTCTGTTTCCTGAGGAATAAATAAATGAATAGTAGCAGGTGAATGTATTTTGATTATTTCATTTTCCCCCTCCTCCAGGTCGTATATGATGCTAATACTCTTTATATTTTTGCACCGAGTGCACAAAGCCGGGATCAGTGGGTGAGGAATCTGAAAGAAGGTAATGGAAATTGCTCATACTTAACATCTGGCATACATAGATACCTTTACTTGAGCTCTTTGGCCAGGATGGAGTTAACTTGGTGCTGTGTTCTGGATTTGTGGCCAAAACACTGTTAAAAACAGACTGGTGTTTTAGTTGTTGCTGAGCAGTGATTGCACAGGGTGCGGGCTCTGCCTTTCTCTCCCTCTGCCCCCACAGCGTATAGGCTGGGGGTGGGTAAGAGGCTGGGAGGTGACAGAGCCGGGACAGTGGACCTGGGCTGAGCAAAGGGATATTCCAGGCTATACAACGTCATGCTCAGCAATAAAAAAACCTGGGGTACAGGAAGAAGGGGGTTGGGGTTTTTTGGCTTCCATATCGGCAGTTGCTCAGAGACTGGCTGGGCATTGGTCTGCTTGTAGGAGGTGGTGAATGGTTGTCTTTACATCACTTTTGGGGTTTTTTTCTTTAGTTTTTAAGCTGTCTTTATCTCACGCCACAAGTTTTTCTCCTCTTGCTCTTTCTATTCTCTCCCTTGTCCTGCTGGCTGGGGGGAGTGGGTGAGTGGCTGCGTGGGTGCTTAGCTGCTGGCCGATGTCAACCCACGACAAGCTAGAAGAAGAAAATGGTAAAGCTCCTATTGCATGTATCCGCCAATTTTTATTGGGCCAGCTCATTGTTTGCATGCACAGCATGTTATAACAGGTACTGAGGGTATTGAACACACAGACTGATTTAATTTGCTTTGTGAAGTCCAGCTGCAATCAGAATTTCATTCTATGCTTTAGCACAACGTGCAAGTCATCAAAAAAACTTAAGCGAGTTTATTAATGGCATCACTCAAAAGTTTTGTTTGAATGTAGCTAGACAACATTGGACCTGATGGTGGTGTTACACTGATGTAAAATGACAGGAGGCATCTCCACTGAGATGCAATCTGATTAATGCTATCATAGTGAGTAAAGGTCTTTTTTCAAGTGCCTTTTAATGCTTTCTGCCATCATCAAATGGTCACATTAATTGCAGGTGCTCTGTAAAGTAATAAGAAATAATTCCTGGGCTGGGGACCACAGGGCAAGGAATAACATCTGCAACTCAGCAAGCCCATAGGATGGGGGTAAGGAGCCTTTCAGACCAAACACAGGCAGGTGTTGTGCCACGGAACAGCGATAAGCGTTAGCTATCTTTCCCTCCAGAACACTATTTGTAGAGGAAATCATAGAATGGTTAGAGTCAGAAGGGACCTGAAAGATCACCTAGTTCCAACCCCCCTGCCATGGCCAGGAGACACCTTCCACTAGACCAGGTTGCTCAAAGCCCCATCCAACCTGGCCTTGAACACATGTGGGGCATCCACAGCTTCTCTCAGCAACCTATTCCAGTGTCTCATCACCCTCACAAGTAAAGACTTTCTTCCTAATATCTAAACTAAATCTACCCTCTTCCAGTTTAAAACTGTTACCCCTCATCCTATCACTAACACTCCCTGATAAAGAGTCCCTCCCCACCTTTCCTGTAGGCCCCCTTTAGGTACTGGAAGGCTGCTGTAAGGTCTCCCTGGAGCCTTCTCTTCTCCAGGCTGAACAACCCCAACTCTCTCAGCCTGTCCTCATAGCAGAGGTGCTCCAGCCCTCTGATCATTTTTGTTGCCCTTCTCTAGACCTGCTCCAACAGGTCCATGTCCTTATGTTGGGGGCTCCAGAGCTGGACACAGTACTCCAGGTGGGGTCTCATGAGAGCAGAGCAGAATCACCTTGGGTCTCTTGCAGCAGTAATAAAAAGAAGGCAGGCAGAGCCCCCTTCACAGCTCTCAGGCCTTCACAGCTGCCTGAACGTTTCACACAGTGCAGGTGGACACCTGGGTCTCCTTTTGTGAATGCACCAAACACCTGCCCCTGCTGGGGTGGCCAGTTTAGGCAGGGAGTATAGCACTCTGTTCTGGAACAAAGTCATGTATTATCCTGAAAATGTCCTCTGCTGTCACTGTACCACCTCCATGTAAACGTGCAAGAAGGTCCTTAAGAGAAGCAATGCTAACGTAAGGACAAGTGAAGATTATGCCTCATGTCAATGATATTGTAATGTTATTAAAAATGGCCCTCTTGCAGATTTTATTTTTTTTTGTACCTTTCAATATATGCTCTTTTTCTTCTTGTAGAAATAAAGAACAACAGCAACATAATGGTGAAATATCATCCTAAATTCTGGACAGAGGGAATTTATCAGTGCTGCAGACAGACAGAAAAATTAGCACCTGGCTGTGAAAAATATAATCTGTTTGAAAATAGTAAGTATATATGGTTTCATACGAAGTTGTTTTGGCATATTTTTCTGCCTTTTTTTTATATGATCCTGTCATCACACCTGAATGCCCTAGGTATTGGCCAAATTTATAGAGCAGAGTAAATCATTGATACTGTGCCTAAAGTAAATAAATACACTTATTTCATTTACGAGCATTTTGTAAAAAATATAAAAGCCAACAAATTGTCTTTCTAAAAAAACATTTAGAAAAAGCTGAAAGGTATCATTGAGGTTGGTGAATTTATTTTTGACTTGGTTTTTTTTCCATCTGAAACTTCTTGACCAATGTTACTTCAGGATAAACCTTGGCAAAAAAGATTCAGCTAGAAATCTTTGCCAGCTCTTCAGTTTTAATAAATAACTTCCACATACCCTTGTAAAAGAATAATAACTGTGTTGCATTCAGTGTTATTACACCAGTGTAAAAATGATACAGAAAGTGGAAACAAAAACAGCACAGGAGAAAAGTACTGTTGAAACTGAGAAGTAACAAAAAATATATACAAAATTTATGTTTTATGTAGCGAAGCAAGGGTCAGGGGGAGTATAATTTCCTTAGAAGAACAGATGTTAATAGGAACAGACCTTTAGGTTGTGGCCACAGGAACACTGCTTCCTTTTTATATACCTTTTTTTATCCCTCTCCCTTTTGTATTTCTCATATATTTCTGCATCTGAGGGCTGGTTCAGGGATCTCTACGTGGCACGCTCAGGTGTGGCGCAGGTATTGCCAAATCCTGTCGTGAATGTAGCCTGCCGTCTGATTTAGTACGTTTTTGCAAGAATACTTAATCAACACTTTCCTAATGCTTAACTGGAGCTGTCTTTTCTTTCTGACTTACTGAACTATCCTGAAGGCTAGTTAAGATATTAAAACCTTATCTGAAATTTAAACCTTTTATTCAGTTTTTAAATTTGTAGTTAAAAGGATAGACACCAATCCTTTCCTATGCTCTGTTTCTAGGTGTAATGAGATTGCCCTCTCCAATGCCAGAAAAAAGTGTGGTAGGTGGTATCCTTAAAATACTGAATAGATAATTGCCGTTTTTTGAGATGGCATTTAGATTTGCTGTTATTCTTTCCCTACCTTACAGCAAAGGTCTGGTTTTGTGTGCATCAGTGGGCATCGTGCTGTATCTTAGGCTGGAAAAAATCCCGTTGAAACTTAGCTGCGCTTATTAGCTGTATTTGTGCTGCTGGTGGGAGAGGGGGTTGGAAAGCAAACGCCAGCCGGCATTGCTCTTTACTGGTGGCTACAGTGCGAGCCAGCCCCAAGGGTAGCACCCAGGTGATGGTCTGCCATGCACTCCAGCTGCCACCTGCAGCCACCGCAGCTCACTCCTGGGGCAACCCAGAACTAGCCCAGCTTTTGCCTCTGGGATGCTCGGGCTGGTTTGCACTGGTGTGATGGTAAGGGTGGGTGGGGTGGAATAATGGAGCGGAGTGGGATGATAATGATGTTGGGTTGTTTTCAGCGAAGGCCTCCGCCACCCGTTCCTCCAGTCGAAGAAAATGGCAATGAAGAGGAGGAGATAGTGGTAGCAATGTATGACTTTGAGCCTACAGAACATCATGATTTAAGATTAGAGAAAGGTGAAGAATATACGGTGATTGAGAAGAATGACATTCACTGGTGGAAGGCGAGGGACAAATATGGGTAAACACAAGATCCCTATTTTTTGTTATAAAGTTAATAAGGCTCTTTCCATGTTGTAGTAGTTTATACTGACTATGTGTCAACAAATAACTGTATTAGACCCCACTATGGATCCCAGCCCTGAAATCTCACCTGTATCTTTATTCACACATGGAAACCAATCTTTAAAAAAGTGTGGTTCTCAATAGATTGTGGGGCCTGAATGCAAAGATGGTTGCAGAATTGGAAGCTTTTACAGTTATATTTCCTGCCAGACTTCATGGTTTCCCAATTAAAGCTTCAGCCAGCCTGCAAAACCTTGCTAGACTGGTACAATACTCCTGCTTCCCTGGGGAATGGCTCATTAGGGAGCAATATGGTTAACACTCAGCTCAGCAGGCTCTGACTTCCAGACTTGAATAATCATCTTATTTAATAGCTGGATCATTAGGGCCAATCTCTGAATGAGTTGAGAGAGAGTTGCAGTGAGATACCTTAATGACTACAACTTTACATTCCCCAGATTAAAATTTTTTCCCTGTGGTTTTAAAGGTGAAAGTTTCCATACTTCAATATTTATCAGGTCCCTGTTGCGGTATGTGTTAGGGGTAATTGTGAGTTATTGGGCTGTGGCAGGTTCCAAACGCGTTTCCAGTGACTGGCTGGGATCTCTGACCGTAGAAGTGACAGAGCAGCAGAGGGTTACTCTTCTTCACTCCTTCTGGTGGCTTTCGGACACTTCTGCTGCCCGTGTCACTTCTCTAGGTGCCATGAAAGTTAATGTGGAAGTATTGATGCGGAAAAGTAGTTCCTGTATAATCAGCAGTGGAGTGGGCGGGTCAGTAATAAATAAATGACAGCAAGCGACCTCTGGTAATTAGAAGAATGAAACATTGTCTTCTAGGCATGAAACTCTACATGTTTTCACTCACATTATTTATTATATTTTTTTTTTTTTAGAAAACAAGGTTATATTCCAAGCAACTATGTAACAGGAAAGAAGTCCAACAACCTTGATCAATATGAGTAAGTGAATATTTGAATTAAAATCTGGAAGATCATAAAATGAAACCTATACTTTAAGAACAACAATATTTTTTTTTAAAGTTTTGAAAGCAACTATTTACATACAGTGGCATTGATCTCGGAGATGAAACTTAAATATTTGAAATAGGCGTATATTTGTTCTGATTCTCTTTATTGATTTTACTGTGATTTATAAGGTAGAGTCAAGTCAGTGAGATGGCCATCAAGCATGTAGTTTTTGGGTTATTATTATTAAAGCAAAAAAACCCCCTCCCAGTTCTGTTAGCCAAAGGGAAACTTTAAAGGAAATTTACCCATTATAAGTGTGCAGAATGTTTTGTTGTTTTGTTGGTTTATTTTTAATATTAAAGTGACACATCTGTCCAAAGTGTGTGGCAGTAAGTTAGTGGAGTAGAAAACAGTGGGAATCATTCAGAGTAAACATAATGGATCAGAGATTTTGGAAGGCAGCTCTAATTCTCAAGAAAATCTATCAGTGCGTTTTAAGTCTCAGTGTATGCATGTAACTTATCAGCTATAACAGTAAAGCGTTGTTTGGTGGTTTTTTAAATATGCTTTTTCCAGTTGATGTTCAATTGTGGAGTGCTTATTAAGAACGTCAGGATAAAACTTAACCCTGTAGTCTGCAAGCCTGTTCTTGCTGTTCAAATTTCAGTACAGCATAAACCGGTGTGCCTGAGAACTTGTGACGTATTTCATGACTTTTTAGATAAAATGGAGCTGTAAGGCAATAATACTTAAAACCAGTTTACGTAACCACGTTAGTAGCTCCGAAGCTCTGCTCTCAGCCATGCATGGTTCTGACTGCTGTCTTTTTACAGAAGGTAAAATTTCTTCTGGGATTTTGCCCTTGGCTTTACTAGAGGGAATTACTTGTTCTTTGTTGCTTTCTCATCTTTGAGGCTCTTGTCGAGAGCCCTGCCCTGCTCTGGGCTGGGCCGCGGGGCTGGCAGAAAGGGAAGGAAGGAACTGGGCTGCCTTATCTGGTCCAGCCGCTTTGTGCCTTACCGCCTTGGGGTCGTACTTCTCAGTCACTGCACAGGCCAGGGAGGATTACTCCAGGTCATCTACCAACTGCAAGAAACCCCTAACTCCGGAACAGCAGAACTTGATTAGAGGCTGCAGTACCTCTTCCCCGCTTCGTTACTACTGTGACAGCATAGCTCAAAACGATTGCACCGTGCCATTTGCGAGCTGTGTGCTTTTCCTTTTTATGTTATTTGCTACAGCTGGCTGAAATGTCAGTGCTTCTGTGGCTGCTTTAACCTGCCCATGCAGCACCGAGCTTGGGGATGTGCAACCATGACATTTAATTCGCTTTCAGCCTCCTCTTTGGTAGGCGGGTCCTCCCTGGAAAATCAGAACCGTGAAGTTATTGAAGGAAATAGCAGTCTAGCAGCCAGCTCCACAGGTGGCCGGACCAGTGTGCCAGGGCTGCCAGCCTGCCCTCGGGCTGCTGGTCAGAGCAACTCCCGCCATCAGCCTGCGTGCGTTTCAGAAGTGGTTTAGCTGAAAATTAGTTCAATTACCTGAACTTTATGGGCTTCTGTGGGAATCTCACTGGATTTGTTTCAGGGCTTTTTTTATGAGATAACTGCACAATGTAATAGAAACTGATTTTTTTTTTTATTTTTATTTTTTATTTTGCACATTAACACAGGTTCAGTTCTTGACCTTGACTTATCATAAAATTATTGAATCTGTAGCTTTGGAATACTTTTCTTCAAGCATTTTAGGTAAATTGTGCACCTTGGAGAAGTTTTGGTAACTGATGTTGTGTTGCAGGTGGTACAGCAGAAACCTGAACAGAAGCAAGGCAGAGCAGCTCCTCAGAAACGAGGTGAGCACAGCAGCCTTGCAGTATTAACTGTGAAATTTGTGTAAAGTAGCTGCTTTTATTAAAGCAGAGGTTTATTTTGGCATGCACAAATCACAGACTGAGTAGAAGAGACATGCCGCTTAAAACCACTTATACAAAACTGTCAATGTGCTTGTGTTTTAGGATAAAGAAGGTGGTTTTGTGGTGAGAGACTCAAGTCAGCCTGGCCTGTATACAGTTTCCCTTTATACAAAATTTGGAGGGTGAGTTTCTGTGTCTGCTCTGCACACCTTGTCTTGTCCAAATCCATTTGCATCCGTATTCAAATCCATGGGCTGGAGAAAAGCCCCGGAGAGAGCTCAAGAAAGAAATGAGGGCTGCTGTGATAGAAAAGACGTGACTAAAATGAGCTTCTCAACTCCGTGGTTAGGTCACGTTTGGCTTAATCTACTGTAGACCTGAACCTCCACCCAAGAAGGGAGGTCTTGCTTTCCCACCCTGTTTGGTCTCTTCCTTCCTCCCAGCCCAAGTATTTGCATTGGCGTGCGGTGAGCTGGATCTGGGAGCTTACCCGGCTGAAATTAACCTTTTATGGGTTAATCTTCAACTCAGTCTGAGCACTGAGATGAAGGCAAGTCACCAGTGCTTGGGGTCTTCGATATTCAAGTTGTTCCTGCTAAGTGTGTGTCATTGGGCACCCTAGCTGGCCCTTTTGGTTTTCTTTTCCTAATCAATGTGCTCCTCTTGCGATGTCATTTGTTGTGAATTTTTTATTAATAACAACAACGAGAATTAGTAATATTATTATTGTTGTTACTTTTCCAGAGAAGGTTCATCAGGAATAAGACACTACCATATAAAAGAAACAGTGACATCACCGAAGCAGTACTACCTCGCAGAAAAACATCTCTTTAACTCCATTCCAGAAATAATTGAGTATCATAAACATAATGCAGCAGGTAGATGAATTGTATTTTTTCTGTCACTTAGGGTTGATTTGAAAAGGAGTGTGAGGCGTTTTAATTAAAGTTTTTAGGTTTTTATAGTTCCTTCTTTTTCAGGGAAGTTTTGAAACACTGCATTTTCACATTTTTTCAATATAGGCAATCATTTGAAAGGTTTTATGTAAATATATATGTATATATATATAAATGTTACTGTCTCCGGAGTAACGGAAGAACAGCTGTATCAAGTCAGGAAAAATTCATTTAGCTCCGCATGGTGTCTCTATCAGCTGCCTGTAACCCACAGCAGATGGATAGGGATGGTACTTCCCCAGAGTACTCACTAGGCGCTAGCTTTTTACCTCCAGGTCACCACTGCTTAAAATGATCTAATCTTCCCATATAGCAAACAGTTGAGGGGAACAGTAATGTAGTGTTTAGGAAATCCCTAAAGATGAGGCTTTGTAAAGGTTAGACACTTCAGATCTGTAGCTGATGGCTGATGCTGGTGTCCACCCACTGTATGACGGGATGGGGAGAGTTTAAGAATCGGGTTGAAGGCACAGATAGTAATATAGTATATTTTTTTCATGTCCAGTCTGTGTGTAAATTTCCCTCATGACTGATATTTTCCAGATGTTTATATATAATTCAAATGACCTGGCATTTCCTGATGATATTCTGGAAAATGCCTTTATGGAAAACATGCTCCAAAACATAACCCTGCTTTTCATTTATTACAACTGACTTTACTACTTGTTTTAAACTGCTTCATTGCTTTTATCTTATGGTGTACTGAGTTCTGATAAGATTTTAGGAGAATATTCAGCTAGCATGCAGCATTTATTTTGTATATGTAAAATTCTCGCATGAAACTGCTGGGGTTTATATGTGTGAAACAGAAATGATCAAAAGTAATGTTGAGAGTATACATTTTAGGTAATCTTTCTGACCTGAAAGGGGTCCTCAGCCTTTGTTGGTGCCAGCATAACTGTAAAGCACAAATATATACGGATATATCTATATCCATCTCTCAGCAGTAAAGAAGATGCAATAAGTTAGATGCAGTGAGTGCTCCTGTGTGCCTCTTGTAGCCACTTTGAGTAGTCAAAACAATGAGATAGCAGAAAATATGGTCAAAACTGTATATAATGATAAGTTTATTGTTATTCAGTGTTGGAGTTTGCAGTGAACAAGTGCCTGATTTGCTGCCTGCCACTATTTCAGAAGTAAGCTGTGTCTCTTGAACTGTGTTTGAACCTCAGGTCTTGTTACCAGGCTGCGTTACCCAGTGACCCCAAAGAAGACGACAGCACCAACTACGGCAGGATTCAGCTACGGTAATTGCATGTTATGTTAATCTACATGTATCCTTTCTAATGATTTTGTGTATCTTAAGATGCTACAGTATTTGCTAGAAATTTTGAAAAGACCTAATTTTGTACTGTGGTTTGCTCTGCTAACTTACATGGGTGCAAGTTGTACCTTGGAGACCCTTGCACAGAGGATTGGCATGCGAAGGCATCCCAGCTGGTGGTAGGCATGTGGTGCATACGGCAGCAGTGAGGAGAGGCAGAACGTGTCACCAGTGCTCCAGGGGAATTCGGCATCTTCCTCCATGCTTATGTGGACACCTTGAGCTCTGCCTGACTAAAGAGCTGTGCCTTTGACTCCTTCATAAGCTTCCAGACTTCTGGCCCTTTGATTTTTGTGAAGGGGTTACTTTTTTTTTTTTAATATAACTTCAGAATAACCCGTATTAAGCATGGCACATCAAGTGATATGAGAAGCTTCTACACATTGGCGTAACTTTCTCTGATAACAGCTTGCTGAAGTCAAGTCTGATAATATCAGTATGTAATTACTGGCAAGGGAAAGTTTGAGTTTCGCCTTCTGTGTTGGTCAGGAGCTGCTTAAAGGTCATGTCTACCTAAAAGTTTGTTTGTTTTATGAGGTATAGAAGTGTTCAGTTTTCAGGTTAATTCTAAGACGTTTTCTCCCTAAATTCCCTAACTTGCTGGTAATCCAGTTTCCCTTTCCTCTTCCTTATCACCTACCAGCTCAGTAGGTTCCTTAATACAGGAGTCGCATGCTCTCGTTTGTTTTGTTTTATAGAGAAATGGGAAATTAATCCCTCGGAACTGACGTTCATGAGAGAACTGGGGAGCGGTCTGTTCGGCGTAGTGCGCCTTGGGAAATGGAGGGCGCAGTATAAAGTGGCCATCAAGGCAATTCGGGAAGGTGCGATGTATGAAGAAGATTTCATTGAAGAAGCTAAAGTAATGATGTGAGTTGTGTGCTTGGCACTTTTATTGCCAGTTCTAGGCCTCCAATGCAGTTTACTGATTATAGATAAAACACTTGGGGCAGGTGGTATTTTTGGAGTTTCTTGGGGTGGAGAGCTAGCACAGGGTGGAGGAAGTAATAACGACATGATCTCAATCTTTTCAGGAAGCTAACGCATCCTAAATTAGTTCAGCTGTATGGTGTGTGCACACAACAGAGACCTATTTACATCGTGACAGAGTTCATGGAGCATGGCTGCCTTCTCAATTACCTGAGGCAAAAACGGGGAGTTTTGAGTAAAGACGTCCTGCTCACTATGTGCCAAGATGTGTGTGAGGGAATGGAGTACCTGGAGAGAAACAGCTTTATCCACAGAGACCTGGTAACATCCCACTAGGCAATACACTCGTCTTTGCAATCTTTATTTTTGAACTTACCTATTCCTTTTTGAAACAGCCTGTTTGTAAATAATGGCTTTTGTTCTTGCAGAAATCAGAAGTAGTTAAAGTTGGCTCTTTAGGGTCTAATCAAGTCTCTAAAACTGCCCTGTACAGAAAACTATGAGAGGTTTCTCTCTCCCAAGAAAATGGAATAAAAGCTCTCTGAAATTTTTATAAAGAGGTAATAGCTATTTGCACTGATATAATAGCATATCTCTGTTCTGTATTGGTGCCATTTTCACCACTCGTGAATCCCTTGAGATGATAATTTTTTCTGGTGATTTTTTACAAAAACGTTTAGTTGTCAAAATAGTACTATCAAGAGCAAATGCACTTACACCTTTTATTCCAGGCCGTAATGAGAATACACTACTGAACTTGGTAAATCGGTGAACTTGCTAAGCAATGATGACTAAGTGCTCATTAGACTTTGTAATTTGTGTGCAAGAGACTGCAAGTTTTTCATCTAGCTCTAACCATTCCCTTTGCAGGCTGCCAGGAACTGCTTGGTGAGTGACTCAGGAGTGGTCAAAGTGTCAGATTTTGGAATGACAAGGTATGGCTGAGTGTGCAAACACATTTGTGGGGATTTGGGAAAATTCACCTAACCCTTGTTCTTAGCCATAAGGCAATATACGCCCAGCAAAATTACAGGCAAAAGTGATCTTTTTTTTGACCTCTCTAGGGAACATTTTTTAGTTCATTTTTTCCAGTGCCTTTAAAGCTTGTCCATTCTGTGGTCGTGTGCTGATTTCCTGACTCATTTTAAGTCTGAAAAATCATAACATGGGCAGTTTATTCTCTAGAGAAGTAAGCGTGTCTAGCATTTACCATGAGAGACCTGGCTTTGAACTGAATCCGTGGTTGGACTGGTCTTCTATTAGCTTCTATTAACTCTCTGTAGCATCTGTGAAAATCTTACAAATCAGTAAGTGATTAGTAGTGATGCAGGAGGTGTACTAGAGCTTGTGTCTCAGCAGAGCTCACACTGCAGAGATAATAGTCGTTAATCTGTATTTTGGTAAATAAATGATAGAAAGAGGCTGCTCAGTGAGTTTGGGATGTTCTTGTGGTAGATGGTTCAGAGTTGCATCTCGCTAGCTGAAGTGCTGGGAGGTGCTGAGACCTGGACAGAGGTTAATTTCCTGCCTTTGTTAGCACCCATGGTTGTAGCATCAGGTGGGTGATGTGTGGGCAAGAGGGGGATGGGGAGAAGTGCTTACAAGGAAGGTGTTAAAGCACCATGGTTTGACCATGCTTTTCTTGGCTTTTGCGACCTTTCTGTTTCACTGAGCTTGCATGTCCCCTGACGTCTGAATTCAGACTGGCTGGTAAGAAACAGAGCAAGAAATCATAGAATCATAGAATGGTTAGAGTTGGAAGGGACCTTAAAAATCATCTAGTTCCAAACCCCCTGCCATGGCCAGGCACACCTTCCGCTAGACCAGGTTACTCAAAGCCCCATTTGACGTGGCCTTGAACACTTCCAGGGATGGGGCCTCCACAACTTCCCAGCCAGTTCCAGTGTCTCACCACCCTCACAGTGAAGAATTTATTTCTAATATCTAATCTAAATCTACCCTCTTCCAGTTTAAAACTGTTACCCCTCATCCTATCACTAACACTCCCTGATAGTCTCTCCCCATCTTTTCTGTAGGCCCCCTTTAGGTACTGAAAGGCTGCTATAAGGTCTCCCTGGAGTCTTCTCTTCTCCAGGCTGAACAACCCCGGCTCTCTCAGCCTGTGTTCTTAGGAGAGGTGCTCCAGCCCTCTGATCATTTTTGTGGCCCTCCTCTGGACTCGCTCCAACAGGTCCATGTCCTTCTTAGGTTGGAGATCCCAGAGCTGGACGCAGTAGTCTTGGGTGGGGTCTCACCAGAGCAGAGTAGAGGGGCAGAATCACCTCCCTTGACCTGCTGGCCACACTTCTTTTGATGTAGCCCAGGATGCAGTTGGCCTTCTGGGTTGCGAGTGCACATTGCCAGCTCATGTTGAGCTTCCCATGAACCAACACCCCCAAGTCCTTCTCCTCAGGGTTGCTCTCCAGCCATTCTCTGCCCAGCCTGTATTTGTGCTTGGGGTTGCCTTGACCCATGTGCCAGGACCTTGCACTTGGCCTTGTTGAACTCTGAGGCCTTGTTGAATTTTATGCTTTTGCATTGTTTTCTCTCATAATACAGACATTTAACTTGTGGATGGCCTAGTTGTCTGTTGTATAGCTAATAATAACAAGAGAAGACTGAGGTCATAAGAAAAATGAACTGGGTCTTGACTGAAACCTTAGTATTGTGCCAGAGAAGCATTTTTATTGTGTGATGCTAACAGTCGTGGCCATTAGGTGGCAATATGAGCTTCTGATATTCAAATCCAAATCTAACTTAAAATTTGCACGCTAGGAGGCTGACTGAAAGATATCGTGTTTTTCTTTTTGTTTTTTTTTTTTTTAAGGTATGTCCTTGATGATCAGTACACAAGCTCCTCAGGGGCTAAATTTCCTGTGAAATGGTGCCCCCCAGAAGTTTTTAATTACAGCCGATTCAGCAGCAAGTCTGATGTCTGGTCATTTGGTAAGACATTAATCACTGAAAGAAAGCACTATTATTTTATCAGTAGCAGTTAAGCTCCAGTTATTGGGAAGGATTCAACATCTGAAAAGAAGCTCTGAGAAGACGCTCAGAGAACCTGTTAGCAACAGTTACACGCTTGCATAAAGTTCCACAGAGACCTTCAGAACTGTTATTTATTAAAACCCACGCTACTAGAGTAAGATGTTTTCAGCAATGACACAGGTGAACACTTTCTAGAACATGGATCTCAAACTTTATCTATCAGAAATCCTTAGCCCAGGGCTCAAAATAAACATATTTTTAAGAAGTTATTTGCTTATTTTCTTAATGTTCCTTTTTTTTTTTTAGGGGTTTTAATGTGGGAAGTATTTACAGAAGGAAAAATGCCCTTTGAAAAAAGCTCCAACTATGAAGTGGTAACAATGGTTAGCCAAGGACATCGTTTGTATCGGCCCAAACTAGCCTGTAAGCAGGTGTATGAAATCATGATGATGTGCTGGCAGGAGGTATATACTTTTTTTTTTGGGGGGTCTTTGAATTGAAAAAAAGGTTAGTCTAGCAAGAGCAATTAATCCCTGTTGCAGCATTCTGACTGTATCCGGCTCTCAGCTATTTGTGTGTTCATGTTGAAGACAAAGATCTCCCCTTGGTTTGCAACTAAACTAGAGCTGTAATAGGAAAAAACAACAAGGAAGTTTCTATGAAATAAACAGACTGTCTGATTAAGTATGCAAAGGCATTTAATAGCAAAAAGAAATGATTGCTAAATCTGTGCTTGTCAGGACTATATCTGCGTGCAAATACTGCTAGCAAAAAAATTCAGTCAGAATGGCCCAGAGGTGCGGAATCTGATTTTATATTGCTTCAGTTTATTAATAATTACAGAAACATGCCAGAATGACTGACAATATTTTTAAATTAATACTTCATTACCTTATTATAAATTATATAGGAAATGTAGATTAACTTGCATTTGAATCTAAATACAAATCCCAAGATAATGAAAGATAACTATTAATTCTCCTGTCCCAGAAAGATACTGACTGTACAGTTTTCAAAGGGGTCAAAGGGGGCAGCAAACCCAAATTTAATACTTTAATCAACTAAATCAGTATAAAACATTTTTTTGTAGTATTAAAGCAGAAAGTCTCTAAAAGGATAGGTGCATTTAATGAGGTCTCTCTAATTTTGAGAGAACAATCGAAGAAACCAAGACTGGAAAGAGCTATATGATTTATTTCTAGTTAGTCTTTGCCACAGGGGTTCCTGGAGAAAAACTGCTCTTTTCCAGTAACAAAGATGACATACTGTCTGACGCTTGTCTTGGAGGAGAAGGTGCTGGAACAGAGAGCAATTAGTCATCAAACCAACTGGTGGAGATCAAAAACTTAGAAAGCAGTTGGTTTATACAGCAAAAAATACATTAAAAACAACAGTGCCCTGGGGGGCTGCAGAATGGCAAATATGTCTGTAGTTCAAAAAAGCTAGTCACAGGAGCCAGGAAACTACAAATCATGAAGTTTTGTTTGTGCTTGGTAGCCTGCTTGAAAAGGTCATTAAAATGGAATAATAAATCACTTAGAAGATAATGTTATTTGTTAACACTTTTTGAATATTAGAATGTATTTATATGATTTATATGAACATCAATGAAATTGATTAAAAATATATTGATTTCATCAGGGGTTATTAACAATAAAATCTCAGCAGTCGTTGTGTGGGAGAGAGTCTTTGTGAATCACAAACAGGACACAAGTAATGGCAAGATACTGTCAGTCTTTGTCATAAACTATGATTAACTGTAGGTACTTCAGTTCTCCTTTAATAATTTTATTAATGACTTGTAGACGAAAGTGAATAGTGAGGCTTCAAAATTCAGTAGGTGATACAAATCTAATTAGGCTGATAAATGGAGGAAAAGTGCAAGTTAACCAGACATTCAGAAGATGCTAAATCAACTCTCAATAAGGTCAGTGAAGATGCTACCTCAACATACTGCCGTAATTAAACAAAACAAACAGGATATTATGGCACATAAGGAACTGCATGGAAAATAAACACAGTAGATGAAGGATGCTCTTGCATAAGTTATGACACAGTCTCATTTTGGAGTCCAAAAAATAACGCTGAAGTGAAAGAGGCTTCAGAGAATGACACTCAAAATTCTTAGGAGCACGAACAATTTGCATAAAAAAAGAGTGGAGCAATTCACTGGGGGAGATGGTGATGGGGGCAAAAATGAAAATGTGTAGCACAGTGGAAAATGATTATATGAAAAGTGTAGTTCAGCAACACCTATTTATGGTTTTTTTAAAGCATAAAAAAGGTGACACTTACTTGAAATTAAGGGATAAATCTAAAACCTACACAAGGAAATATTTTTGCATGTCATGTTTAATGAAACGGTGAATTCACTGCCACAGAATGCTATTAAGACCAATAATTTATCAAAATCAACACACCTTTATTGCTTTCTGATCACAGTTATGCTTGCTTTTATTTTTAGAAACCAGAGGGACGCCCGACTTTTGAAGACTTGCTTCACACAATCATTGACATTGCAGAGGGTGAAGATGCTTTCTGAAAAAAAGGCAACAGCAGCACAAGTACAGGAAAGAAGCCACTTTCCAGAGATGCGGCTTCACCATTTCTTTTTAAGGGCTTGATTCTGTAAGCTACTGGATGCTGCTAAACTGCATAGGGAACCTCTAACGTCTGATCCAGTTCAACACCAAGAGAGTTTTACATGATGTTGAGAAATAAGCACAGTGTCTTCAGCAATACTAGCCATCTTTGTATTTTCTCTGAAAAGTCAGCGTTGCATAGCTGGCAAGTTGAGCTTTTTATGGAGGAAAAGAGAGAATGTGGCCAAAACCCAAGAGCTTCATTTACATTTACTGGGTTGGGTTCATGTATATACAGTCCACGGTTTCTGAGTTTCTCTTTACACAGACAGTAGTAGTAGTAGTAGTGATTTGCATGCTTAGAAATTGAAGGTATCTATAAATGGCTATTTACTGACATTGAAATGTTTCCAGAGATTCTCCAGAAACATTACTTTTCTCTGTTGATGGGTGTTTTATGACACATCAAGAACACAAAACGTGCCCCTCTCATTTGCAGACAGTAGGTTGTGAACAGCACAGTATTCAGTTTAGTGGAACACTCTAAAAGCTTTGCTTCAGACGCGAGCCATGATATGCCCCAAGCCATTGTATGCTGTTTGGTCAACCACAGACCTCTCACCGTTAGCCTTGGTGTTACTTGTGAAAAATAAGTCCCAGATTTAGCACAACTGGCTGTCAGTGTAGCATAGTACCTTGTTTTGGAATAATTATAAAATAATTTATATGCTGTATGTATTGTAAATATATAAATTACATGCATTTATTTATATGAAGTGTGTTTTCCTCTTGAAATTTTCAAGTTTGTCCTACTTTCACTTACATACACAACTCGATCCATAGGGTTGTAAATGAAAGAAAGTGCACTGTCAAGTGTGTTTAAGGAGAGCTTCTCTTTCTGTCTGTCATCTGTATGTACAATGATCTAAATATCATACTACATGTGTATGTAAATAAACTGAATGTTAACTATTGTTTGGAACCAACTAATGTGTTGCCAATAATTTACTGTCAGTGCATCATAAGCCAAACTCATTGTTCATGTGAATATGGTGTTATGATAGTCCTGGTATATCTATATAAAATATATATTAGTATAAATACGTATTTAAATGCATTTGGCCATGATGAAATGTTCAGTGCAGAAATGCCTGAATTCCTTAGGAGTTACATGCTCTGTCCACTCTGCTAGAGGCTGTCTCCACAGCCTTGCTGAAGCCTGTTTCAATTAACCTGACTTTGTACCAGTGGATGTGAGGCGTATTTGCCCTTCAGTTTTGCTGTAGCCACCTCCTTGAGTAACTTTATTACATGTTTTCTTTTTTTTTTTCTTCCGTTACTTTTGTCCTTGTGCCATGTGTAATAGAAAATAGATTGCACAAAAACTTCTTTTTAAAAAAAATTTTTTGCAAATAGGTGGGAGTATGGTGAAGTTTATTTCCAATCAAGCTAAGTATAGTTACCTTTAATAACTTAATACATGCCATCATTGCTGCATTTGAGTATTTCCGTAATCAATTTTGGAGATACTTAGATCCCTGCACTGCTTTGTCTAAGCCTTTATGATCAAAAGGAGAAAGCCTTTTGTTTCTTGGAAGGAATAGTTTCCTTTTCTCATGCTATTTCATTGAAAAGTTACAGGCTGTCAGAAAAGGTTTAAGTGTCTACTTCCTTTTTCTTAATGACAAAGTCTCAGAAGATTGTCGAAGTGATGCAAACCAACGTGTCAAAGTGTTGAGTCCAAACCCACCACCTAATCAATACCAACTGCAGGTATTGTTAAAGGGGAAAATCCAGAGTTTTCTACCTGTAGTAGAAAAAGGAACATGGAAGGTCTAAGGCAAGCTGAGCTCGTCTTTCCTTCCCTAACTGCTCCTTTGCACCCCAGTTTCTCAGTGGAGACAATGGAGACCCTGCAAAGTGTGGCATTGCTAATACTTGTGACACTGCGTCATGAGGAATGCTGCAGTAATAAGTAGTATTTCCCTTGAAACACAAATGCAGCATAAGAAAATCAGGAGATTAATAATTTCCGATGAACCTTAAGCCTGTTTCTAGATGATAATTATATATTTAGTATTAATTTATATGATAAAACACACCCTAACTGCTGACTTTTGGCAGCAGTTTCCTCATTGAGGTGGGGGCTTTGAATCCAACCCCTTGGCCTGCCTCTTCCTAGTACCTAAGGATAGCTTCTGCATACCTGCCATTGGGTTTGATACTTACTTAGGATACCAGGAACTGTGAGACACCTAGTTTTTAGATGAAAGTATTTTTTTAGTTGAATGTAGCCTTAGATGGTTAATTTTGGAAGGGATCAGAACACCTCTGGAGGCAGCTGTCTTGCTGACTGTCCTGATGTCTTCAAAGACAGGTTGAAATACCACACCATCTTTTCTTCGGGATGAGCTAACTCATCCTTAAGCAACTTCAGTCTCTATTCCTCTGTTTATTATAATGGAATTTTTTCAAAGGTTGGGGTCAAAAATGCATCTGAACAGAACAAAATATTGTGATAGACATCTGCTGTATTTTCCCCCTTTTTTTAAAAGGAATATTTAGCCCTACTAATTACAGTTTAATAATTTTTTCTGTAAAATGTGTGATACTAGAAAGCAGACACTTTTTTTACCGTTTTAAACATATGTCAGATTAGTCTGTTTAGGGCAGCTTTTTTTTTTTTTTAAAAAAAAAAAAAAGGTAAGTAGGCGGGGTCAAGCAGGACTTGAGGTTTACCATGTTTCATATCAGAGTGAAGAGCTCAGCTGGGGCTGTTTTACTGGCACAACTGATGAAGAGAGGTTTGCATTTTCATTTGAATATAAGCGGACAACCAGACATGATTCTTTCTACGTGTAAGTAAACTGGGCCGTGTGTGTTGATCTTGCAGTTTTGTGTTGTGCAGCAGCAGTGTACTTAGCAAATGAGCTATTTAAATATTGCCATAAAAATACCAACCAGCTTTCTCTTGTGCTGCTCAGGTGATCTCTGTTCAGACTGATTGTCTTGACTTTCAAAATTACTGCACAAATGTGAATCCATTGTATGATGGATTCAGCAAAGCAACTACTTTTACATATAGATAGGGAGATAACTCCCACATACTGTCCTTAAAAGCATGTGCAGCATAGATGTGACTAAAATGTTTGGTAGAACTAGAATTGCCTTTCTTCCAGAGCAGAATTAACTCACAGGAAAGACAAAAAGCCTCACCTTGCACAAGTAAAAAGCTTGTCTTTTAAAGCATTTTTAGAAGCAAACTACACTGTGGCTTTCTACTACTGATTTTTCTAGCACTGTTGAAAACAGGCAGACATACTAGATCAGGAGGCATATCGTGTTTCAGTAAAGGTCTGGGTTTGATGGGTGAAGCTGGGTTTGTAGTGTTGAACACAGTTCACCTGCTGCCACGCTGCAAGAGCAAGAATTTCTTACAAAACATGCTAGAAGAGTGCAAGTCGTGGATATTGACTACAGGACTTTCAAAATTGGTAGTGCTTTGAGAAACAGTGAATCAGAAAGAAACTCAAGCCAAGAAGCCTATGAAATAATAAAATGACAAAATGCAAATTATAAAAATTAATCTCTAACTTGTTGCTTTTATCTTTGATACTGCTTTCCCAAGGCTGCAAATTAAAGTGAGTTCTAACTGAAGATAGGAAGAAGCCTGCACATACAAAGGAGTATGAATTGGCCACCTATACAGACCATGTTTTCAACCCAAAGCATGCTGCTGGGTGTTGTGGGACTTTATCAGGCCACTTATTGGCAGCAATGGACCATCTCAAAGGACTTGTGTGTTTTCACTATGCCTTCTCTCTTTTTGTGGGACTATCTTTCAGCTTCTCCAGCAAATGGCTGTTCCTGACAGCTGACCAATCTTTTTCTTCTTCCTCTAGCATCCCATCTTCTCCGTTTTGCACAGATACGTTTGTTTTCAGGCCTCTAAGTTGGTTATCAAAACGTTAGCTGCAAATTTTTAGGCTATTTGTCAGGCTAGAGCCAGCACCAGTTTCCTAGTATTTCCAATTCATCCGCATGCTTTTCTTGCCATTATATCTTTTCTCGTTTCAAAACTGTGCATGCTAAAAGGTCTGATTTTGGGCATCAGAATTTGATAGGCTATCATGGCTCTGTACTAGTGTTGGGATTCGTATTTGTTAACCTGTCACCAGGGAGATAATATGACAGTGTTTTAAAAACAAGTGTCTTCCTCCTAATACAGTCATTTCCAGAAAGAAAAAGACAAGAGTAGTGAAATGGTCTACGTTTTTTGTTCCTGTGTTAAATTATTTGTAGAATTAGGTGAACTTTGTCTGAGGTTGCAAGCTTTCATCAGAAATTGGAGAAATTAAATTCTCTGCACAATTATAGAAGGAAAATGGCAAATTCTAGATTCAACAGCCTAAATACTCATCTTGTTTGCTTTAAACTTAGGTTTTAAGCTGCTGACTTTAATTGCTCCATGGTGACATACACCCTGAGGATCAAAGCCAAATGTGTTTTGGTAGCTTATGTTTTGATAGAACACAGGGAAATGTGGGCTGAGAGGTCTAGTGGGGCTGTGGATGTTCGAGAAACCTTCCTTCCTGGGGATTTAAAAGAAGCAAAATTTGATCAATTTTTCTGGAGTTTTGGGAAAATTTTAGAGTATGTAGGAAACAGGATCAGGACCTGAAAATAGTGGGTGGGACCATAACAGACTTCCAAAAATAATTTACTGTTTAAAATTATTAAATATTTCTTTTGTTAACCTATATTTCTTCTCTGTGTCCTGTCCAAGCAGTACGGCCGTCATTTATCATATGATAAATCTTATTGGTGTCTCTATTCTCTTCAAAATATGGAATCCAAAATGTGATTTCCTTGCTGAAGCATAACTCTCATTGATACCATCACTGATTAATTTTTAATTTATGAACTCTTCAATGCGGTTACATGAGTTAGGGACCAGGGGGCTGAGGCTTGCTAATACGTATGTGACTCTAACACCCTTTGACAAATCCAGAGTGTTTTGCTTAAGGAAAGGGCCTTAGTCCAAAATTGAAGGAAACCAGATAGAATAGTTTATTTCAGTGATTTGACTTAAGGCGTAGCAGAAAGGACAATCAAGAAGAAATATTTAAAACTTTGAATAAGTTCTGAAATCTATTTTCAATTTCTTTTTTGCAATTTAAAGGACAGCATTTTTTTTGCATTAAAATGCAGGGCATTAAAAACTATTACTATTTCTTAGTTTGCCTGATGGCTGTTGAAGAGAAGAGAAAGGAAGGAAGAGCCCGAGTCACAGGAGGGGGTGTGTGGGTGAGAAGCTTCAGGCAGGAAATGTAGGCTTCCTGTGGCGCTGCAGTGAGCATTGCTGTGGCACCTGGAGGCAGCCCTGGGTGTAAACATCTTCCTTGGCCGTGACCCGAAGGTCAAGATGGGAGCCAGTTTAATGAAATTATTCATTCTGTGTATCAGAGCTTTCACCGTTTGCAGTGTTGGCCAAGTCTTCCTAAAACAGCATTGCAGAGCAGCTTTGGGCCTTCTTGTAGTGAGTTATGAACTCAAAAAATACGATTTTAATGAAGGGGAGAAAAAGTGTTGTGCAAGAAGCTTACCAGTCATTAGGGAGGATGTAAAATGCATGGATCAATACGTAGGTCTTTGCTTGAGATGCTGAAATGCCAATCCATCAGGTCAAAACTTCCTGACAATTCAATTTAACTAAAGCAGGACTTAGCTCACAGAACTGCAGGCCTTTCTCTGTCTGTGTTCCTTGATGTTTCCCAGCAGACCTGACAAGTTTCCAAACAGAAATTAACAGTTTGCATTGCTATAATTTATGCTTTTATTTATTTCTACTGAGTTACTTCCACAAGTGCTCTAGGAGTAATGCATGGACAAAAGAATTTCAGAAGCGATGCGGTTGCGATGAGAACAGATGTGTAAAGACAGTTTCGTTTTCAAAGAGATGGAAATGAACTTCTTTAGGATGATAAATATCTGTGGGATTGATAGGCTGTGATTTCACACTTAAAATACTCCAATAAGGAGAATGAGGAGAAGCAAACTTTGCAGAACTCTGCAACGTTTGTGCTGCTCCTCAGGACCCAGCAATTCAGTTCAGCATGGGCTTATCTGGCCCATGGCCTTAGTCTAATCTGAGCCTTCACTTTTTGCCTTCAGAACTTGGTCATATTTGGTGATCTGTAGTTGGTTACACACTCTAGCTGTGGACAAATTGCTCACCAAATGAAGCAAATGTCCCAGGAAGCACTGTAATTAAAGCTTTAACCTATACCTTTTTTGTGGTTCTACAGACAGGACAAGATACTAAATACGTAGTATCATATATGCTTGGGATGTTTTAAAAAACATCACATACATTCATTTATTGCTAATTGCTTTTAGCACAGTGAAGGGGGGGTCTGACATGAAAAGCATCCATTAACAGAGCAAGTCTGAAATTCACTGAAGGCAAAAATGATTCCTGAGCTTACGCTATAAGTTTATTCAAATTGCTGAGCTCATAAAGAAAAGTAAGACAGAATTACATGTCCATAACAGCAGTCTGAACCCCACACTTTCATGCTAACAGCCAAGTCTTTAAAATCTTCTTAGAAGATCATTCTTGGATCACATTGAAACTCTGCAGTGCTGCTTCTAAGTAGTTCTGGTAGGTGTTCTATAAGAAGAGCAAACTGTCTACTGAGGAATAATGTATTTAATTAGACTAGATGGTTTGATCAGAAGTAGACAAGCTTTCAAATGTCATATTCCTTTTTGCACGTCACTAAATACTTTATAAACTTCAATTAAACTTCGTGACACTGGCTGAAGTAAAAGAAACCCAAGAATTTTTTCACCCGTGGTGTTGACTGTTTATGAATCACAGAAGTGATTACAGAAAGAAACGGGACCCTAACACAGTCTAGGTCAGGGGACAACCACAATTTCTTCCCAAGATATTTGGGAAGGTTTGGTAAGTAGCATGTAACTTTAAACAACACTTTTTGTAAGGAAATTGCCTTACCTTCCTGAAAAGACAGTACCTGCAAGACCACACTGTCGTGCAATATGCTTCCAAGGCAGTAATTAATACTGCTTCAGAGACACTCAGTCCTTAACACTGTGACACAACTTTACTCTTGAATTTATGGGGTTTTTTTGGGGAACAAAAAAGCAATGGTAATAAACAAGAAGTAATTCCCAGCTGACTTCTTCAAAGTGATTTTCATTCCAAGCTTGTTCTCACCTGGAACATTAATAATCTCAACCCTGTAGTAAAACAATGCTAGAGGCCATGTTCAGGCAAACTTCATCCACTATAATTTTAAACAGCTGAGGGACAGTTTAATGTACATGGGAAAAGTACGCCACAAGCAAATTGCGTTGCCCATATCTTTTCAGCCTTGTTTCTTTAAAGAAAATTGTCAGTGTCAGCTGGCTTGGGTATTTGTAATTGCTGCATTTTGCATAGCCGTCAGTGGAAACTTTTTATCAAACAGTTGATAGTGTCTTCTGATTAATGTAGGCTCGTCAGCTTCCTACACGATAGGTTCTTCACAGGATGCAACAGTCTAAGGGAAATTGCCCCATGACTTTCAAGATAAATACTCTAACCAAAATACATATGAGACACGTCTCTTCCTCTTCCAGTTAAGAACTAGTTTTGGTATTATCTTTCTGACATCTGTCATTCTCCCTTCTTTTATTAGTGCAAGATTTGCTAAATTAGGTACCTTCATAGAGATAATAATTACACTTTCATTGTGTTGTAAGGTTGCTTAATATTTTGAGTGCTAGGATGCATACTCTCAGCACACTTAGCTGAAACATTGGCAAAACAGTCATTGGCAGAAAGTCTTACAGAACACCAGAAGGGACATCCTATTTATTCCAGGCTGGATTAAGTCATTAGGATCAACAAGCCAAAAATGCCATGAGAGAAAAAAAAATGAAGTGAAGATACTGGTGGGAGAAAGACATACCTTGTGAAAGATAAAACAACAAAATAACGAGACCTCAAATATTCTGTTTCAATAACTTTGAGGCCTCTTTTTGTACTGTGACCTCTGTGGCAGAGAAAACTCAGGACTCCTTGGAGTGGGATATAGAGTTTATTTTCTGTCAGTGCAGCCGGATATGACTGGAGCCTTGTCTCTGCATGCTTGGCTCTCATGCTTCCTAAAGAGATCATACATCACACCTGAAAGCCTGAGCCTGTCCCGCTGGTGCTGCTGCCTTCTCACCCAACCACCAGCAATGCATGACGGTGAGATGGTTCAGGGAGCTGAACCAGCAGTGATTCCCCACTGGTTTAGCATCCCACCTTGCTCCATTGGAGATGACATGAGCAGCAGTGCAGAGGGAAAGGGGACGGGACCATAGCTGCCACAGCTTGACTGAAACGGCTGTGGGAACAGACGTTGGAGAAAGTAGGTCTCAGCCTGAGTGGAAGTGGACCAAAGCGGATGTCAACCATTTATTTACCTCGTTCAAATCTTAATGCCTTCTGACCTATTTAATACCATATCCTCTCTGCTGCTCATACAAGATATATTAGATTGATTTCTCTCTAAATGTATGATCACAGAATCATAGAATGGTTAGAGCTGGAAGGGACCTTAAAAATCATCTAGTTCCAAACCCCCTGCCATGGCCAGGGACACCTTCCACTAGACCAGGTTGCTCAAAGCCCCATTCGACGTGGCCTTGAACACCTCCAGGGATGGGGCCTCCACAATTTCCCTGGGCAACCTGTTCCAGTGTCTCACCACCCTCACAGTGAAGAATTTCTTCCTAATATCTAATCTAAATCTACCCTCTTCCAGTTTAAAACTGTTACCCCTCATCCTATCACTACTCTCCCTGATAAAGAGTCCTTCCCCATCTTTCCTGTAGGACCCCTTTAGGTACTGGAAGGTTGCTATAAGGTCTCCCTGGAGTCTTCTCTTCTCCAGGCTGAACAACGCCAACTCTCTCAGCCTGTCTTCATAGGAGAGGTGCTCCAGCCCTCTGATCACCTTCGTGGCCCTCCTCCGGACTCGCTCCAACAGGACCGTGTCCTTCTTATGTTGGGGGCTCCAGAGCTGGACACAGTATTCCAGGTGGGGTCTCACCAGACTAGAGTAGAAGGGCAGAATCACCTCCTTCGACCTGCTGGTCACATTGCTTTTGATGCAGCCCAGGATACGGTTGGCTTCCTGGGCTGCAAGTGCACGTCGCCAGGTCATGTTGAGCTTCTCATCAACAAACACCCCCAAGTCCTTCTTCTCAGGGTTGCTCTCCATCCACTCTCCACCCAACTGGTATTTGTGCTTGGGATTGCCTTAACCCATGTGCCAGGACCTTGCACTTGGCCTTGTTGAACTTCATGAGGTTGGCACAGGCCCACCTCTAAAGCCAGTCCAGGTCCCTCTGGATGGCATCCCTTCCCTTCAGTGTTTCAACCACTCCACACAGCTTGATGTCGTTGGCAAACTTGCTGAGGGTGCACTCAATCCCACTGTCCATGTTCCTGACAAAGATGTTAAATGGCACCGGTCCCAGTACTGACTCCTGAGGAAAACCACTTGTCACGCTACTTGGACATCAAGCTGTTGACTGCAACTCTTTTGAGTGTGACCATCCAGCCAATGCCTTATTCACAAAGTGGTCCATCTGTGAAATCCATGTCTCTCCAATTTAGAGAGAAGGATGTCATGCGGGACAGTGTCAAATGACTTGCACAAGTCCAGGTAGATGATGTCAGTTGCTCTTCCCTTATCCACCAAGGCTGTAATGCCATTGTAGAAAGCCACCACATTTGTCAGGCACGATTTGCCCTTAATGAAGCCATGTTGGCTGTCACCAGTCCCCTCCTTATTTTCCACGTGCCTTAGCAGAGTTTTCAGGAGGATCTGCTCCATGATCCTGCCAGGCACAGAGGTGAGACTGACCAGCCTGTAGTTCCCTGGGTCTTCCTTTTTTCCCTTTTTAAAAATAGGGGTTATGTTTCCCCTTTTCCAGTCAGCAGGAACTTCACCAGAGTACCACTTCTCCTCAAATATGATGGATAGCAGCTTGGCAACTTCATCTGCCAGTTCCCTTAGGACCCGCAGATGAATCTCATCAGGTCCTATGGATTTGTGCACTTTCAGGTTCCTCAGCTGGTCTCAAACCTAGTCTTCCCCTACAGTGGGTGGTTCCTCATTCTCCTATTCCCTGCCTTTGCCTTCTGTGACTTGGGTGGTATGGCTAGAGCCCTTGCTGTTGAAGACTGAGGCAAAAAAGTCCTATGTGATGTATGTATGTGATGTATTTTTCTCAGGATTATCAACCACTTGGCACCTAAATGTAAAGCACATCTTTTGTTAGCACTTTAAACCTGGGCATATGTTATATTAAAGGCTGCAACACAAACTTGAAAATCAGTATTAATTCAAAGAATGGAACGTAGCATGTCTCCTTTAATAAACCTCACAGTAAGAAAATGCTTGTCATGCAAGTGTGGTTTTGTATTTGGCTCGAATGATCTAAAAATTACGTCACGGCTGAAGAGGACAGTTCTCCACCTCCTGTCCCTGATGATGTTCTCATCCCCTTTATTGCACTGGTTAAAGCTTTCACGGGGCAGTGTGATCAGTCAGATTGGTACTGATCTGGCTGACAAGGTCTTTTTTTCTTTCTGATATAGTGAGCTGATTTAACTCATCACATGGCCTCATAATTGCTAAGACATTGTAAGGGAGACAGTGGGAGCAAATAGATGGGGCAGCAGGGAAGGTCTGCTGTCTTTGATGGATACAAAGTCAGCCTTAATGATTTGTTAGATATCTCACAGCAAGACAGAGCTAATAATGGGGCTAAGCATATATAGTAGGCCTTAATTCTGTAAGTTTTGTAAACAAACAAACAGGAACACTGCAAATATGGGAAATGTTCTTGTCCACAGATCACACCATCCAGTCTGTTTTCTGCTGCTGCTGCTGCTGCTGCACCGTGCAAAAAAGGTATGTGAAATGCTTAAGTTTTTCAGCAATTAGGATGATCAAAATATCTGCACATAAAGGACTTTTAAAAATCCCTGTATTTTCAGTAGAACTGCTAATTGTACAGAAGTTTAAAGAAGCTCTACCCCACATAATCCCTAAGGAAGGCATATATATCCATGAATGAATATATTTATGTGAGTATTTATAGATATGTATTCACACAAATACTTCATGTTTTTCAAAATCAGAGCAATGAGAACAAAAATGAACCTGGACCCTGGTACTGGCCTGGTGACCCAGTACTCAGCCCCACAACCAGACATTTCCTATGCATCTGCTTGGAAGTGCAGGGTAAGTAACATTCTGGCAGATGAAAAGAGAGAATTGAGGTGATGTGCCATATGGTGGCTCAGTACCAGAACAAGCAGAGGAGTAACACTCTTGAGCATGTAAGGTGCTTCATTGCATAAAAATTATAGAGTAAAGGTATCTGAAGATTCATACTAATGTAAATACAGGGTCACAGTGAGGTTTCCCAAGCTCTCTGTCATGGACAAGGTGGTTCTTTCTCCCACTTCTGGGTATGGGTGACAGAGGTGGGAAAGGTGGGACTGCCTTGTTGGGCAGATGCAAGCTCACCTTGCTCAGCTGGCATGTGAAACATCCACCTCAGTTTTACAAGATGTAAATTGAATAATCTGAGCTTTCAAAGCATAGCCAAGTGCAAACCTAGAACCTAACTTGATGCAAAACAAAATTATTACGTTCCTGCCAATTTGCTAAGAAAGTCTGCAGTGCCCTCCGCATTAATTCTCCAGATAAATGACCGAATTTCCAGACACACTAACTCCACTGATTTCAATGCTACTCTGCCTTTACACCAGCTGAGGAGTTGTCCCAGCATTCATACCATGTACAAGCCAAGGTAGATGGCTTATTATTCACTGTACTTTTCATTGTCATTTTGGCTTCTACACAAAGCTGCTCAAATGTAAATCTCACTGTTTTACAAATGAAGAGGTGATAGTACTTTACAAGGGGAAGTAATGATCACCATGAGTTCCTTTTAGTTACTGAGACAGTATAATAGCAGGGGAATTAAGCAAGCAATAGTATTGATTATGAAAGATACTTTTTTTTTCACTAGCGTAAGAGGCAAATGCAGTTAAAGAACAAGCCGTTACCTCCTCTACCTGCCGAGGCCTTGGAAGACTACACAAAAAAACCCAGAGTTATTGCACTCTATGACTTTTCCGCTAGAGGACCCTCGGATTTACCGCTCAAGAAGTCAGAAGAATACATTATCCTCGAACAGTATGATCCCCACTGGTGGAAAGCAAGAGACCAACATGGGTAAGAGAGTGGGCATCTATTTCAGTCTTCCTACACAGAAAGAAAAAAAAAAAGTAAAACAACGCCTCTGAAAGCAGGCAGATAGAATGAGACATGCAACAATTTAGGGGCAGGTTTGAAAGTGTTCAGCTATATACGAGGCACACGCATTGACTGGACAGACTTTCGGCCGTGTTTGGTGCCCCAGAAATGGGTGGGGAATCTAGAATCTGTTGAGAATTCAGAGTTAAATCCTAGTCTTAGCAATTGCCTGAGCAACATAAGGGCATTTGAGGACCATGTGAATCACTGGGCTCTGAGCCATGTGCAAATCCAGCTTTCCATACTTCAAGTTCTTTACAATGCAGTGTACATGTGTAAACACTTCATAAAGGCCATAGAGATTATTAAGATGTGTGCCTGAAACAAAATCCTTGATCCAAAATTCCTGGACGTTTTAGAGAGCTAGGCAACTTCCATCAGGATCCTTTCCACATTCATGTTTGTTTCATGTCGTTCCCCCTTTCTCCTTTGCATTTTCTCCGTGTATCCTGTATTGTCATGCTGGGAATGGTTATATGTTATATAATAACTGTCTCCTTTTCATTCAGATTTCTCCCTTAAATACTTCTAAATGCTTTTTCTGAACTTGTATTTGTACTTATAGTCCACTGGATTATTATTTTGTATATAAATGCAAGCACACACTTTACGCACTTCACACTTTATACACTTTACACTTAAACAAAAAATCTTTATATAGTTACAAGGTTAGAAATTAAGAAAGTGGCTCCTGATTCAAAAGAAATGTCATTTTTTTCTAAATTTTCTTGTGGTTTGACTTCAAAATTTACATTAACATGCTGCTCTCAGCACTCTATAAATATCCTGTCGCACCTGACATTAATTTCAGTAGCCATCCACAGTTGTGGGTCAGAAAGATTGTGCCTAGGATGAAAGGGCTCAGACTTCTATTCAATTCCCATGTTGGTATTCAGTATCTAATGACATAGCTAATAGTATAAGTAACATTTATAATTCAACAAAAGGAAGATGCGTGCCTTAATCCTATTAATATTATACACCGTACTGCAACAGAATCATAGAATCATTTATGTTGGAAAAGACCTTTAAGATCATTGAGTCCGACCATTAACGTAACACTGCCAAGTCCACCACTAAACTATGTCCCTAACTGCCATGTCTACATATGTCTTTTAAATACCTCCAGGGATGGTGACTCAACCACTTCCCTGGGCAGCCTGTTCCAGTGCTTGATAACCCTTTTGGTAAAGAAATTTTTCCTAATATCCAATCTAAACTACCCTCAATATGTCATTTCAGGAATGAAGGTCTAATTCCCAGCAACTATGTTACTGAGAACAAGAAAAGTAATTTAGAAACATATGAGTAAGTACCCTTGAAAATGAAAATTGCACTTTCTTTTTTAAAAATGATTTGGAGTGATACATTTTACTGCTTGATCCTTCCGTCTTCATTAGACATGAACAGATGTTTATTGAAAGATCTATTTTTTTTTGTTACTCTTAGAATGAAGTAACCATTTGGATTTTGAACTATTTGCTCAGGGAGTGTAACGTGAAATTACAAACACCGAGTACTTCAACAACATTCATTTGCATAAATCACCATGTCAGAATCCAGATGTTTCCTCTTTCTGTAGGTCACTACATAATGGTTCTATATTCTTACCTCTTCCTGTTATGAACATGTAATTAATTGACTAGAAGCTAATTCTGATTACTTCAACATAATTTACTGGAGAGAAGAGTAAAATTCTGCAAAATTCTAGAGAAGAGAGGCTTGATGCCACGAGCGGGACTGTAAATTTCATCATAGTTTGGTGTAACTGTTTCCTGTGTTTTCTTTTGTTTGATCTCATATTTAATCACAGTGAACGGGGAAAAGAGTTGTTACATTTACAGTGGTCTCATAAAGCCATTCCAAATTAAGAGATGCTTATACACAACAGTAGTTCTATTCGGGTTTTTGGACTGAGAAGATCGATTACTTTTGTGAAACAGAGCAAGAATTAATTTTTACTGGCTGAAATTAAAGAATAGGTTATCTCCTTGTTGCAGGTGGTACTGCAAAAACATAAACAGAAGCCAGGCAGAACTTCTCTTGCGCCAGAAGGTAACTCAGCTTATACAAAGAGCTAATGATATCTAGAAAGATCTATCAGTAGAGGCATCAAGACCGTTACCGTAGTCAAATGCAAATCTTTTTGGTATGCAGTAAGAGAGAGAGAGTACTTTAAAATAAAAAGGTTTTCTGGGGTAAGTGTACAGTGCAGACTATTCAGACTTCACAGAGTTTTAAGCTGTAGCCCCAGCAAATTCAGTGTAGATTTTCCATACTAGATAAATTTAATTACCTGTGGTTTACTGTGCTTGTCTTTTGTATGAAACACTGAAGACTGAAATCTGTGTCGTAAGGAAGTTAGTGAGGCAGCAGAGCTTAACAAAACCCCTGCATCTTCCTTATGTATAGAGCGAACAATCCATATTGCGTTCTGCCCCCTATCAGTTACCAAAGTGCCTAACTCAGTTAAAATCACTGGGTCTTTGCTCAAGGACTAACACAGGGCTTGGGCAAGACAGACCAGAGAAGAACATCTCAGACAGAACTATTTTACAGTATTTTATACTAGTGATTTGTACAATTTTTTTAACAAATCAGAGCATTTTCATTACTTCACACTGAAGAGTATAATTCACCTAAATTATTTAACTCCAAGAAATTGCCTGACACTTAATATATTCCCTTGGTTAATTTTGCTCTGCTATCTACCTGGCTATCAATTCCCATTATCCACTGCTTTATCCCCCTCCCAGGTAGCCATAGGTATTCCACAGAATTTGGTAATCAGCTGCAAGTCCTATCTCAAGGGAGGATTATCCAAGCTCAAAAGCAGAAAATAACTCTACTTGGATTTCTTTTCAGTCCAAAGAGGGCGCATTTGTTGTCAGAGATTCAAGCCAACAGGGACTTCTTACGCTGTCCATGTATTCACAGGCCAAAGGGTGAGTTGCTCTGCATGGTTAGGGTTTGAATCAAGCGGTGATGGAAGAGCTTCCCCCAAACTCCTTGGGCTAAGTGGGTGGGTTGGACATGTGGTGCACAGGAGCAGGGAACCACTGGGGTGCTGTTCATGCAGAGTTAATTACCCCATGTGCAGAAATGTTGATGGTGGGCAGTGGATCTGGGAGTCAGGGTGCAAATGTCCTGCCAAGACAAGATTGACTGCACTCAGTGAAGTCCTCAAATAACCTGCTGTGAAAACCACCCATATAATGCAGGCAATAAGACCTTGCATTTGCATCTTCTGGTGTCTCTACATGAAGTGCCACGGCTGCCACACCATGCCACCACAGCCTTCGGCTGCCACACAAAGATATTTCCCTTCTCTACAGGCGCTGCACGCTGTAAATTCATCGCAGACTCTGTTGCTCCCAAACTTCTCTTGTTTTTCTCCTAAAATCACCTCACCTCCTCACTGTGCAGTCTTACTTCTTTTGCCAGAGGACTGCCACAGGACTTGCTTTTCCCTCACATCAGTAGCAATCACCTACAGCATTGACTTATCCCTTCTCGAACTGTCTTATAGCCCCCCTCCGTCAGCCCTCCTACATCCTCTTGCATCAGTGGTGTCTGCTTTCCTTCTTTCCCTCTTAGAGAAAGCCAAACATGAGAGGAGCAAGGCAAAGGCTGCTACCACCACCCTCTTCTTCTCTCCCTCTGCCTCTCAGAATCACAGAATCACAGAGTGGCAGGGGTTGGAAGGGACCTTTGGAGATCATCTAGTCCAACCCCCCTGCCACAGCAGGTTCACCTACAGCAGGTTGGACAGGAATGCATCCAGGCGGGTTTTGAGTATCTCCACAACCTCACTGGGCAGCCTGTTCCAGTGCTCTGTTACCCTCAAAGTAAAGAAGTTTTTCCTCATGCTGAGATGGAATTTCCTTGTCCTGTCACTGGGCACCACTGAAAAGAGTCTGGCCCCATCCTCTTGACACCCGCCCTTTAGATATTTATAAGCATTGATGAGATCCCCTCTGAGTCTTCTCTTCTCCAGGTTAAAAAGACCCCGGTTTCTCAGCCTTTCCTCATAAGAGAGGTGCTTCATTCCCTTGATCATCTTTGTAGCCCTCTACTGAACTCTCTCCAGCAGTTCCCTGTCCTTCTTGAACTGGGGGGCCCAGAACTGGACACAGTACTCCAGATGCTGCCTCACCAGGGCAGAGTAAAGGGGGAGGATGACCTCCCTCAATCTTTTTAATGCACCTCAGGATGCCACTCAAGCAGTCTTCTTTTTTTCCTGAAACACTATCCCAGCTACACACAGCCATTTTAAGATGAGAATTGTACCCCAAGTTTTCAGATTTTTCTGTGATTTCTTTCAAAGTGAAATTTAATCAGATTTATAGTACAAATTATTCTTACTGAAAATTATAATCCTTTCTTGATTTCAGAAGTCATAGTGGAGATATTCGACATTATCAAATTAAGAAAAACCACTTGGGACAATATTACGTAGCAGAAAAATATCTCTTTTCATCTGTTCCTGAACTCATCGAGTATCATCAACACAATGCTGCAGGTAATGCATGCAAGCTAATAAGGTTTTACAGCTGATGATTTGAAGTTCCTCAGGACTTTGGGAGATTGGAAATCACTCTTCCTTATAAAAAGAGACATGAGTTTTTCTATTGCTAATGAATTCAAATATGCCATCATCCTTTCTGCCAAAGCCATAGCTGTAGTGTGCATATACCATGAGGGAAGTGAAACCCCCAAACTTATCTACATGTATTAAATGAATTTTACAAAGCTAGAAGCCTAATGTATTTACCTGCTCTGTATTCTCTTGGTTCATATTTGACTGAATGAGACTTGCATGAAATTGGATCGCAATTCTTTCCTTGTCTACAATAAGGACTTGCACGTATGCAATTTAAGAAAAGCAGGTGCTATGCTGTGCTGTGCATCAGCAGGCAGTATTCTATTGATTTTGGCAAAAAAACCCGCCCCACAAACAATCAAAGGCAGAATTAGGGAGCACAAGGACTCTCTAACACTGGTTTGCAGCCTACCAGAGTTAGCCACCTCTACTTGTTGGCTGACAGCAGTCTTTTATATAATTTTTAACATTAAAAAATGCCCATCACCTTGGGTCTGCCCATCATTTTAATACAATAGAAAATGTTTTTACCCTGAATGAGTGGATGTGGGAAAACACACAGAGATCCCTCACACTAATGAGGAAGGAAGATATGGGAATGGACAGAGCCTTTTGCTGGAGGGAGGAGGATTGTAGGAAACACATGAAGCGGAAAAAGACCTGAAAGCAACAGTGGGAAGAATGAAGGAATGCAGGGAGTCCTTGGTGAGGGATGTACTCACTGGTACTGTTGGTTCATGAATTCAAAGAAAATGAGTGACAGACACAAAAATTTCTTACCATGGGAAACAATCCTGAGAAATCATGCTGGAACCACTTAGGTGGCTGATATAGTATTGTAGTACTCATTTATTTAAGATAACTAACACAGTACAAACAAACAAGAGAGCAAGAGTATCACTTTTGGTTGTATGAAAGTATAGATAGTTATGTAGTCATGGCCCTATTGAACAGTCTTCCTCCATTTCTTCTCACTGTAGTGTTTTATCCAAACAAGCTTTAAGCAAAAGTAACTTCAAGAAATAAGAAATATACATCAGATTCCAAGTATATTTGTTTGAGAAGAGGTACGATATAGCATACTTCGGATAGAGTAAAATGGAGTAATCAGTCAACAGAATATTGTTGCTTTGTTGCCTACAGGTCTTATCACTCGTCTCCGACATCCAATTGGATTAGCTGGATGTTCTTCACCAGCAACAGCAGGATTTAGTTATGGTAAATTTTTTATCTTCTTTTGGTGGAGATTTAAGTATCTGCCTAGGCAAGAATTTAGATTGCATTCACCTAGCTAATAATTAAGTTGTATCTATGAAATTTTCCAGTAATAAGAAACACATAAACAGCCACATATTCACCAGAAACAGACACTCATTTCCTCATAAGGCATCAGTCCCAAATGACACCTGACTTAGTCCTTCTGTTCAGCAACTGTTGTGGTTCTGTAACAACCACCAGTGCATTTCAGAGCTACCTGGACTTTTCCAAGCAGGCGTAAGACTCAAATATACATTTAATAGCTTTTCAAAGGCTATTTGATTTACTGAAATGCATAGGAAATTGAAATGAATATTATTTATAGGGAAGATTTTCCTTGTCAGTTCTGCAAGTTTTAGAAATAAGAATGAAATCTTATACAGTATTAGAAAACAAGCAATAAATGCCAGTTTTATGTATATAGATCAGGAAGTTCATATCATCTGGCTGATGATAGGAACCTCCAAAATCATGTATCCTTCCTGTGAATGTTCCCATTAATCTCAAGGCTTAATATTCTGAAGGGCAGAACTATTGTGCTTATTATAATAGAGGCAGCCAGTAACTATTTCTGTAGCAATACTACCCATCCAGTGCTGGTTCAGAGTTCAACACTATAATAATGCCAAAATTCTCATATGTAATCAAAGCTGAACACTTGTGTTATCTTCAAGATTCAGACGTTCCTACATTAAGCAATTTAAACATTAATCACATTCTACAAGCTGTAAAATAACATTCACATATAAACATACATGAGCATGTGGAAATTTTCAGATATTTAAAACTCATGCTATAGATGATGAGCAATTGTGATGTTTTGCCACATGCATTAACTGCAAATACCAAAGCATGTCTCCTGGAGCATGGCTCAGGAAAGCTGACCTGGCTGTTGTAACATTTTGGGTTGCTTTTATAGAGGAGTGGGAATTAAACCCATCTGAACTGACATTCATGAAAGAACTTGGACGTGGGCAGTTTGGAGTCGTTCAGCTGGGTAAATGGAAAGCAAGCATCAAGGTTGCCATCAAAACAATCAATGAAGGTGCAATGTCTGAAGATGATTTCATTGAGGAGGCCAAAGTGATGATGTAAGTACAGAAGCTGTTATATCTGACAGTTGTCATTGAGATGACCAAGAAATAAATATAACCTAATGCCATTTAAAACAGACAAACGAGTTTGAGTGAAATTGTGGATGTGCAGAACAGAAGAGCTGATATAAAGGTCTGAATTGGACTGACACAGATGCTTGCTGCACCCATCGCCAGACTCTTTCTTTAGAGCATGCACTGCTTTGTGCTGTGGAGGTCAATGGGGAGTAAATGTGCTGATAAAAAAATGTGCTCCTACAACTATTCTTTCATCCATAATTCAGTGCCTCTAGGACCACTGGCAGAGTTTATACCTAACTAAAGCTTTTGAGAAACTCTTTTACCATTTCTGCTAATTTTGTAAATTAGGGAAGTATCCAGCCCAGAGGAGAAGAACCGTTGCAGGGTCATGTCCCCTGCCTGAAAGCCAGGCATAACTCACCTTTCCCTTTCACATCATCCAAATCAAGCTTAGCATTCACTGCATTTATATAACTAATGAACAATTATGAATTCAAAGAGTGCACTTTTTGGAGGAAGTTGTAGGCAGAAATGTGTTAGATAGTGGGACAACTCTGAGGCCAGTTGAATTGAGTACTGTTTATCAAGTACTGAAAGTATTTTTCAAAACCATCATGAGAATCAAAGGTCTGGTTACCTGCCGAGGACAAATGCTAGCCTGTCTAAAATATGATTTTAAACAGGAAACTCTCCCACCCAAAGCTGGTCCAGCTTTATGGAGTGTGCACACACCACAAGCCTCTCTACGTTGTGACTGAATTCATGGAAAATGGCTGCCTGCTCAACTACCTTCGGCAAAGGCGAGGGAAACTCAGCAGAGACATGCTGCTGAGCATGTGCCAGGATGTGTGCGAAGGGATGGAATACCTGGAAAGAAATAGCTTTATTCACCGTGATTTAGTAAGTACAATAGGTTTTCTGAAGTTCTTGGTAAATATTGGCAGTATAGAACATTCCACTGCATTTTACAGGACACTAATGTGTCCTGTAAGACTTCAGTCCTGCAGGATCAAATAAGCCAGTAGTGTTTTCCTGCCTGTAAACCAAAACGGTTTTTTTTGGCTCCCTACTGCCTTACCTTGATGCTGGGATATCTGGGTGGCTTTTCTGCCCTACCCCTCATACACAGGGAACCACAGGAGAGGAGCTTGTTTCCTTGCTCTCTGTTTTTTGTTCAATGCTCACATGTGGATGCAGAGATGAAATCTTCCTGCTCTCCTCCCTAGTTGCCTGAAGAAATGTAAAATCCCGAAAATTTCCAAGCAGTTCCTGATTTCTTTAACAAAAAAGTCACAAAACATTTTTAAAAATTCACATTGAGTGTCCTAATGCTAGTGTTCAGGAAAATATGTGCTTGGATAACTAAACACTGCAGCCTAAAATTTCTTTCACCATGCAGAAATATGTAACAATATTGCAACTCATACTACAAGCATTTAAGCTGATATATGTTATGTATGTGTAAATACACAGTAGTGAAATATGTTCACTGACTCAGAGCCAGAAATTCACTTATATTTTTGAGCAAGACGCTCATCTCTTTTTAGAATATAAACAAAAAATAATCAGCTGTTGTATTTTTCTTAAAATGCTTTAGCACAGATTTCAGATATGTTTCTGTCATTTTCCCCAGGCTGCAAGAAACTGTTTAGTCAACGCTGAGCACATTGTTAAAGTATCCGACTTTGGCATGGCAAGGTACGAGGCCATTGACGCAGGTTTCGTGAGTACCTATTCTCAGTGAGCTGCAGCATGACCTTGAGTTAACCACATCGCTTGCTTCACTGGTTTGGGGAATCCCACTGTGGTCAAATTTTGAATTCTGATGAAAATTATAATGTTGTTTAACTGTTGTACCATGAACTGGATGTTACGTGCTCCTCTTGCTATTGGTGAGTGTAAGACAAAGTGCCAGGTAAACTTCAGAAGTGTTCAGAAGTGACAGAGAAATGCCCAGGGTGCACAGGGCTGCCAGAAGCTGGGAGAAACAAGTTCCCCAACTTTTCTGAGCAGTGGGGAGGATAGAAAGTCCCCAGGGACAGATTTGGGTGCTGGTGCTGACCTTTAGAGGTGGCAGTGGCTGAGTAGGTTGGGCAGGAGGCAGAGAGAACTGGCAGGGTGGGCAGGAAGCGTGATGTGTGCTGGTCTAGTAGGGAAGTGGTTTTTCTGCTTGATGAGAGGACTAGCCAAATATAGAATCATAGAATCATAGAATCATAGTTGGAAGGGACCTTAAAGGTCATCTAGTTCCAACCCCCCTGCCATGGCCAGGGACACCTTCCACTAGACCAGGTTGCTCAAAGCCCCATCCAACCTGGCCTTGAACACTGCCAGGGATGGGGCCCCCACAATTTCTCTGGACAGCCTGTTCCGGTGTCTCACCACCCTCACAGTGAATAATTTCTTCCTAATATCTAATCTAAATCTACTCTCTTTCAATTTAAAACCGTTGCCCCTCGTCCTATCACTACACTCCCTGATAAAGAGTCCCTTTCCAGCTTTCTTGTAGACCCCTTTCAGATACTGGAAGGCCACTATAAGGTCTCCCCAGATCCTTCTTTTCTGCAGGCTGAACATCCCCAACTCTCTCAGCCTGTCTTCATAGGAGAGGTGCTCCAGCCCTCTGATCATCTTTATGGCCCTTCTCTGGATTCGGACATGGAGAAAGACAGCAAAATGCACTCTGACAAGCACAGGCCAGCAAAACGTAGCTCTGCCCTCACAGACTTCCCCCAGAGGATGTGCTGCATTTTATAGCTGAGCTGACCGAATGACCCACTGCTACCCAAAGAGGTTGTCTCACTCCTTCCTTCTTTCCCCTTGCAAGCCCAGCACAGAGCTCTCCACTTCTCTGTTTTACTGGCTGGTTTTTCTGTTGGGTTAGTAGACTGAATTGGCTCACTTTGGAGGCAGATGAGCTTGAAAGGCAGTGCGTGGCTCTGAGCAGGAGGTGGTGGTGACATTCACCTCGCGGCTGCAAGTCATTAGATCAGCACAGCTATGCAGCTTACCTTTCACTTTGGTTTTGCTTCCTATTTCTAACCTAAGTATTACAACACCCCAGCAGTTCATAATTAAATACTTGGTTTTCAAAAGGCTGTCCTATATCATGGCAGTGTTCACTGGTTGCACTGCTTCCCAAAAACGTAAGGTCAGTATCAGGGGTCTGGACTCATCCAAATGCGCCAGAAAACACAGTAAGAGACCAAAGGGCTGTCAGGGTCCAGTCTGAGAATAATGGACCTAAACGGCTCACTGCTGCCAAAAAGTGGAGACCGGGGGTGCGGCTCTAGGACAGGGACTCACTCTCCCTGGGAGACCTCGGAGAGGTGACGGGAACACAACCTAATTATTCAGAGCTCACACAACTGCCACTACTGGTTATTTTGTACTGTTATTTACTATGTTCCTTATCCAATAACCTCTCATCTTTCTGTGCCTGCACCAAAATAAGAAAGGGCGACAAATGATTTCTCTCAATGTGATCTCCTTTAAAAGGTGCTTTAAAAGATGCCGATGGATTATGGTTTCCGTGAGAACAAATGTGTAGTGCACAGCTGTCATCTGCTCAGGAACATTAATACTGGGAAAATGTGCACAGAGCTTGTACATATGTAGGTGTCAGTCTAGTAGCCTTCTAAAATGTTGCCCTGTAAATGCCTGCATTGGGCAGGCATAATTTCATCTTAACGGGGAGATCATCTCCTATAAGCTTGGGCAAAGAAAATTACTTTTCCAGTGCGCCTGCAAGAGCTGTTGCCTTGCATGTGATCAACATTTCTTTCTGTGTTGCTTCTATAACAATGTGCCAGATAGTACATCTGTGAAGTTGGGCAGTTACAATCTGTAGCCCTCTACTAGTAGTGCTCGAGTACAACAAGTGGCTGAAAAGGTGGACTCTTTTAAGAAGAGACAATAATTATTTATTACTGCTGGTTTTCCTGTCCATGGTGTAGGGATCTTTCCTATCAATATAGACCCAGAAGATGACAATAACAATCATCCTGTCAGTCTTATGGATGGTATTAAAATGTTTTATTACGATAGACTTCTCACAGACAATTCAAATCATTCATTTAAACAGAAATCTCTTTAAGTGCATAGCTTCCAGTGTGGGTATCTGTGTGCACCTCATAATAAATTAGTGATACCATTTCTTTGTTTCTAAATTTACACTGTGTTTTTATGGAATTATAAACCATCTATGGAAATGTTGCTAGAACTGCTTGCCCTTTAACTATCATTAAAATATATGCTGTTTCCTGTTACTCTTTAGGTATGTCATTGATGACGAATATATCAGCTCTTCAGGTGCCAAGTTTCCAGTCAAATGGTCACCTCCTGAAGTCTTTCATTTCAAAAAATATAGCAGCAAATCAGATGTCTGGTCTTTTGGTGAGTTGATTAGGTGAATGTGCAACACACTGTGCTTCCCTAAAACTACTGATGTGATTTAAGAAAGTGTAACTTTTTACTGATACTACCTATCTTAAGCTTGAGTCCTTCCTGTTTTTCAAATCTTGCCTATATTGGATGAGTATGATTTTTAATAGAAAGGCTCTGTGCTTAAATATTAGATTTTGACTGAAATGTGCATTCTTGGTACATCTCCATTAGTCAAATGTATATTCATCTCTGTTTCATGGACCACCATCTTAGCTGACTTAAAAGGGAGCACAACTGTATCAGTTGGAAATGTTTTTGGTAGTCCGTTCAGCTCAGGTTGCCCATATTTTCACGCAATCCACAAAAAATCGAGCGTGGGTTTTGTGCTTCTAATGCCGTTAAATAGCTTGTGGTTTTGGGGTTTTTGTTTTGTCCTAAATGTTTTGGTTCAATTCTAGGTGTACTGATGTGGGAAGTTTTCACAGAAGGCAAAATGCCTTTTGAAAGCAAATCAAATTCTGAAGTTGTCCGTGAGATTTCTCAGGGTAACCGACTTTATCGACCACATTTGGCATCACATACTGTGTACAAAGTCATGTACAGCTGCTGGCATGAGGTTTGTTGACCTTTTTTTTCTTGTGATATTACTTTATGTTATTATTAATTTGTAATGTGGATATAAAGGCAATCTTCAAAAACTGAGGCATTAAATCCTTATTTCACATCCGTGGCATCCTCGGCATCTCTCACTATGCTTTTTACAAATCACATCTAAGTTTAAAAGCCTCTGTTTCTTTTGACTGTTGCATCCAATAAATATAAAACACATCATCAATACAATAGGTCTACACCATCTCTGGTTTTGAATATGCCATTATTGTCTTGCTTCTCCACTGCATCAAATATAAGACTTTTTTCAAAGCTCCATCATGCGTAGTTTTCTCTAGCTCTGCTCTGAATGATAACCTGAAGTCATTCATATACAGAGTGGGTATATCCACTAAATGTGGATTTTAAACCCTGGTTTTCAGGGTACATCTGTACATCACTACAGTTCCTAGGCTGCACCCCTCTCCACTCTGATTTAATACTTGACGTTCTTTCTCCGTTTCTCCAGCAACTGTCTATATTGGTATCAAAACACTGATCTCACCAACTTCTCCATCTGAGCAATCCCTTAAAATTCCTCCTTTTGTAGTGTTTCAGGAAGTGAATCTTCAATTTTAAATAGAAAATACTTTGAGAAGAGCTTTGTGTGCAATGCTTTCATCTAAATAGGCAGGTATACACTGAGAGTATCTGGGGAACCTTGTTGCTGCTATTGCCTCCTTTATCCTACCTCTTCCTTCTTGCCCATCTTTTAACTCTATATGAACTTTTTAGACCCTGAGTAAAAAAAGGCCTAAGAGACTGAAACCTAAACTGCATCTTGCTTGCTTGCTTACTGCAAACATCCATCGGGATGCCAGCCTGCAGAGAGAGGATGGAGAACAAGTTCTCTCTTCTCCTGCCTGCCATCAGCCAGGAGTTTGTTCCATGCTCAGCTGCAATACATCAAATGATACAACAGTGAAGATCCTTTTTCACCAGCCCAGGAAACATTCCTGAGTATCACAGTTTCCTGAGATGTAGTGCTTTCCAGTGATCCGTTGCAGGGGAGAAATCCTATAGGAATTCTGGTCCAGAACTGAAATAAATATAAAGAAATTTTAGGGACGCTTGGAAAAGTGGATGTGCTCACATTGCTGGTGTCATGAAGAACAGATGATTTTTTTCCCCTCAAATGATAAACTTGATCTTTTCTTCTGTATTAATAAAATAAAATGTAATTTTTGAGTGATAGCTCACAGGTACTTGTAACCATCTTCTGAAGCATGGTATGGTAATTTATCAATCTGCTAATATAAAATTATTTTCTGCTTTTCTCTTCAGAAACCTGAAGGACGTCCTACTTTTGCAGAGTTGATAGAGACCCTCACAGATATAACAGAGATGGGATAATCGGAGATTTTACATGAATGTATTTACTGAAAGGTTAGCATTAAGCATCTCAATAATGTAGCTGATACAGAAAACCTCAGCCTTTTACAGCAGTTTCCACTTAAACTGCAGTACCAACATCCTACATAGTGAAGCAGCTGTTCTTACTTGGCCTAGTTTTTACTCATTTGAGAAGGATACCTCAGGAGATTGGTTTGGGACTGTCAAGGCTTTGTTTTCATGATTAGGGAGAAAAATCCATCTAGAAAGAAGTCACCAAGCTTACTCACCATATAGGCCTTTTTATTTATTCTTTTTGTCAGAGCTACACTAATTCCTGTAACAATATTATTAAATTATTTGGTACTAAATATGACTCATGCACTGGGGCATACTGATTGGCAGCAGCAAAAATGACTGAAGAACCTCTGATAAAGCTCTAGCTAGGTCATGTTTAAAGGCAAGCCCTTTTGCTGCAAAGCATGCAGCACTGAAGCAGCGGAGCAGTGTTTCAGAAGGGGCAGCAAGCGAAGTACCGACCGCTGGAGCAGCACCCACGCGTGTGCCCGTACCCACTGCTGGCAGAGGCAGCAAAGGGAGCAGCCGTCATTGAGCAGCTCCCAAGTCACATCTGAGCAGCTGCAAAGGTTGAGCATCCCTGAAGCATTTTAAACCTGCGTCGCAGGCGCCTCCTCTACCAATTCTGTATAAAAGGAGAGTAAGGATGATTTTATCCAAACCTCTCCCATGATTTTCCAGTATTGTCTCCTACTCCTTGCCTGCTGCTGCCTACTCAAACGCCCACTCTTGTCTCAGTCCTCCCCTCGCAAGTGCCCAGAATGGTTAATGGACAAGTTAAAGCTGGAACCTGACAGTAAAACAAAGTGCTTTGAATTAGTCCAGCTCAGATGGATCCTGTGATACCTGACATGGAAAATATCTGTAACCCTACTTCTTATGTTATTATTCACTTTTAATTTTAAATCTTAATTTTGGTTGATACAAATGTATTATAGAGAAGAAAAGGCAGATGAAGTTAATAGTTGTTTAATATAAAATAGTCAGACCATTACAAATAAATACATTCTTTAAAATACATGATTGCATTGTGAATTATTTATAGGTAAACACATCATAATGCTTAATTTTATAGCACTTTGTAGACAAAATATGTAAACCACTAGCTAAAGAATGATTTTCTGCATAATTTAATTTTTCATTTCCAAATTTAAAAAATAACTGTAACAATAAAATGAAATATATCAATCATTCCAAGTTTTGAATTTCCAGAAGATGAGGGCATCTCTGGGTCAAATTCACTCCTGGCATTAACCACTCATCTTTACTGCAATAGTACTTTGATAGTTATCATCCCCTGGGAAAGGAAGTTGATAGTCCTATTGTTTGAACATTTGGGAGTACCTTCAAACCCCCTTCTAAGGCATTCCTGCTTCAACTGAAGCATGATAGCCCTATCGTTTCATATAATCTGCTAGAAGAATTGCCACCAACTGGTGTCACTGTTTACTTTTATAATTGACTCATGAGCATTCAGTTCCTTATCAGACCTATGACTAAATGCAGACCGATACAACACAGTACATGTATTGAGCTCACCACATTTATGCCCTGCCCAGGCCACAAAAGTACAAGGCTTTTCCGCAGATGATGCGCTACAAATGCGAAATTCAAACTGTCTCTGCAATATAAAAGTACATGGGCACTTTGAATAATGTATGAGGCATCTTTTTTAATAGCGCTTGTAAAACTGGTTTTGCCACATTTATTACTGCAAGTTAATATGTAATACACTACACTACCATGCAATAAAAAGCTCTGGTAGGTTTATGTACTCAAAGCACCCTGCTCATGCTCATTTCACTGAGTTGTCCCATGATGAATATGCATCCATCCTTGAAACATGTTGGTCTAATACACAGAGTCAGTAAAACTTGCGTACCAAGCCTTCAACTTCTCAATATAATTGTTCTGTAGGCTGCCTTGGGAGAATTATGAATAGGCTGTTATTAACACTCTGACGCAGAAAAATTTAACAGCTGCTATCATCAGGCTGGCAGTAAATAAATGAAAAAGCACTAGAACATAGTGCTCAATCAGCAACAAGAAAGGTCTACAGGACAAAGGTCAGATATGTACAGCGTATTGACTTACCAGAACAGCTACACCCATAAATAAAGACTAAGTAGGCCACCTTAGTCCTCACGGTGTCTCTGAGCTTAGCTCAAACTCTAACCGTATTCAAGAAGGCAAAAATTAAAGTATGTACACAGGTGAACAGTGACTGCCACCCATGTCACTGAACATAAAGAGGCGTGTGTAGGCAAATGGACCTTTGTTAGCTGTTTTTTAAAAAAAACTTTGTGTGATAAAAGAGAGACCTGGAAGAGCAGTAAAGGACAGAAGGAGACACTATCACACCTCCATGTGGGGAATGTCTCGTCAATGGCTGTATGAGTGCTCAGCACTTCTGAAAATTCACCTGATGTTTCCTGATCAAGTATCAGAAAACTTGCAGCAAGTCAGTATTATAGATGGGAGGACAAAAGGCAGAATTCCCAGCTTCTTTGTGCAAGCCACTTACGATATACTCTTTTCTATAAAAAAGCCACATTGTTGATAAACTGGAATGTATTTTTGGAAAGTGAAATGACTTCCCTCATCAAAAGTACTCCTGACGAGCAATGCAGACCAATTACTTGTGTGTACAGGTCTGGCGACATTTATCTCAGGTGCCATTTGGTTTTCAGACCAACTTTACTCCCCTTCTCTATAAAGTTTCACAAACAGGGAGGCCCTGCAGAGGCACAGATACACATCACCAACGCCACTCCTCCCTCACGCATTGGCCTCCCCGTCCTGTTCTGAACTTCGGCACCATTTTAAAACCTGCCAGAAAGGAGTCAGCTACGGGAAACGTGCTCTGCTAAAAGAGTATTTTCTAACACACTTGCCAGTTTTGTTTTGCTGGAATTTAAACAGTAAGAGAATGGTGTTTGCTAGGAGTATATAATTCCCCATATAATTCCAGGATGCAACTGTGATGAGTAAAGAGGTTGAAGTTTTGAATCAATACTCTTTGGGATGGAAATTTTTTATAGCATGGCTGTTTTAAGTGTGGCTGGGAAGGCAGGTAAAGGAAGATGGTAGAACAGGTTTCTATAGAAACTAATTACCTTCCTTCCAAATTCCCTGTAGATTATTTAACCTATCCAAGTCTTCTTGACCTACCTACATTTAATCAGCACAGCTATGTAATGAATTTAATTGCCCATTAATTTGTCCTGAGGTACGGTAGTAATGAGTAGCTGCCAAGATTTGTTTTGTATCAGCATTTAAAAGCCATAATTTGGTTAGCAATGTATTGCCTCTGAGGTTTTCTTTGTTCTAGTTCTTAACCATTTCCCTTACTTTCCAAAACACTTAAAATTACTTTAGGTAATATTCTTAATTTCCCTGCCTGGAAAACCTGACAACTTACTGAAATACTCTCCATTGAGACTGGCCATGAGAAAGAGATCCCTAATACATCAGCTTTGGGTTTTCTTCCCTAATTTAGAAGGGAAGGCATTTTCACTTACCCAATATTTTTGTCCCTCAAAATCCATGTCTTTTGACTACTAATCATTCCTTGCTGATGCTTTCTACAGAACACCAGGGTAAAAATAACACATCTGGATAAATAGGGTAATTTTGTAAGAGAAGCTAAAACCTCTTGATCTCCCATACTCTTCCCTCCAGTTCCATCATAGCATTACAGACTTTTTAGTTCAAGGTGAACATACAGTAGTTTCACATGTGTCTTTTCTAGGGGAGTGGAGAATTTTCTTTCCTATCAGAAAAACTAGTAAAAGTCAAAGCTACTAAAAGAAGGTCATCAGGTCAGATGCACGTGAACTGCAACGACATCAGCCAGACCTTCTTCATCTAGAATCCACTTACGTGTGCATAGGACCAGCTGCTAAAACCAAGATTATTCGTTGTTGATCTATCAGATAGCTTGTAAATGCTTACCAGACATAAGAATTACACTCCTTTTTATCCCTTGTTTAAAAAACACAGATCATTCAGTACATGATGCATAAGTAATTTATTACAAGAGAAATATTAGTGTAATTTCTCTAAAGTTTACATTTATTCCAAATTAATAACTAAATAGAAACATTTTCAAAAATAACATCTCATAGCAAATGTTTTTTATACAAAAAGATAATCAATAATTTACTTCTTAACATGACAGACTTCCTGTACACCATGAAAATAAGCATTAACTTTGTTTTTCTGACATTGCAAGAAAATAACATTATTTTCCCAGTAGATGTTATTTATGTATAAAAGCAGATACACGGATCCAGTATAAAATACAGAACTTTTGCTTGGTACAGGTTCATTGACTGTCAGGAGCTGGTTTAAAAAGAGCCTAGACTTAGTATAAAAAGAGTCCAGACCCTCTCAAGAAAGTATTACTACATATCTTAAAAAAAATGCCAGCACGCCTCCATTCAAGAGTTGGACTGGTTGCTTTTTCATACAAATAACCCATTTGGTCACATGACAGTGATGACCGTATCAGTAAATACAGGGGCCATCAGCTGTGCAAAAGGATCTCTTTCTCTTTTTAGGGTCAATCAATATTTTCTTCATTCTTTAAATTGTATGAGTAATTCACAGTGAAAAGCAATGCAAGTTTTTGTTAAAAGGCAAACTGTAAAGAAAACTCCATCTTTAGTCTTTTTATTATTTGTATTATCTTTTTTTAACTATAAAGATTTTGTAGCTTGAATCTGGCCGATAAAGCAAAAGTACTCCCTACATTACCCAAGAAGTAATGAAACTTTATTTATATATTTTCTTCTCTGGAGCATTTCTAAAACATGCATTTTAACAGCAAATAATTGCTGCAAGTCTCATCTCTTGGAAAGCTGAAAAATATTCCAAAGCTGTATACATTGTCTTTGTATTTTCAAGGCAAGTACAGTTTTTGTGGAAAAGTCTCGTTTGCTGGGGTAGCAACGCTGCCATCTCCTGTACTATTGAATTTACTTCTTAAATTGGGTAATCACAGGTGACAACCTAAATACCAATTGCCTAATGACATTTTCTGGGCTTCTCTTTACATTGGCAAGATTACCTCCAATATTTGATAAAGTACTATGAGCAGAAGAACTAGACAAACTTTTCCGTATCACATTTTTTAGATATGGTCTTCATTGTAAAAATGAGGGTTTAGAAATAAGGTGCAAGTGATTGACACAACTTCTACCTCCTGTAGGTATGTCAACTACAAACCCATCCAAGTGGAAAAAAAAAAAGGTGCTTGTAATTTACAAATAACTTTAAGCCAGTATCCCTAGCGTTACTTTCTAGTTTTTGATAGCTTCTAAACCATCACCAAAAATCATTAAGTGAGATGTTTCATGAACATCTTTCAAAAGGGAAGTACTTAAACTTTGCACAACACAAACATATATGAAATACCAGTAGCAACACTTTTGTTCTTAGAGCTAAATTATGAGTTTTCTTTCACAGAACAATTCGTTATCCACCCAAAGTGTCCACTTTTACTACATTCTTTGCATGTTAGAGAATATACAGCCTACTTCATGGGAAGGTTCTGCTTGGCATACAAATCTCAGCTGATTAAAATCAAATTGTAATTGCTGAAATGCTATCATCCTCTGGCAAAGGTTCTGGACTCACATTTAAAAACCCAAGAATTGGAAATACTACTTTTCTGATGTGCTCGTCATGACCCACACATGTGATTGCTGAAGCTACTTTCTTGCTCAAGAAGTGGCAACAAAAGGGGATTGTAATGAGTAAACCATGGACTGTGCAAGCTGTTTTTGTGAGATAAAGATCAGTGACCACAACTGAGGAGCATACTGTGGTACAGATACAAATCTTCAAGGCCTATGGTAGATTAATAGCTAAAACATCTAATAGAGGTGAATACTCATTTGTAGAAAAGATGAAAAGGTGAAAGTACCACAAGAGATGTTTTGATGTTTCTCACGCCTTGTTTACAGCCCTTCCTTTACCTAGTACTTTAAGAAATAACGCATAGATTGGAAAATGGATTTTGCTTTTATAGCGGAATATAAAATAACAGGACTGTTTTGCTATTAAGAAACAATGATATCTTTCTGGAAAATGAGAAAAAAATTTGAAAAGCTTAAATGGGTTTTGATGAATAGATGGCAATATTTGGAAGAAGTACAGAAATAAGTAAAGCCCCTTCTTAAGCCTCACAGTAGTGGAAATTCTTAAATGCACATTCCAGTTTTCTTCTGCCTTCAAATAATTTATTCTTTTATCTTATGTAATTTTTTTAAGCCAACAGCAACTCTGTTCAAGCCTCTAATGAACTTGCTTTTTCTTAAAATCTAACTTGGTGATAGTTTTGAAATAAAAAGGTACATGCACACCCAGGGATTTTCAATCTATTCAGAACTCCTGGGGTAGAAGAGCTAAGACTTTGCTGTTAAGAAGTGGATTTTGAAGGAGAATGGTTACCAAGAACCACGTTTCATCAATTTTTTGGTGACTGCTATTCAAGATTCACTGGTAGGTCATGAAAAATGAAAAAAAACTTGCATAAAATTTTATATTAAAAGCTAAAAGGATTAAACAAAATTTTCTTCATATTATATCTCCAGTGAATATCCTTCAGGTAGACTATCTACAAGTTTGCTTGGCAAAAAATTATAAGAATACAAAGAAAGCTTGAAATATTAAAGCCATCACTGAGATAATAGCAGAGTGCTTCTCACTTTGGTGAGGACTATCTTTTATCATGATGGGGAAATTGCACTTTGTAAACATAGCTTACAAAGACCAGTATTTTCTCCTAAAATTCTCCAACAGGAGATGCTGCATAAAAAAAGGACAAGGTTGTTCATTGCCTGACATAAAATCACCATCAGGTTTCTGTCTGTCGTTAATTATTGGACATTTTCATTCATTATGACCAACAGCTGGCACAGAGGAGTGGCCCGCACTTAACTGGCCTTACAGAGGGATTTCCAGAGGACTGCAGAAAAGAGGAGCATTCTGGTAGACACAGTTGGGCTGAGTCTGCAATTCATGATACTCTGATGATGAACACCACTTTAGAGTTTCATTGACTGAATGAAACGTTGTCCTCCTCATATGTCAAAGCTGGGTCTTCCATGCTCTCTAGTAAAGTGTGACAGGTTTCGTATTCACGGTGTGGTACTGATGGTTCTTTGGCAACAGCAGACATCAACTGACTCCAGGTGATATCAGTATTTTTGAAAGCATGCAATAGAAAAATGCCTATGATGATACTGCAGAATCCACTCAGGGTTCCAATGATATCACTCAGGTCCATACTACTCCACTCCTTGAACAGAATGATGGAACATGTCACAACCGTCGTGGTGAAACACACGTAATAAATAGGTGTAACGAGAGATGTATTGAACGTGTCCAATGCTTTGTTGAGATAGTTGATCTGAGTGCTGACTGAGAGCACTAAGATGCCCACCAAAATGTAAACCAATGGATGTCGATAAACCGGCTTCCACTCCAGCATTTGTTTAATGGCAATGCCCAGGCCTTTCACAGACGAGACAGAGAAGGCACCAATGAGTGAGCAAATTAAAATGTAGATCAGTATATTTGTCTGACCTCTCCTTGGAGCCACGATAAAAATCAGCATGAGGGCAACAACTGTCAGGAGAACAGCAAATGTAACAAACACTGTAAGAAAGAGGAAAGAGAAGAAGAGTAATGCGCACGAGAGGAAATACCAGACTACATCTAAGTACCTGCTAAAAGTTATTCAGTGTCCCAAACGCTTCTCTATGAACTGTAGCACAACTTCATTGCAATTGCATACAGACCTGGATCTTGCAGCTTTCTTTCCATCTCGTCTAGTGAGGTGACCTCCTCCTCCTCAGGGGCGTGAATAACCATGACTGTTGACCCCAAAACGCTGAGTACACAGCCCAGCTTTCCATGAATATTCAGCTTCTCATTTAAAAAATAGGATGACAATATAGCACTGTTTGACAAAATATAAATAAAAGATTCAGTCTCCACCAGCCATGCCAGACATTAAAAATCTGTCTGTGTAACATGATAGTAGTTCAAAACCTCTTTTGAATTTGGATGCATGGGAAACCAGACTGAAACGATCTTGTAAGAAGGCTGGTCAGGACCAAGAAGGTCAGGTCAGGTTTTAGGCAGGGTTAGCAACCCTGATCCCTCCCCTGCAGTTGTAAAGGGTCCGAATCGCTCAAGGAACTTCTCATTACTGATTGCTTGGGTCAGGGGTATGCACTCTCACACACCTGTAGATCAACCACTTTCATCCAAAAATGGTTTAAAGCACTTCATCTGCTATTAGAACCAATGCACACAAGTTTTGGAAACTGTTCCTCATCCCTCCTCGGGCTCTCCCACCCAGGCACAGTTTCTGCCTGGCTTGCTAGGACTCCCCCAAAAACACAGAGAAGGCACGTCTCCCCCTTTGAAGAGGACCAATCCCTGCCTCTCCAAGGGGTTCAAGATTTAACCTAGGAATAATAACGTGGCCCAAATGAGGCTACCTCACAGGGCACATCATCAGCCAGCTAGAGTGCGACTTTAAGCATGACACAAGCTTAATGGGGTGTGGATGCGCTCACAAACAGTTTTTCAACCCACTGATCAAATTACAGCTATTTTTTCGCACAAGGGTAACGAGCTCACTGAGATGAAGTTCTCATGACCTCTCTGCTTCATGAAGATTGGAAAGATTGCTATCCACATCAAAGGAGAGGACGTTAAAACTCAGGCTGTTTTGCGAAGCAGCAGCCAGCCAGCCAGTTAGTCTGCACCTACCTACACGCTGATCCCAGCACATCTGTAGGCGACAGAGTTACACTGGTTTTGCTATGACAGAACTGCTGCATTTTTATCAGTTAGATTACTACAAGCATCTTTAAAAAAAATAAAAAAATAAAAATACATGGCCCAGGTTGGTTTTAAACATAATGTTTCATATAGTGTACTCAGGTCTTAAAAATAAGAGTTTTACATTTAAAATACAGTAATTCCATTTTGCTACTAAATTATTTCCCAGAATGTTTGTTTTAAGTGTAATCCATGTCTTTTCTGCTTCTGTGATAGCCATATTAATGCATGTGCTTAAGTACTTGGAAATATTTGTTTCTTCATCCATTGGAAATAATGAATGTTTGAAGGGCATTCATATTTCAAAACAGCCACAAATTTTAACTGTGGATATTAAAAAAGCTAAAATTTTCTTTGCCTTCTTTCCAGAAGGACTTGGAAAAGACCAAACAAACCCAGAATGCTTACTAAGTGTGCCTTAATGTGAAATTATGCTCCTATAAAAAAGAAATGGTTTTGAAAACATTTTAATGGGGAACTACTATATTTTCTTTTGAAGTTTTTTCACAACTGAAGAACAGGATAAGACTTTTTAAGAAAGCTTCAGTTCTCTAGGAAGAGATTAGTTACAGCCTTCTACCACTGTGCACCAGCAGTATACCTGCTATATGCTGATAAGAAATACTTTATAATATAGGTGGAAGACTGTTGAGAAAGCATTTATTAGTCTTTGGAACAAGACTTCTCATTCCCGCTACCCAGAAAATTCAGTTCTAAATAAGAAAGGGACCTTTCTGGCAAGGAACAAAAGGCACTTTTTTGTCTATATATTGCTTTTCAGTTTTCTTATTAAAATTCCCTACTTTCAGCCAAAGACAGTATTTTTTCTTCATGCAGCGAGTTGCTCATGTGTCAAGGTTTGCTCCCAGTTTGTACTAACCTTATGAGAACACTCAGTGCACCCAAGGGAGTAACTAAGGTTGCAGGTGCAAAAGCATAAGCAGCAAAGTTTGCAGCTTCTCCTAATCCCACTGCAGAAGAAAGAACATTTGGATCAGGTTGAGTTGGGAGGGAGAAAGAAAAAAGCATATCAATATAAATATTTTGTAGGATAGCAAATATAAACCAAAATCTTTTTTCTACACTATATGTGCAAATTTTCCTTTCAAAATTATCTAACCTCCTCTCAACATAATAAAGACTGAAGAAAGTTAAATACTTTTCCCCTAAGTACTCCTAGAAGCCGGACAGATTCAATCCCATCACTTTTGACTGGATATTAAAGAAAGGGTTGTTATTCTGCAAAGAGCAATGTAAAAGGAATAAGCTTTCAAGTGATCTAAGTAACCTAGGCCTTGTCAGACTTTTAATATACTTCGAGAATAATCATAGAATGGTTAAAGAATAGATGAAATTGTATAAGGTTGATTAATAGAACGCAGGTGCTTAAAACAATGTTTTGGGACTTATGTAAGTGCTGCTCAGTTATCCTCTGTACACTCCTGACCAAGGCTGGCCTAAAACCCAGTCAAGCTGAATCAACAGAATAGTGCATGTAGAATGTGATTAATCCACAGTAAGCAATTTATAAAAGGTTAGATATTAAGAGGAGACATCGAGTAAGCATAAGTTAATGTAACATCTTGAGTTTTCTGAGAAGTCTATAGGTGGACTTCGATGGAGATTGTTTATACATGAGCTACAACTTCAGAAGAGGAACTGAAACGGAACGATGAGAACCAGCTGGGACTCGGGAAAATTAATGAACTTCTGGAACTACTGAAGAATGAAGAACTTGGAGACTTTAAAGAAACACTAAGAACTTTTCAAACAGAAATACCTATTATGTAATGTTGTGTGTAATCATATATATAGGAGATGTATTTTGTTAGTCACTTGCCACTCACTGAGGTGATGGCCCAACTCTGAGTTGTAAATAAAGCAAACCTAGAGGTACCCACAGTCTGGTGAAAATAGGTGATTGCAAAGGCATTTCTTTTAAGTGAGGGGGGTGAAAAATTGGGGAATAAATCTATTTAAAACAATCTGCTTTATGTAGCATTTACATATAAGTTGAGAGGAAAGAGGTGACTTACTTGAAAGCAATCCAGCCCACCAAAGCCATTCCTTCAAATAAGAATATCCACCCTGTCCTGAAAGTGGAAAAAAATAATCTCATCTTAGAAGAAAGAGATCACCTGATTATATAAACTAAACTACAGCTTCACATTTGCCTCTAGTCATATAAAGTACTGGAAGAGCACGTTATCTGGATGGGACATGAAGAATATTTTGTTTGATTTTGACTGACATTTTTATTAATCGCTCTACTGCTTTGTGGCTTGGACTTCTGAAAAATGATATTTGACTAAAGGGAAAGTTCCAAGCAAAAGTAAAATGTCCATGAAGATTGTTGGTGAGCTTCAGAAATGCTTCAAAGTGCTTCCCCATGTCAGATCAAATATATTCATACACAGTCAGCTGCATTTTGACTCTGCTTATACTTCAAATTGAGAGAAATTAGAAAGAAAAATGCCGCTGCACGCATTAATTTTTTTTGACATAAAATATAAGTATATTGATAACACATTTGTTTCAAATAACCGAATTCTCTGGAACAGTATACTGCAATAAACACAACAAATAAAAGAAAAACTGCTAACGCTATATATTTAAATCCATGCAAAGGGAATGATGAAATTACTCCAATGGGTCTTCTTCTAGCTCTTCATCTGTTGACTTTGTTGAAAGAATAGTTGTACTAACCGTAGAAAGTTTTGTAATAAGTATCCTTTCTACAGCTTATTCCACTTTAAAAAAAACAACAAACAAACAAAAAAACCCAAACCCTAAACTTAGTTACCATCTTAAGACATTCCGTCTCAAATGGGGGAGGAGATGGAAAAAAGAGAGACAAAGGCATTTTGAAGAGTAAGATGGAGAATTTCATTTGGTATCTAACTGCTGTCAGGGAGGAAGTACCACCGACTTACTGGATTTAATACCCACCGCTGCCCCCATAGCCCTAGGAATTCTGAAATCCCAGTCCCTGTAATCACACGCAGAGAAATAATACTGTATTTCCATCCCTGGCCAAGACAGGACTTCTGATCACCGTTAAAGTATGACACTTTTCAACTGCGACAGTTTTAAACGTGTGATCTGTGACTCGAACCTTGATTTCGCCAAGTTATAAGAGGCGTTTGCATCCCCAGCAGGAGCAAGGCAGGCACCACTGCTTACCAGCTCGGGGAACTCCTTTGTCTGCCAGTTTCAAAAGTCCTTTCTTCTTCAGTATGAAACTAGAACCAATAAAGAGACTGGAACTTATCGCCAAAGCCAAGCCAACGTAGAGGCGGTATTTGCTTCCAGCAGAGGTGGAAATGCTCAGGTTTGTTTCATTGAGAGTCCCATCCACAGAGGCAAGGAGAGAAGAGCCTGATTCAGACACGTTGATGATCTGGCACCACGCTTGGCAGGAGTCATGGCAAGCAAAAGACAGCACAGCACCTGGGAGGAGAAAAAGGAGGACAAGTGATTCATGAACCAGGCAGAGCTCTGGAGAAGCCCCGTCCTCACTCTGCTTACTCCTTTCCATGGCTTCCCAGAGCTCTTGTCATTTCTGACGGTGCAAATAATTCACGAAATCCACACAGCATACACTATGCTGCCCCAGGTCATTACCCACCCCTGTAATTCACAGGTGCGTACCTTATTTTATATATATATTTCACACTACAGTGGCTCAGTCAAGCGATTAGAGCAATACCAAGCAATACAACACTAACATTATCTTCAATGTAAAATTCATCTTAAATCGTAAAAGCTAACTAGAAATCTCAAGAAGAAAGGGTTCTTTTGTGTTGTGCAGAGACCACACCCCCAAAATACAAACATATAGCCAAATCCATTATTTCAGACTTTGCCTGCTAAAGTAAACCTGCTGTTATTCCAGGCTTCTGCTTTTGCATTTGCGGCTGAGATTTGGAAACAACAAATAAAAAAAGAGAAAGAAAGCAAGCCCTTGCTGCATGTGGGCATTAATACATTCTATTAAAATTGTTCAGTGACTGCTGTGTGAGCCAGATCTTCTTCAACCACCCGTAAAATTTTGAGGTGGAGGCCTCATTACACCTCACAGCAATTTTCCTCTAACCTCAACAACCCCTGGCTGGAGGAAGACCACAGCCTGCAAGGGACAGTCCCCCGCAACCCAGCTGCGGAGCCGGCTGATCCTGAGCTAAGACTGAAGCTTCACACTCTCTGCCAGCCAAGCCTTATCAGCATCACTACCATGGCAGCCTGTGGGAATGACGTCATCGCCAGCAGCCTAGATGTGTTTTTTAACGGAAGAAGAGGTACTGCATTTCTAAGAACAAGAAGAGTCGTTATTTCGCGTGGGGAAGCAGGGGTCAGGCAGCAATGCTGCACCCAGGCTGACAGTAGTCTACACAGATGTTTCACAGTTTCTCCTGGTACACTGCAGCACACAAACAGCGTGGATCCAAGAATCTAGTCTGGAATAGCTTTTGAGGACAACTTTTTTGGAAAGAAAGGTTTTATTGTGAAGACGTGTTAAAATACAAAAGAGCTAATGGAGAAGTACAGGAGCTCAGTCCATTGTGATTCATATAAAGCATTGGATGCAACAAATAATTTTGCTTTCCGTGCTTCCCCTGTAATTAAAATGACACATGAATGATTCATCCTGCTGAGTGGCACCACCAATAATACTCACTTCTTTTTTTTTTTCCCAACTGAAAAAACCACTTGGAGAGTTGGTAGAAAACCTGTGCCTCTGTGTCTGTTCATACCTAAGCTCTGGAAATATTAATGTTCTGTCAAAAGTACTTCACTGCACAATTAACAATAAGCAGCCTTGGATATTTCACATAATACTGTTTAGGAAGGGCTATTTAAAATATCAAAAGTATTAAAAACGGGATGAAATTTGACAGCATATCTTCATTTGCAGCTGCCACTGCTGATACTAACACTAGGAGATACCACTCTTCACAAGTAAGGAACTAGAATGAGTATCTGCTCCCAGTTTTTCTGTACCATACTGTACAACAAACATACTAGAGGAAGTTATAATTTGATTTTCAGGCTGTGCAATCCCATTTCCTTGTTTGCCAAGAGAGTTTCTGTATAACAGGACTTGTTCCATATTGCTAAGCCAGACTTCGTAAAAATGATCCCACAAGATGGATACATCCATATTCTGCAGCTGAAGATTAAAATCTTAAAAGAATTTACAACTACACAAAACTACTTCCATATAGCGTGTAGGACAAATATTATTCTGCCATGTTATTACTAGAAGTTGCAATTGGATAATGTAAAAGAAACGGGATTTGCATCTCTATCTGAAAGTATTTTAAAATCCTGAAGTGTTAGCATAGTCTTAGAAGAAGAAAATTTTGCAGATACTTGAGTTTTGACATAATCATTAAAGATTAAATAACAAAAGAAAATTACAGAGAAGTCCTTTAAGCATAAATGTTTCTCTTAGCTAACACACATCAGGGCAAGGCAAAAAAGCGGAGGGGTTGCCAGTGAATGACTCCCTCGGGTCTCAATACCTTATAATGATGCTAAACCGGACTGGTGACAGTCGTACCACCACCACTCAGCTACTGGAGGCTTTACGTGAGAAGCAGCAACAGTTCTTGCCTTTAATTAAGAAAAAGCATCAAGACAAAGACTCTTGGTAAGTATGGTCTTTTAGCTACCTGCAATGGTAAAGGCAGCTTTCTATCAGCGTGTTGGGTGAAGAAAATCAGGAAGAAATTCTTTACTGTGAGGGTGGTGAGGCACTGGAACAGGTTGCCCAGGGAAGCTGTGGATGCCCCATCCCTGGAGGTGTTCAAGACTAGGTTGGATGGGGCTTTGAGCAACCTGGTCTAGCGGGAGATGTCCCAGCCCATGGCAGGGGGGTTGGAACTAGATCTTTAGGGTCCCTTCCAACCTAAACTATTCTATGATTCTATGAAAATAACACTCTTCTCACCCTTTTTGTGAATGGTGTACTTTTCATTTAGCTGGAGATAAATGGCAGGCATATTCCCTTCCATATGACACTACTACTACTTTTTCTATTGATTCGTAAGTTTTCCATTCCCCAGCAGACTTTACGACATCGAATAGTGCAAATTTAATCATGCACTCAGTGACTGCCACAGGATGTTTTTCTCTTTTGTGAAATACCATCTTTGCTCACATTTACAGAGACGTTGGCTTTTTGCCTGTTCCGTCTGCCAGCTGAGAAGAGTCAGTCTGAACGGTTGTGATCTCTGTGCATTGTGCTGAGCAGCTTTTTCTAGTTTTAAAAAACCGTGTCATTTGTTCCACTCGCATGTAAAGTGGCATGTCACTCACTGATCAAAGAACAACCTGAGAGCTGGGAAGAGGAGGCAGATCCAGGAATTACTATTACTTTATTGCCCACTGTGACCAGTCTGAAGATTACCTGGAAGGACTGAGGAAGGTGACAAATCTCTGAGGCCGCCTGGCTTGCTCAGCACCCAGTTTCTGTAGCTAAGCTAGTTTCAACTCCCACCTCCAAATGTCAACAAACTTGAACCTCTCCTTGCAGAAATAAACTCTCCGAGCTCTGACTCAAGGCTGACAGCAACAGGAAACCAGTTTGAGTTCAGGCAGACACTGTTGTAACTTCTAAAGTGTCTTTACGATTCAGCTAAATCCGAAAATGTTTTCTCAAATACCTAAATATTCTCTGTCTGAGTCAGGTGGATCCGCCAGCCCAGTACTACACACTCCTTGTAGCAAGTTTAACGCGCTGTCATTTTGCAGTCCTGCTCAAGCCTAGGACTAACGTACCCTCCGGTTCGTTAGCGACAGCCAGCTTAGCTTTTATCCTGCCACTGAAGATACTTGTCCTAAGCCATCTGGAAAACCATTTGCTTTGATTAGACACATAATTTGACCATTTTTATTGTGCTCACGTGTCAGCTCACACCTGGCAGGTACATGAAATGCTCTTCTCCGTCACCCGGGAAATACCAAGCCCACTTTCGCCAAGGCCTGGCTACTGGGGCCAAAAGGGGATGTGCCGAGAAGCAGCAAGGGACCGTTCCCCGGCACACCCCCCCATCACAAAAAATGCACAAAAGATGCTGAAAAGGGGGTTCAGGCATGAGCCAGCCACGGGAGAACAAGCGCAGGAGCCTCCCCGGTGCCGGCAGCGCCACACTCCTCGGAAAACAACTGCGTGACGTCACGGCAAACTCTTACGTATGCAGGAATCGTGACAGCCGCTCCTACGGTGCGGCCGCAGGGGCAGCGCGGGGGGCTCCAGGATCGGCGCCGCGCACACACCGCGCCCTCACCTCCGCCCATTGCCGCGCAGCGCCACCTCCCCCCAGCGCCGCGCAACCCCGCGCAGCGCCGCCTCCCCCCAGCGCCGCGCAACCCCGCGCACCTTCCGCGCAGCGCCGCGTCCCCCGCGCCCCCTCCGCGCAACCCCGCGCCTCCCCGACCCCCGCGCCCGCGCAGGCACTGACCGGTGCGGCAGGACGGGGGGGCGGGCAGCGCCTCTCGCTGCCCCATGGCTGCGGGGCGGCCCCTCCGCGGGCTCCGCAGCGTCGCGGGCGGCGGCGGCGGCTCCGCCCGCCCCGGCGCACCTGGGCGCGCCCCGCCCGCCCCGCGTCCCCCCGGGCCGGCAGCTGGGGGTGAAAGTGGCGCCTCTGACGGGGGGAACGGACGCGCAGGACTCCGGGAGCGACCCCGAGTGGGTTTTGGTTTGTATAAACCGTTACGAAGTCCCAGTTCTCAGCTGGGGACTTCTGCGACCCCACCTGAATGCTGAACCCAAAGGAAGGAGCTCTCTCCTGGGGTACCTGGGCAGTGTTTGTGTCTACTGGAAGTTTCTATGTATTTAACTTGCCTCCCCTTCACACCTGGGAGAAGAGGTGAACAATTTGAATGTGCAACCACATAAACTGCGGTTGATATGCCTGAGGGACGGGATGCCATCCAGAGGGACCTGGACAATCTCGAGAAATGGGCACGTGTGAATCTCATGAGGTTCAACAAGGCCAAGTGCAGGTTCCTGCACCTGGGTTGGGGCAACCCCTGGTATCAATACAGGCTGGGGGATGAAGGGATTGAGAGCAGCCCTGCTGAGAAGGACTTGGGAGTACTGGTGGATGAAAAGCTGGACATGAGCCGGCAATGTGCCCCCACAGCCCAGAAGGCCAACTGTATCCTGGGCTGCATCAAAAGAAGCATGGCCAGCAGGTCAAGGGAGGTGATTCTGCCCCTCTACTCCACCCTGATGAGACCCCACCTGGAGCACTGTGTCCAGCTCTGGGGCCCCCAACATAAGAAGGACATGGACCTGTTGGAGCGGGTCCAGAGGAGGGCTACAAAAATGGTCAGAGAGCTGGAGCACCTCTCCTATGAAGACAGGCTGAAGGAGCTGGGGTTGTTCAGCCTGGAGAAGAGAAGGCTCCAGGGAGACTTTACTGCAGCTTTTCAGTACTTAAAGGGGGCTTATAAGAAAGATGGGGACAGACTTTTTAGCAGGGCCTGTTGTGATAGGACAAGGACTAATGATTTTAAACTAAAGAAGGGTGGATTTAGGGTAGATATAAGGAAGAAATTTTTTACAATGAGGGTGGTGAAACACTGGCACGTCACCCAGAGATGGTAGATGCCCCATCCCTGGCAACATTCAAGGTCAGGTTGGATGGGGCTCTGAGCAACCTGATGCAGTTGAAGATGTTCCTGCTGACTGCAGGGGAGGTTGGACTAGATGGCCTTTAAAGGTCCCTTCCAACCCAAACTATTCTGTGATTCTGTGAACGTGTGTGATGGGCTGCCTGCGCTAACCTTGACCACTGGCTCTGCAGGCAGGCGGGGGGATCCCCCCAGCCAGACTACCCCAGCTTCACAGAACTAGATCAGGGCCTGGTATACACAAACCTTAGATGACTCCGGGTGGTTGAACAGGCTCCAGAGTGTCATAAGAAACAATTATATTTATTACCCAATCAATAGTTTCAAGGTAGAAGTCTAAGCCCTTGTTTTTAACATGGTTAAGTGAAATACATTTACAAAATGCATGGCTTAATAAGCCATTACATGCTAACCCAGGGCTACCCAGCAAACTTCTTGGGATAGTCTGAGGACCTTTACCATGCACAGAGCTCCCCAGAGTGGAGCCAAGCTGAGCTAGGAATATGAACACACCTCCACAGAGCACCACAGGGACATGCTGGCTGGAGTCTAAGAATCGTAACCATGCTTTGCAGCACAGCACCTAAATTAATCATCTTTGGTTTTGCAATGTTTATTAGCAGACTGGTGAAATATCGTGAGTATCAGCAAAATAACTTAGTTTTCCCTACCTTAGGCATCCTTGACTTTGCAGTGCTGGGGTTAAACCGAGGGATAACTTTTGATGTCTTAGTCTCATTTTTTATTTCTGTATTTATTTTGTAATATAAACAGTGCTCTGTATGCTAGGAGAAAAGGAACATTGTATTTGTTTCTGTGCATTTAATTACCTATCCACTTCATCTTTACAGTGTCTACATTATAAGAACTTCCATGGAAGGTGGCTTGAACCGAGTGCAGGCTGCCTTATAAAAGGAGTTTGGCTTCTCTGCAGATTACTGCTACAAGAGAACAATAATTTAAAATAGTATTTAAAACAGTTAAATTAAAATCTTAAAGCACAATCTGAAAATCTGGGAGCAAATTTCCATCTTCTTGTACAACGTAAGCATGTCCACAGGATAAAACCACGTATATGGACAGATACATGTCTGCAGTCTACTCCCAACTCCTATTTTTGTTCTGTGCCCCCTCAGATCCGTCAACTCTGCGCGTTATCACCCCTGTTTCTGTCAAAATGCATCAATTTTTCCAGCTTCCTGCAACTTGACTGATGCACATGAAGCGTCAATCTTGCAAGTGACTTAGTTGGCAGATCTGCAGAGAAGAAGGGAGGTGGTAACATCCGCAAGGGCCTGCTGAAGCAGCGGAGAGTGTGGGAGAGGGCGAGCTGCCGAGGACCACCTCTTCCCTTGGCACAGCTTGTGCCGACCTGCTGGTCAGGGCTTCACTGCGGTGTGGTGCCCAGAAGAATACTGAGAAACAGTGCCATTAACATTTCTGCAGATCTGCAGGCCAGCTGCTTTAGCAGACCATGGACATCGAAGTCTTTTTAATTAATGAATAAAATATTTAATCTGAGATATCGATTAGTTGACAGCTGGCTGAATGTGAGCCAGGAGTGTGCCCTGGTGGCCAAGAAGGCCAATAGCATGCTGGGCTATATCAGACATAGTGTGGCCAGCAGGACTAGGGGAGTGATCGTCCCCCTGTACTCGGCACTGGTGAGGACCCACCTCGAATACTGTGTCCAGTTTTGGCCCCTCACTCCAAGAAAGACATTGAGGTGCTGGAGCACGTCCAGAGAAGGGCAACAAAGCTGCTGAAAGGTCTGGAGAACATGTCTTATGAGGAGCGGCTGAAGGAACTGGGGTTGTTTAGCCTGGAGAAGAGGAGGCTGAGGGGAGACCTTATCGCTCTCTACAACTACCTGAGAGGAGGTTGTAGAGAGGTGGGGGTTGGTCTCTTCTCCCAAGTAACAAGCGATAGGACAAGAAGAAATGGCCTCAAGTTGCACCAGGGGAGGTTTAGACTGGATATTAGGAAAAATTTCTTCCCCAAAAGGGTTATCAAGCACCGGAACAGGCTGCCCAGGGAAGTGGTGGAATCACCATGCCCAGAGGTATTTAAAAGACGGGTAGACGTGGTGCTGAGGGATGTGGTTTAGTGGTGGACTTGGCAGTGTCAGGTTTACAGTTGGACTCGATCTTTTCCAGCCTGAATGACTATATGCACTTATTTGTTTCTTGGTTGAAGATCTTTATATAGCTCATGCTTCATGTTTTTAAATCTGCAATAAACTGCGAAAACACTATTGTGTGAGCCAATGCAGCAGGACACAGGAACAGCCACAAAACCACGGATGAAATGCAAGAAGTAAATTTATTTTTGTTACCTCATGAACCAGGGGATCTCCAAGGCAGCACCCGGGCAGAGGCACGCAAGTGGGAACGCAGGCACCACGGAACTTGGTTCTTGCTAGAGAGTTTTCGAGCCTGCTGTTCTCGCCTGTATATCGGGGATTTGCACAGGCATAGTTTACCATTGTGCTTTGATCTTTCCCACAGCAGGGCAGGAATCTCAAGTAGGTTCGATAGCTGCCTCTGAGGCTACCGCAGGCCTATGTTATCTGAACACAGATGTTCTACTTGTCAAGCACACAGGACTAAACAATGAGTAGTCTGATATATGCCATTTTTCTACACCTCATCTGCAAGTCACTTGAGCGTGTTTACAATCCTCCTCACCGATCTTCCGTTATTTTCCCACAACCATGAAACTGTTTTTCTGAGAAAAAATATGAAGTCACAAAAAACTTGTAGCTAACAATCCAAGTCAATGGACAGACGTAAAGAATGTGCAACCTATAATATAATTACAGAAGAGACTGGGTATACTTCATGTGCGTGTACTTCATTAATGATTAGTACTTTTCATACTCAATTAGTTTCAAAGAACTTTGAGACAATGCCAGGAAGAAAGACACTACATAAAAGTAATTTATCAACATTGATACATTTTTCTTTATTTTGGATGACATGTAAAGGTCAAATGGGAAAGAAAATAAAGTCTTGATATATGATCTTATTACCTGACATGAAGAGGAAAAAGATGCTAATTTACCATTTAAAACAGCATCTATGACTGATTTAGGGCAATGCCTGGATCATCAGCTAATGCAAATCAGTGCAGCTCCACTTATTTCAGCTATGCCAGCTATTGCTAAGCACAGATCAGCCTTTTTGTGTATGAAGTAACAATATGCATGTACTAACAGTCAAAGCAATTTTGTGGCAGTTTCCATTTCTCCAAAAGAGAAATAAGGATGTTATGAAATGCTGTTATACCTTTCTGGGTTATTGTACTCATTTTTTCCATTAAATGTATGGAAAATGCGAGAGAAGTTATGTTAAAATTCTGTTACTTAGGCAATGAATGAAAGGTTTGCTGAAACTGAGTGTTAAGCAAGCACTGAATATCTAGCCAACTTTATATTTTACATTTATAAATAAAATAATAATTGGAAACCACATTTTTGTGCCTTAATAAAACTCATCTTGCCTCTGTGTTAGCCATGCATGACTTAATTGAACAAAGTTTGTGTGACTTCTTGGCTTTGTCATAAATTCTCATACACATATACATCAAGTTCCTTATATGTGTTATTATGCAGTATTTAATTATATTATCGTAATTACTGAAGATTATGACAATGGGTTTCACCACAGTGAGAAAAACTGTTCACTGTGCAGCTAGTCCAGGTCCAGACATGAAGCAAGACCTATCTTTTTTTATTATTATTTAGAAAAGCTGCCTATGGCTTTTTGAAGTCCTGTAATAATTGTTCAGCTTCCCTGTTCTGCATTACTCTTCTCTGCCTGCAGTCGCTGCTACCCGACAGGGTCCAAATGTGAGCTCCGTTCAATGCGGCAGCTACAGACAGGTTTATTACCTGTCCTGCCACGCAGCCACACAAAAATTACTGAGCTAGATTTGAGAGTGAAGCTATGACCATGGGAACTCCACCTGGTGATTTAGTGTAGACCTGCAGGAGCAACATGTAAAGAAATTAACTTAAACTGAGACAAAAAATGGTGCCTCTAGATTGCAGTTCAGCATGATTAGATTGCTGTACTTGCTGTGAAGGGATTAATCCTATACATGTTCCTTAAAAATGCCCAGATAGTGCCACCTTAACTCCTACTTTACTACAATGAATGAAAGACAAGCAAGGCTAGATATATCAAGCCTATTTTAAATACAGTGCATTTTCTACCACTCTTATCAGTGACAACATCATATATTGATGATTTTAAGTAGACTTAATCTCAGCTGAATCAACTCAGTATGTGTAAACATTTTAGCATCATTATTCTGTGCAACCAACCCAGATTTCCTATGTTATTTTAGCTTGAAATAAAATTCTGCTAAACAGAAATCCTAACTGATTGTTCTGAGCTCCTGGCACTCCTGCAGGGTCACCACACTTATTTTTTATCCCAATGATATTATTGAATTAAATTCTAGTTTTTTTCCAGAGAGTTTTCTGGTGGGCCAGTCCCTCTGTTCCTTGCACGTTCCAAGTTGGGAGGAGAAGAGACATCTCAAGCCACCCCAGCCTGGGTGGGACAAGGATAGCCTCATTGCAGGTTCAGCTCAGGGCACGGAAGTAACTGCTGGGCATGGCCAGAGACAGTGCTTGTCGTGCCCGCAGACATTTCAGAGGTGCCAACCCCTGCTCAAAGCAGTCATGCAAAAACTAGGGTCTGGACCTGGAAGATGCTGGTAAAAGGCTTTGACACAGTCTTTTAACATGCTGTGTGGTACTGTACTCTCTGCCTGACAGTGCTCATGTCCACAGAAGGCTTGCAGTCTGTCCGGTCCTTTCCGATTCCAGCTTCATCTGTACATGGGAATCTAACACACCAACACACACTTTAAATTGTTTCTACTTCTTCCCTCTCCATCAAGCACCCATTTAACGCAAAACTAAAAATACAGTACCACGTACTGGTGGAGATACTGTTTGTGCCAATGGTCTTCCAGTCACCAAGCCTCATTGGGGACGACTGTGCTTCATGACACTGAATTCCCTGTAACACCAGTCTACGCAAAAGAGTACTAAGTAAGCCAGACGCCCTGGAGCCTTCTCAGCTACAGCGCTTCCGACATGACATTCATTGCTGAAATCGCATCAGGACTAGCAAAGACAGAACAGTATTTGCAGAAAATAAGCCTGCCAAAACTGTGGTCCCAATCCAAACACCCATCTGTGTACACAGCCACAACACAGTAAGCTGAAAGGCAACATTGTGCCATTAAAACCTGCTTATTTATAAATAAATACATATGTATAATGTATCTAGTGTTTTGGTTATGGGTGTCTGAAACTACAGGTAGCTTTAATAGGATTGAGAAGAATTACAGATGATGACAAAGCAAGATACAAAAATAGATTAAAGTTGGCCTACTAAAACAATAATCCATTAGTGCGGTCATTCTCCCATCAGTCAAGGTTACTGCACTGGAATATGGAACGACAGGAAAAATATCCGTGAAAAAATACTGACGCTAAACTAACGTAATTGTCCGTGAAGTCAATGACAACTATGTAATTGGCTTTTAAAGGAGGGCAGAATTGAGACCACTGTGTTGAGCTCACCCAGAACTTGTCCTGCAAACCTCTTTGCTGGTAAGAGAGGTTCTGGCCACTGTCAGACAAGGAACTGGTCTGGCCCAGTAGGACTTATCTTCCTCTGTTTGAGAACTTCTTTGAAAAACTCCATGGTAAAACAAATAGGTAGCAGTGGATGTGTCTAATCTGTTTCTCTGATAAGGAAGCTGACATGTGATACTGAGCACCATTTTGGGTTTGTGATTAAATCCATAACGTGTCAATCCACTTATGAATGACCACTCAGTCACCTGGGCTGCAAGACTGAAGTTGGTTCATATGAATGCCAGTGGCATTGCTTCCTTCTGCTCTCGGTTAAGGTATCTTAATCTTGGGGTCTCAGCATCTGAACTGCTTTCATGGATTCTGCTTATTGTGATGCAAAATTAAAAAGTAATTCAGCAAATTTAGCTATGTCTCATTTGTGATAAAGATACCATTTCAAATTTGAACATTCATTCTTTTTGCTGCTTAAAAGATTTTCTGCACTGGATTTCATGCTCAGCAATGCCTTTTTTTTTTCCTAATGGGCCATGTAAAATATGGCAGGTTAAAAAATTAATCACTCAAGCTCCTAAAAATTTAATTTTCCTAATTCTTGTGGAACCCACCAGTGAAACGAGAAAGCTGAGGTATGCAAATACCTCAGTATCTTCTCTTTCAAAGTACACTAGGATGTTCTTGGGGCTTCCTTGATTGTGTGCCCACTACAGATGAACATTTCTAATGAAGGAGGACTGCAGCTAATTTACAAACCATTTTGCCACGTCATAATCCATACCAAACTTGAAGATTAGTTCAGTGTCTTAAAACTTCATCATCACGGCATTTTCCACTAAATATATATTCACAATTCAAGGGCTTTTTTAAGCATCAAAATATGAATGTAAAAGTTATGTTAGATTAGTTAAGAACTTTCATTAGTTTAAAATGGTATTTCCTATTATTCAGCAATATGATAAACACATTAAAATAAACAGGAAATTTCCATTTATGGTGTTTTATCCACTCTAGTAAAGACCCGTTACTAGAGTAAAAAAGCATCTGCAATATTAAGAAAATGGGCCAGCAGACCATACTGAATATATAGTCATTTACAATAATATTTGTTTCAAGACAGAGTACACTCCAGTATTTGTCACTTCTTGTGCGTGTTGATAGGGCTAGTAAGCTTCTCCTCAGGTGAGGGATAATAGTGACTGCCACTATCACTTTCATCTCTCTCTAAATCTCAAAATCCATCACTAGGTCAAGGAAATCCTCCTCTAATATCCATGTCCTTCCTTGGGAATAATTCAGAGAACTGCACATGGGACTGGCTGGTAGAGAAATCTATCAATAAGGGATTTATGTATGAAATGTTGATTATATTTAGCTTTCCATGGTGGCTCTGCTTAAGGAAACTGTAAGGAAACGTGGCTGATTTAAAGGACTGAAATCGCTATTAGAAGCAGCAGATTACATTGCCAAGGTAAGCATGCACACTGATGAAATTGCTTATTGCAGAACTGCTAGGGACTCTTTGCATGTTAGAAAAGAGAGATTTTGCTGTAACACACTGCAGATGTTAATGTTAATCAAGATTTTTCATTGCTTTTTGTAAAGAAAAAAAGTAGATCTTTATATGATGCCAAATTCTGTTCTGGGATATCCTTACTTGAAGCATTTTCTCTCTGAAAATAATGACTAGAGAAGTGAATATGGTGGGCCAATAAGAAAGTGAGAAATAGGTAAAACAAAAGAGCAGAAGAGATGGAAGCTGATCTTCCATTCACTACAGTCCTGTAAAAGGATAACACTGCCTTCATTTTCTTGCAGCCCTAATGATTTTGATGTATAGTAATTAATATAATTAGGTTTTAGGTCATAATTTTTGAAAACTCAGTTGTTCATCATAGTCATCAAATTTAAAAATCAAAGCTAGTAAAAGCAAACTATTCATGATGATACAGTAAAAACAATACGGTAAAAATCTAAAATACCTCTAAAGCAAGCATTTATCTGTATTACCTTTCAAACTTACTACCTAAACATGATAATGTGAGAATGAGCACTGGATTTTTAAAATAAAAGCAGTGCAACAATTTGTGACAATGTATCGGTTTAAGAAAAATATGTGGGACTACAGAATAAGAAACATGGTAGTGATACAATTCAGTAAAAACCACCTAAAATATTGTTTGCAAAACCTCTATAATACAATTTAAAAATGCATTAAGGTGAGTTCTGGACCCACTGAGTTTAACAGGACATTTACTACTGTTCCCAGTGTCAGGATTTTGTCACACAAATGCTGTAACCACGATATCCAAACCAGCAGCAATTACTGTGTCTGTTCAGCTTGCACTGGGCACATGCTGCATTAGCATTTCTGCGTCTTAGACTCAAGAATTTCAAAATTTGCTTTGAGAATAATGGAATTTGAAGATATTCTTGTGCTACATATCCTGATTGATTGACAAGGGAAACAACCTGGTGCAGCAGTCACCCGAGCCTGACATTCAGATTTAGTATTTTGAGACTACAGGGTAGTAAACACTTGCAATTTCCATGTGCAGACGATTTTGAGGCATACTTAATGCCCCCTTAGTGCTTCCAGTGCCTTGGTGAGATGAAATCTTCAGTTCTGTCCCAGATAGCAGCTCCTCTTTCCCAGCAAGTCTTACGCACAGCTGCCACGGCTCCTTCAGCAGAACACAAAGTGCCCCACAATAGATACTAATAGAGCCATTTGCAAAAATGCATAGAAAATCCTCTTTACCTGAAGAACAGGGGAATGAGCAGGATACAGATTTTTGCCCAAACTCCAGGCTAAGTACTCTGGATGGGTGTGGATTTTTCTACATGTCGTATTTTACCACACTTCTCGTGGTCTTTAACCTCTAGCACTTCTGCAAATCAGTATGGCGGAATAGCACAAAGTTGAAGATGGATTTTTTTGCTCTTGAAACTAAAGGGGACTCAAAGACCAAAGATAAACATGAAAAATTAGTTCCTATGTAGAAATGCTGGTACTAGGAGTCCTAATGTGAACTGACTGGTTTAGAGCCCGCTCTGTTGGAGGAACGATTTCCCTTGAGATGAACGTTTGCATTTGTCTGATGCTGAGTGATCAGAAGTGGTTGGCCACAGTTTTATTCTGCACTGTTATTTGTGAGCTGTGTGGACTCCAGTGTGGCTCTATGGAGGATATAGGTTAAATCAGGATGGAATTTTGTGTGCCAGCATTAGCAGAGCTTTCAGAGCACCTGTAAGCAGACATAAAGCTGCTTAATTCAACCTGGCGTACTTTCAATCTCCACACTTTCAAACACAATTTATCCTTGGAGCAAGTCAGTGGAAACCCTGTTACAGCTTTTAGGCTCCTGGTAAATCTAACCTCATGTTTAGTATGTTTTAGAAATTTAGAATCTTTTTATGTGACTCCTTAGACCTGATCCTTGTGCTAAAGGAGAAGCTGCTGCCTGAGCATTCACACCCCATTCAAGGAGTCGCACACACACCACCAGAATCTTTCACTGCTGGGACCAGGGTCCCTTCGCAGTGGGAGACCCCTGTGAGCCGACGGGTGCCCCTTTCCACTCCTCACACACACACACACTTACTCTCGGGCACACTCCCTCCTTCTTCAGGCTCGACCCTAGGTTTCCAGCAGCAGAGCCTCAGGTGTCAGATTTTATAAAAATAAATAATTTAATTGAAAGGTACAGCAGCAGGGTCAGCTAGCTAGGTGCCTCCAGAGAGGGACATGGAACAAAGAAATCCCTGGGCAATTATACCCTTGCGATCTATACACTCGCCCCTTACATGCTGTTTACACGTCTTTTAGTCCAATAGTGGGTTTTGGTCTGGGGTCTTCTACTTACTGGATTCTTTTCCTGTGTCCAGGCAGGCAGACTGCTCTTATCTTGTTGATTTACAGTCTCTGCTGACAGTTGTAGCCTCCTTATCTTCTGGTTTACACTTCTTGTGCACCTGCACTCACTGGCAGAACATGGGAAAACTGAAAAGTCCCAGACTTTGGGAAAATAATACCAAAACATCAGTATGTTATCAACATTTTTCTTATTCTAAAAGACTAAACACAGCACTGTACGAGCTGCTAGGAAAATTACTGAGAAAATTAACTCTATTGCAGCATAAAGGCTTCAGCAAATCTAGCTACTCATGCTAAGTAAAGCTAGGCAAACAGCATAAATCACACCATATTATAAACCTGAGTAATTTATTCTAATTAAAACTTACTTATTTAAGCTAAACAACTAATATCTCTCAACATTTGCTCTTAAGCATTTAAAGATTGACCAGCAATGCTGGACTAAATTTAGGACTATTTGTGGAAGAATACACCTTAATCTTCAATGTTTATCTTTCTGCTTTGTAGAATGTTGTATATTGCTGTATTATTTTTTGCACTATGTGTCAATCGTGTCTGATGACTGCTGGAAACACGGATTTCCTCTCCTATTTCCTGTATAGGAATATTTTTAGTTTCATTGGCCAATAAGGAAAGTGAGGTAAGTCTGGCAGTAATGTGGCAGCTGTATCATCCTGCTTCTCTTTTGCAGTGTGTTTGACTCCAGAATGGAAGTACTTTCTTTAAGATCAATTTGTTCTATGGCATTTGATTTCATTTATCAGTGGTACTGATCAGCTGCTCATTCGTCAGTTTGTGCCTTACAGACACCTCTATACTCTGATTTCACATGCGCAGGGATATTGGTCCTGCAGTGGGTAGCATCTGTTTTCTAATCCTATCTAAAAGGCCCTGTCAAGAGCAGATCACACTTGTAGACATAATTCATACCCAAAGAGCTGGCAGTCTCACTGATGATGAGATAGATTAAAATAAACAAAATTGTTTGAGTAGTGGTGAAAAGGAAGAGCAGAAGGTATGTATACTACAACATTTTCAATTTTTTTTAATATTGAGATGAACAAAACAGACATGAACAGCCACTAACATTTTCATTTAGGTATTTGTGTCCAACTTGCTACGTGAGTAAGGAGATTCTACTCCATCAGTCTTTAAGTTCCTAGTTATAGAACCTACTCTTCGCTCTCAACAGAGTATATATAACTCTCAGATGTCAGAATACTGATATTTCTTTGGACATCCAACCAATGGAGGCTTTGTAGTCTGGTTTTCAGGATGTCACCTGTGCATGAACCTATTTATCCATCCTGATACAATAAATTATGAGCCTTCGGTTCAAAACCAAATGAAACAGTAGTAGACGTTTCAAAGACAATTGTCTAAATATTTTCAAAGTACGTGATTAGGCTCAGGAGAAAGACCTAAATTAATGCTTCCTCTAAGAGACAGATGTGTTGAACATTCTCTTTAGCAGCAGTTGCCTGGTCATTCAGCACACTGAAGCATGCTCAGCGCCCTTTCTTGTCTGGTGGGAGTGTCATGGGAGAGAAAACTGGAAACGTTGTTGGTTTTGGGGCAAGCAAGGATATAAGATTCATCTTTAGGAAAAAAATAATTGCTTATTACTTCTGCTAGTTGTGAAATGACTCGATTCTTTTTTAAATCAGTCTTCCTCAATTACCCAAGGTAAGACAAACTTGACCATGAAGGTAGGAGTGATTGAGACCCATCACTCCCACACAATTGTTCCCAGCGTGGTCGTACAAGACACCAGTGAGGACCCTGGACCAATGGACAAAGGGGAAAACAGGTATGTCAAATTTGCCATTTTGTGTCTGTTTGATTTTTTTTTCTTTGATAATTTGCATGGGATTAAGTAAGCACAGATACTTGCCATCATCTAACTTTCTTCACCCTCTATTAATGAATTAAGTTTTTAAGATTGTGAAATATTGCTTATTGTAAATATTTAGGAGATTAAAATCTGTGCTTTTTCAATTTCCTTAGATTACTTAGCTCATGATTAAAATGGTGAGAAACAGTCAGTGACAAATTAAAGGTTTTTTTGTATTTCAGCAGATAATCACATAAGTGTGTTGTTTTGCTGTTCCCTAGGCCACGGTATCTACCTGGTGCATTTGCACGCTACAATATTAACAACAATAGTAATAAAGACGAGTAAGTATCTATCTTTGCCATTTCATAAAATGAGAGTACTGCAATATTGGTTGTTTAAGCAGAAATTAAAAAGAATGATATATATCTAATAATTTCTTTAGAAATAGTTATGTCATTCAAGCAATCCCAAAAGAGACTGCATGTACTTTTGAACTTCATGCACATCAATTATGATGATCATTCTCAATACCAAAGTTACTGGTATTATATCTATTAATTTAAAATAAAAGTAGTTTTATGTGAATACAATAAGCAGAACATTTTTTTAAGGCCAAATACCTAGGTATTCAGATGACTCAAATAAATAAATAAATGTGGAAGCAATGGCTATGTGCGTCCCATGAGCCTATCCTATTTTTCTTTTCCTTAGAGAGGAGAAGAAAAAGAAAAAGGAAAAGAAGAGGTAAGATAAAGAGTAACAATACTACTATTTCTAAGACATTTTCTTTCTTTCCTAATATGTTTTAACTTAGTCTGTAACAACTAAAAATGTAAATCTATTTCTTAGCAAGTCAGAAAAAAAAAAGGATGGAGAAACACAAAAGAACAAGGAAAAAAAGGAGAAAAACAAAAACAAAGATAAGTCCAAGAAGAAAGAAAATAAAGAAGAGTAAGTATTTTTCATTTAGATCCTGCTATGTTAGTCTAATAAAATTGCTTTTGATGTAAAACCAAATCCATTCATGGACATCCTGTAACCAAGATGCTTATACTGTAGTGAATGAGTATACAGACTGCTGTTGTTCTCCCTAGAGTAGAGTTGTTCTGATATAACTTCGTATGTGGACAACAGAAATATGCATGCATGGAATTGATATGAAAAAATTGATTAAGAAAAATCTCCTTTGGTTTCTGATTATCCAATATTTTTTGGATAACACCCTGCAGCAAAAGATGTGTAAAGCAATCTCTTCTGCACATAAGGGCACCTAAAAGCAAGTCAACTCTTCTATGATCTAAAAGTTCTTTCTTTACCTTTAGTTTGGTAAATTCATAATTTTCTGGCCAAGGAAGAGAAACTAGGGGATGGGAACTTGTGTTGTATGATTTCACGTTCTTTGGTTTCTTTATGTAAACTATGCCAATGTTTCATCTTTCTCAGAGCTAGACTTTTCCCAGTGAGAAAGGTATGATTTGCCTCACTTATTTAAACATTAGTAGACACATAATCATGTTATTTTTTGAAAGATGATCAATTTAATTATCAGAAAAGACAGTTACTTGGGTAGGAAATAAGTTAATTTAAAAAGGTTGAAATCATGTGTGCCACGATAAACGGAAGTGGGACTGCCAAGCTGATTTTTCTCAGCAAAATTTAGGTTCTAAAGTTTGTGTCCCAAGTCACACTAAACAAGCAGCTTCATGTTCTCCATGCATTCAAGCAAGGAAGCTTAACTTTATTAAAGACCACCTATTGAACAACAATTTCTGGAATGCTTCATTCCTCAAAAATTGTTATGTGTATTTTAAGACTCTTGTTAAATCTCCTTTTTTTTCCTGCCGATCACTTAGGACGAAGAAAGATATTTTCATTATTGACCCAGCAGGAAATATGTATTACAACTGGTTGTTTTGCATCACAATGCCTGTCATGTACAACTGGACCATGATTATTGCTAGGTGATGTACTCCTTTAATGACTATATAAAACTTCTGGCAAATTGTAATATCCCTAAATAGATAAAAGAATTATTTTATTCATCCCTGAGTTCATGTAAGTATTTAATCTTCATTTCATGGTAATTTAACTTTTGTCTTTTCCTATTCAGAGCCTGTTTTGATGAGCTTCAGCATGACTACTTAGGGGTATGGTTTATTATTGATTACGTTTCTGATGCCATCTATGTTGCTGACATGTTTGTACGGACAAGAACAGGTAAGTATACTCAATGATCAATTACTGCTCTTCCTATATTTGTGTCAGGTGGATTAAAATATTCAGAATACCACTCTTATTATCTGGGTACCCCTGATGAGGTGCAACATTGAAAAAGACATCAAGATAGATTGCTGAAAGACTGTAGTCTGTGGCCTGTAAAAATAGGAGAAACTCTGATGTATTACTCACAGCCCGAGGTAAGCTAGGTATGAGGTAAGCTAGATACAATCTGTTCTGCCTGCAGCTGACTCAACAAGACAAAATAAACATGCAATGCTGCCAAGTGAGGATCAGGGGTTCTGCAAAATTAGCAGCTAAATCTGGATTTTGTATTTAAGGAGATTCAAGTATTTGCTTGATTTTCAAGACTGTTGAGCAAGAAAGACATCCAATTAACTTCAGCTGCAACCGTTTCTTTTAAAATCTTATCTTACGTCCAGAGCTATTGAGTAGATACACTCAATATGGAACTGAAATTCCCATCTTCAAATTTTTTCCCTCACATTAAACACCCTTCCTATAGCCTGTGGAGTTTTGGGGGGAGGCTGGGGTTTTTTTTAGATGTTCACCATCGTGGAAAAGTGGAGGAAAAGAATCAGAGCTAGAAATGTTTGATTTTCAAAGCTTTGAGTTTAGCTCAAACTGAACAATACAGCACTAAGTTGAATACTTGGAAATAAGAAATTGCTTTAGAAAAAGTAAGAGAAGTTATGTGCCACCTGGAACTTGCACGCAAAATATTTTTCAAAGTAGATTTGGACTGACATTAAACACAACACAGTTGAAGATGTAATATTTTTTATTATTTACAATTTGATTTTAGGTTACCTGGAGCAAGGTCTTCTGGTGAAAGAAGAACAAAAACTTCGAGAGAAATATAAGACATCTTTTCAATTCAAATTAGATTTTCTGTCAGTCATACCAACTGATCTCTTATACTTTGAGTTAGGACTGAATTACCCAGAATTAAGGATAAACAGACTACTCAGAGTATCTCGGATGTTTGAATTCTTCCAGCGAACAGAAACAAGGACAAACTACCCAAATATCTTCAGGATCTCTAACCTTGTCATGTACATTGTTATTATTATTCACTGGAACGCCTGCGTGTACTACTCAATCTCGAAAGCCATTGGATTTGGGGCTGACACATGGGTCTACCCCAACACCTCCGATCCTGAATTTGCCCGTCTGACTAGAAAGTATGTCTACAGCCTCTACTGGTCAACACTGACTCTGACTACTATCGGTGAAACACCCCCTCCTGTAAGAGACTCTGAGTATTTCTTCGTGGTCGTTGACTTCTTGGTTGGAGTATTGATTTTCGCTACCATTGTTGGTAACGTAGGCTCTATGATCTCCAACATGAATGCTGCCAGGGCAGAGTTTCAAGCAAGGATCGATGCTATCAAGCAGTATATGCACTTCCGGAATGTGAGTAAAGACATGGAAAAAAGAGTTATAAAGTGGTTTGACTACCTGTGGACAAACAAAAAGGCTGTGGATGAAAGGGAAGTCTTGAAGTATCTGCCAGATAAACTGAGAGCGGAGATTGCAATCAATGTTCACCTGGAAACACTAAAAAAAGTTCGTATCTTTGCAGACTGTGAAGCTGGTCTGTTGGTTGAACTCGTTTTGAAACTCCAGCCGCAAGTATACAGTCCTGGAGATTATATTTGCAGAAAAGGAGATATTGGACGAGAGATGTACATTATCAAAGAAGGCAAGCTGGCAGTAGTCGCTGATGATGGAATTACCCAATTTGTGGTCTTAAGTGATGGCAGCTATTTTGGAGAAATCAGCATTCTTAATATTAAAGGTAGCAAAGCTGGCAATCGAAGAACAGCCAATATTAGAAGTATTGGGTACTCGGACTTGTTTTGTCTGTCTAAAGATGATCTCATGGAGGCTTTAACAGAGTATCCAGATGCAAAGGCTATGCTGGAAGAAAAAGGCAAGCAAATCCTAATGAAAGATGGGTTGCTGGACATTGAAGTTGCAAATTTAGGAAGTGATCCTAAAGATCTGGAAGAGAAGGTCACCTACATGGAAGGAGCAATGGACAGACTACAAACAAAGTTTGCCAGGTTGTTGGCTGAGTATGAAGCTGCACAACAGAAACTGAAAAAAAGACTTACACAAATCGAGAAACTGTTGAAGCCAATTATAGAGCAAGAATTTGCAGACTTAGAAGAAGGAGATCCATCCACAGATAAACCTGGAGTGTCAAAAGCGGAATAAAACACTCGAGGTTGCCAATAAGACTGAGGGTCAAATCCTGCATGGGGCTGAATACATTCATTTCTAATCTTTGTAGGACCTGACTATTAATTATGAAAAATTATTTGTTGAGGTAATGTCACTAATTTCCTACAAGCAGAACATATTTGGAAGATTTTATAACAAAAAGAAGATTTGAGAATGAGGATGGAAGATAACACCTTGCTCTTACACAGACAGGTGGTATTATCTGCTAATGCGTTATGTACTCTTTATGTAACATCGCTCTACAGCAAATGCATTCCATCTATATACAGTCATATACTGGCAAATATTGAAAGTTTTGCTGACTATTTTAAAATAATTTCTTTGTGTCTACCTACTGAAAGAAGGAAAGGTTTGGTAACAATTACACTATCTGAAGTCAATATAGGCATGAACCATGATATTAAATTTGTGTATAAACAAACACATTTTTATATCTATTGATTAACATAAGATTAATTAAATATGGGATATTATATAAAGAATTAGGTATATCTACAATGCAGATGTGAGTACGGAAGGCTGTAAGATTTGGAAAATATCATTACTTCATTGGGTCCACCTTGGCTGATTTCTTGAAATGTAAGTGAGCAGTTTTAAATGGTCCTTTTTTTGGGATATTACATGTAAAGGCTGGAATAGAGAGGGGAGAAAAAGTAACTTTTTGCAAGCATTGGTATGACAAATATGGATGGCTCAAATCTAGCTGTTCTTTCCACAATAATAACAAATAATATTGAAGACTATTCTGCTCCATGTAATCATATGGCTGCTGAACATGGACTATCAAGTTTTTAAGATCTGAGCTTAAAAATTTTTATGTCCCTAACGTAACAGTCGTGGATGCTGGCAGAGTGCAAGGGACAGACACGACAGAAAGAGGCCAAACTCTTCCTACAGTGTCTTCTGTAGCTGCTGTTGGGGAAAGAATACAATGACTAAATAGGTTACTTTTTTCATTGATAAGGTATTTCTTTCTTCTGTTCGTAACTGCTACTAAGATAGTAAAATCTCCTGTTTCATATGTCAGATACATTTTCAACTGTTTTAAGAAGTGTTACCTCCTTGGATTTTTTCCCCTAACATGTCTTTTTCCATTGGTAAAATTGATTCTATTAGTTGTGGTCTCAGCTGGGTATTTTCAGCTGGGTATTTTCTGTAGACTTTGATCACAGCGACTTAACGTTGGAAAAGTCTGATGACAGGGAGTGAAGAAAGGGACTGCAAGGAAAGAATGGATAATTCTGTATTCAGGGCAATTTGACTATCCTGGGCAATCGGACTGGCACTCTTAAAAAACACATGTAAATATTACTGTGACTTGATAATATCTCCATGCTTTCATTCTTCTCCTTAATAAGATGGAGATATTATAAATTGGATTTTTTGTAAAGTGCATTCATTTCTGGTTGTTTTATTTTTTGTAATGTTGGTAGGTTTCCAGAATGCCAGAGATCTATAAATAACTCCTGATTTCACTGCAAGGATTAAATGTTACGAAGTAATTATTTGCATAGGCTATATATGGAACAACAAGGATACATGTAAATATGAAATGGCTGTTCATTCACTGTTGATCCTGTTCTTTGAATGACAAATGGCATAATGTGCTGGTGAGGGGAACGAATATGCCATCATTTCATGAAGGACTCTATTTGTGCACACAAGAACAACCGTTATTCTGGCATTTAACTATATTGTGAATGTTGGACTTTGCAATCAGCATTCTTCCAATTCAGGTCTTGAATGTAATTTGCAATCTGTATGGCAGCAGCATTCTATAGCGCTGCGTCGGATTTCACTAGGCATTTAGGAAGCACTTTTCTCCTTTGTTGAAGAGTTTAAGACTTTGTATTAGAGAAACGTGTGATACCAGTTTCAATTAATAAAGGCAGAGAACTACTGTTCATGTCTTTTCTTTTATTCACCCTTCAGTCTATGATACAAGTTGTAGTCACTAGCTGCCTCTTTCTTGAGAATAAAAATTTTTATTTAGAACACTTCAAAATAAAGCAGAAACCCAGAACTGACCTCCAGTAGTTCACTATTTTCAGACTCATTATTTGAAATCTTGCACTATTTAACTTTTATAAACGTGTATTTGCTCAAAAAAAAACCCCTAAATGCAGAGTTTCCTCCTGGCACAGCAAGACAAAACATGAGTGCTATCAGAAAACGTCAATCAAATTTAAATTATGTCAACTTGCACTTATTTATCAGAACTTCTCAGGAGCCACACATGCTCCTCAATATGTATTTCTGTGCAGTAAAGCCTGGATATTACTTCAGCAAAGTTTCTAAATGCGCTTTTTAAATCACTCACACTCTGAGGAAGTGGAGCTCCGAGGAAAACACACCCCACAGCCGCGGGCCGCAGAAACGGCTGCCAGAAAAAGAGCCGCAGCCATTGCTTCTGTGGCCTGAGCGGCAGGCAAAAAGAAACCCAAGCATTACAGTGATAAAGCGATGCCAACCTGGGTATTAGCAACCGCGTTTCCGATTAGCAAGCGCGGAATGGGCCTCCCGCCGGGACGGCGGACCCTCTCCACAGCCGGCGGGGGGGGGAGGGCGCGGACGCCCCGGTGCACGCTGGGTGTTGTAGTCCCCAAGCGCCACTTCCGGCCCGCCCGCGCGGGGGGCGCTGGGAGCTGTAGTCGCGCCGCCGCGGGAGCTCACAGGCGTCCCTGCCGCCTCTGGACGGAGGGGCCGGGCCGGGCCAGGCCGGGCGGGAGAGCTCGCCTCGGGGCGGTTTCAGCCGAGGGTGTGAGGAGCGGTCGGCTTCTCTCCGCCGTCCTTCGCTCGCTGGCGGGGGAGAAATGGAGGCGCCCTGGCGCCAGGGCCGGGGCCGGGGCCGCGGCAGGCCCGGAGACGGGGTCGCTGCCCGCGCTGGGGCGGCTGCCCGGCCCCCGGCCCCGAGGGCCCGCGGCGGTGCCTGCGTTGGGGCCGCGGGGACCAGCGGCGAGGGGCCCAGCGGTGAGTGTCGTGTCCCCCCCCCCCCCCCACCCTGGCCCGGCCGGGGACTGCGGGGCGCCGGGGCGGGCTGTGGCCCGGAGCCCGGCCGAGCCTTGGGGAACTCCTGCAAATGACCAGGTCGGGGCTCTCCCTGGAGCCGTGGGGAAGGGAGGCGGGCGGGCTGGTGTGGCGGTAGCGAGCCGGTGTTTCGCCATGTGCCGTCTCCTGCCTGCAGGTACCTTCTGGGGGAAACGCGGGGGCGCCGGGCAGTGGCGGGGGGCTCGGGGCTGTGACCTCCCCAGGGTGCGCGGCCAGTGCCCTTCGAGCAGCAGGGTAAAGGATGAGGTAAAGGATGAAGCAGCTGTTTTTCGGTACGGTTGGAAATATTCAGGAGAGTGCTGCCCGCTAGGGACGAGCTTTAGGTAGCCTGGTCAGCGTGCCACATCGGCCCGGGCTGGGGAAGGTGCGGGCTTTGCCGGTGCACGGGGCTGCTAGGAGCGCAAGTTAATACCCGTGTGACACTGAGTGCCAAATACTGAGCTCTTTCAAGTGGCAGCACAGTTTCCTAAGGAAAGCCTTAAAACTGAACTTGACCAAACCCCAGGAAATATATTGGGTGCAATAGTCTAATACGGAAAACTAGGAGGTACTTCAAGATCAGTGATCCCTGGAAGACTTTTATGTCTCCGTGGTATGTTATCTTAAAGGCACTTTGGTTTATTATGAACTCTGTTAACTCACATAATTATTTTTCTCCATGTGAGAATCTTCCTCTATTTCACATGCAATAACCTCGGAAAAAAGCTTATATTAAAATACCCTGTCACTTTTAATGTTGTCAGCTGTGAAATAGCATGCACCCACTTTTGCAATAAAGACATGTTAGATGGAGGGAGATCAATAAAAGTCATCATTTCAAAAATGCCAAATGCTGGGAGAGGTACCTCTAGGGTATCAGCAAATTATAGCAATTACTCTTGTTAAGAATTGCCTGATTTTTTTTTTTTTTTTCCTTGTGCTGCGAAAGTTGTGTTTGTGTGGGATGTGTGTGTGGTGGGTTTTTTTAAGTATCCTTTTTGTAAAACAGCATTATAGATGCATATATTCTAGTATGTTTGGTTGGATTTGTCAGCAGTAATTGACAGATAATAACTCCTGTTGTGAATTTTATGGGTAATGCACAGTGAAGAAGAAAATATAATTTATCTCTTCTTGCGTGGTGTTGAAAATGTAGCAACGTACTGCTCTTAAAAACATAAAAGCAGCAAGCTCTTTAAAGAAGGGAACAGTTGAAAGTATGTGGAACTGAATGGGATGTTAAGATTAACTGTCATGGTATTAATCATTATTAATCTGTTCTCTTCATAGAATTATCTTCACAGAAGAAATTTGATGAAATTAAGAAGGCTAATCAGGCTGCAGCAAAAAAGCTGGTTGAAGACCAATTTAGCTCCTCGTCTGAAGATGATGATGAAGATGCTGAAATAAAACAAGGAAAGATTTTGGCCAAAACATTTACCATTTACACCAGTCAAACCGGTAAATTTCTTTCATTTAGTGACTTTTTATTTTTGTGTGAAAGCATAAACAATGCTGTATTATTGGCTGTGTATTAGAATTTTTCCATAATTGGAGGAAAAGCACTTTATTCTGATGTCTTGTATTAAAAATATTTGCTCCCAGCAATGCACGCTGGCAGTACTTCTTGCCTTTTTATACAGAATCAATGGTATAGTTTTGAAACTGTCTTAAGTACTTCTAATAATGTGGTTTTGTAATAATATATGACTGACCTCTGTTCAGAGAAGAAAAAAATACTTGTACAGCAGTTTCAACATGTATAGAATAGCAGATCAAACATTACTGATTGCTTTAAAAATCTTTATATATTAAAGATGGAGATGCAAGTGAACTGGAACGTACAAGACAGTACATGAACGAAGCTTTTCAGTCAGGGGCTATGACATGTCTGATCTGCATTGCTTCAGTTAAAAGGAACCAAGCTGTAAGTATTTTACAGTAGTCTGTTTACTTAACATCTCCTGTTTAGCTTTCGTTTTGGGAAGTTAGTTACTGTACTCTTAGAAACTATCCTCTATAAGTTAGTGGGGAAATTCTCCTTATTTTCACAGTATAATTTTATAACAATGTTGTAAGTTGTTAAAAAAGTAAAGAAATTAAAACTTAATTTTTCTGCTACATTTCTCTTACCAAATTGTTATAGTCATTCTAAGCTGACAATTTAAGACATCAATATGTGGAGAGTACCAAAGTCATAAAACTGCATTTCTGTTATTTAAATTGCTTTTCAGCAGCAGGCTGATACTCTAAGCAAAGGATTGTGATTTCACTCCAGAACTGACAGAAAGAAGTACACTGGGAACAAGACCATAAAGGTTTAGTGATGGAAACAGGATAGTGGCAAACTCAACTCTCTCTTAAACACATTTGCTTTTAATTCCGTTCCGTTTTATACCTCTGTTGCTCTTTGAACAAAAGACACTGTGTTGAAAGTCACTTCTGATCAAATCTTTTTCTTACTAGCGTTGTATGTAAATCCTAAGGTTTGAAAGGGGGGAAAAAAAAATCTTTGTAGGACTTTTACTGCCAAAATGTAGACTATGGGACAGGAAGAGAGGTGGAAGGAGAGCTGAGCTTGTTTAGTCTGGTGGAGAGGAGACTAAGGGATGATATGGTTGCAGCCTCTGTCTACTTGGAGTTGTGAAGGTGGCTAAAGCCAAAGTCATCTGTGTGGTGACAGGTGGTGTAATAAGGGGCAGTGGCACAAACTGGGGCTTGGGAGGTGCAGATGGGGTACTAGGAAGGTAGTAGGACACTTGGACCAGCTTGCCTAGGATGGTTGTGGAGTCCTCATCCTTCAGGATTTTTCAACTTTACTAGGCCAAGCTGTGACTGAACTGAGGTAAGTTGGCAGTAGTCCTATTTTGGGCACCAGGTTGTGCTACATGACCTCCAACGGTGTGCTTAAATCAACACTTCTGTGAGTATATGAGTATTTTGGGCTCCATAAGCCTTGGCAAAAACTTCCCACAGCAGCAGGAAAAAATATTATAGGTATGAATCTGTAATGGTAAAAACGCCTGTATTAATATCTAACAATAGGTGGAATCTATCTTTGGAAACCCATTTTTTAAATTAAAAAATAGCATGCTTGTATTTCTTTAGATATTATAGATATTCATCAATGGAAACAGAAAGAAACCTAATGTAAAGCAATTGGCACTTAAATTTGCTCTGTAGGTCTGGAGCTGTTGTGGATGCTTTTGTATATTTCACCTGGTCTGTATCCAAAAGTGGGCCAAGGACAGCCTTTTTCTTGTGTCTTCTTTGACGGATGATGATTTTGGGAAGAAAGATTATCCCTGGCCATGGTGAGCTCTTCGTGGTACTTTTACAAAGATACTTTTATTGTGAAACATATGTGAACTGGAGTTACTTTAGAAAGGAATGGTACTTGTAAATGACATGCACACCAGAAAAAAAAAGTTTAGAAGACTGACTTTTCTATTGTTTTTCTGAATTATTTTTAAGTTTTCATGAACATGATGCAGGAATATTTCACAGCGATATTAAAAACCTGCTGCATCAAATTTGTTTTAGCCTCTGAGAAGGTAACTATCACGTGTTTCATCTTCTAATATTTATTTCTGAATGGCTTTACATACTTGTCACTTTTTAAATTGTCACTGTGAAATAAATAAATTTTAAAAAGCAGTTCTAAAATAGCAAGATTTAGAGATTTATCTTTTTTTTTAAGTCTCTGTGTAACTCAAGCATTAAAGCCAATCTTGCAGTTTTATATGAGATTGTATAGAGGAGGTAATATTGTGGCTGTATGAATAATGAAGCTTGCTTTTTCAGTAGGTTTGTGTTTGAAAGTTCAATCAAGGTTTCTCTGTGCATGTTTGTCCTATGCTTTATTTGCCCACCTACTTTTATGTGGAAACTTGTAGTAATTTTGAGACTCAATCCTCTGTCAAATTTGGTTGAAAGTGCCTGGTGGATTCAAAAGCTCTATTAATGGGGGATCTCAGAGAGCAAGTTCGCTTAGGAAATAAGGTGTAAAATTGTTGGCTTACAGCATCTCAGGTTGGTAGTGTTTATTCTACTACAAACTAGTTTTGTCTTTAAGCATATGTTTATAATGGAAAAATTTCAAGGTGAATGGTATTTTATTTAACGTTTAAACACCGGATAAAACTGTGCAGTGACTATGGACAAATCGTTTGTGTCCTGTAATGTATTATATAGAGGCAAATTGACATTTTTGATAAAAATACGTACATAGGTCTTTCAAAGCCTCTACTCTTTGAGGAGGAGCTCTTTGTTGTCTTTTCCCAGTGTAGCCAGAAATGGGAGCTGTTTTGTTTCTCCTTCCTTGTGTTGCCTCTCTCATCCATAGCTTGCACCTGAAAGCCTGTGACACTAACACGTTCCAGACCTTTGGTGCCTATCTACCTTTAGGAATAATGTGGCTTTTAATATCTAATACCATCAAGGATAACAACTAAAGATGTTCATCTTATAATATCTAAGATGCTGAACTGATACAATCTAAAATCTTCCAGATAAAATTTTAATTATTATGCATATTTTTAAAAGCATTGCTAAATCTTTTTTTACATAGCTTATAAATTGCTACTGGTAAAAACCTGGTTTTTAATCTCTTTTTTGATTGATTCTGTTTAGGTAGGTTAACTCTTTGTTGCATGCATTCCTTTGGTATTACTTGACATAAAAATTGTTCTGTATGCTTGCTACGCTGGATTTTTTGGTATATATTCTTAGAGAAAAAAGATTTCAGTGACAGGACAAGTCCTTAGACATTCTCATGAATATATTGTAAAATATAGCAAGACCTTTATTGTATATTATAAATTTAATTAGGTTGTTATTGGTTACAGTAGTTGTAAAAATGTTAATTGGTAGCCTGGTAACAATCCTGGGATACTGAAATGGTAAAACCTGCTCTTCTTTTTAAAAAAATTCTTCAAAAAAAGCTTTTCTTCTCAATCCCTTTTTCCCTTGTTGTAGTCCAAAATGTAGGTTTGAATACAAACGGTCTGAAACTCCCAGTCGGTATTACTGTTACTGTGGAAAAGTGGAGAATCCTACAGTGGACCCGTGGCTGGTACCTCACTCCTGTGGTCAGATATGTGAGAGGGAATTCAAACCTTCTTGTGGTCATAAATGTTTGCTGCTTTGTCATCCAGGTAAATCCATTGCGTCTCTTGGTTGTATGACCTGTATTTATGTAGCTGTTACACAGTTTTACATAAAATCTTCTGACTATATTTAAAATTCTCAGAATAAAACGGATGGAGTTAAGGCTGCATTTGCTGAATGGCCATTAGCGAAGTGTTCTTTTTCCTGTACTTAGGACCCTGTCCACCTTGCCCAAAGATGGTCACAACAACCTGTCACTGTAAGAAAGCTAAACCAGTGCCCCGAAGGTGCAGTGCCAAGGAGTGGTCCTGTCGCCTGCTGTGTGGACGAACGTTGCTGTGTGGACAACACACTTGTGAGAATTCCTGTCACGCAGGTAGACCTGCCTTCTTAAACTTCAGAGGAGTAGTTGTTTTAATTGTTAAGATACATCGTTCTTTTGCAATTTCTACTCTCAATGTCACTTTGCAATTACATACAGGAGATTGTCAGCCTTGTCCACGAGTCAGTAAACAACAGTGCATCTGCGGAAGACAGACAGCAGAAAGACTTTGTGCAAGTCCTCAGTGGCAGTGTGATCAGGTCCGTTGAGACTGTCCTTTTTTAGCTTGTTTCTCATCTTTATAAAGTTTGATTAATCAGTGTATTAAGGATTGGAATAACTTACTCAGCAGGAAAATAATTTTCTTTTTTAGGTTTTGAAAGTGCAATCAAAAATGTAAGCAGCAGTGTTTGAAAATGGACCTACCTGGTGGCCCAGTTCATTTCTGACAGTAGTTAAAATGTCACTATTCTGGAATTGTGCTAGGGTTAAGCTAGTAATGAATTTGACCTTGTATATTCTGTTTTCTTGTACTTGAGGTTGAAATTTCAGCTGCTATCTTCAAAAACAAGCATGAAACCACAGCTTAGTAGAGAAGAGTTTCATGCTTATTTACTTCTAGTGACTGTAACAGAATGAAAGGTTTGTGATTCGTTCTTTGAAGTATATTTGTGGCTCATTCTTAGGACCAAGGCTATGGATTGACAGACTGTAAAAAACCAAAAATAATTAAAAAAGATTCAGTGGCGGGGGGAGGTTGCACCAGGAGGTACCTGGTCATTATGATCCCAGCAAGAAAGGCACTCAGATTCTGTAAAGTATCAGTTAAAATGTGATTTATTTCAGCTAACACTATAGAGAAAGGGAGTGTAATATACATAATAGTACAGGCTTTTAGATGCTGAGAACCCCGAGCTGTGCAGCATCGAATGGGCCTCTGATCCACATGCAGCGTGCAGTGCAGAGCCCTTCTGTAGAAAGGGTTACCCCATTTTGGTCATCGAAGCTACTGTAGGATTTTGTTACAGGAAAGCAGCTCTGTTGATCATTTCTACTATCAAACAGAAAGGATGTTCACATGAGAACTTCTTGCTGCACTTTTAGATAAAGGCAAGGACATGCAGGTGGCATAATCACTGGTACCAAGTGGGAGCTGCCTCCAATCTCCTCTGCTACAATAAGTTTATCCTGTGGCCAAGGAATATGTGCAGCACAAGACAGGTCTGAAGGCCAAGCTGTCTGTGCAGTACAGCACAGGCCCGGGACTACTCAGGTTAACTTATGTGAACCACTAACTCCTCAGTATACAGTGGTCTTCCAGTCAGGATCATTGCAGGGGTGATCAGTTTTATTTGGGGAACTCAGCAAATATAAGATTTGTTAATAAAATTCAGAAAAAGTAGAATTCCATCCAGACGTCTCTCACCCATAGTTTTTCCCCTTGGGTTGCTTTGTCTTGGTATGTAGTTCTGTTACATTGCATTCACTTGGTTTCTCTGAGTTTTCCAGGTGTGTGGGAAACCTTTGCCTTGTGGTAATCACACATGTGAACAAGTTTGTCACGCTGGTCCCTGTGGAGACTGTCCTCGTTCTGGGAAAAGGTCCTGTCCATGTGAAAAATCAAGTAAGCTGCTTTTTGCATTTATTTTTTTTTAAAAAGATAAATTTAAAGAAAAACAAAAGAAAGTTAAATTTAAAGAAAAACAGTCATACGGTCTTTGACAGTCAGCAGTCTAGGTTAATTCTGCATGGCAGGTTCCATAAAAAGTTCTTACAAACAGTGAACTGTGACAGCTTATATTTATGTTTTTGCTTAATTCTTTCAAAGCTTTATTTAGTACCAGAGGTTTAATTGGTAATGTGAATAACTGAGTAATTCTAGAGAAGCTTTTAAAAAAAAATAAATGAGAGAGGATTGGCATTTGAAGTCATAGTACACAGTGCATTTTTTTTCTAAATATTTTGGCTTTTTTCCTGAGTGTTTGCTTGTACTTCTCTCTCTTCATCTAGAGTTTACATTGCCTTGTACGGAAGATGTGCCCACTTGTGGCGATAGTTGTGACAAAGTTCTGGAATGTGGCATCCATAAATGTTCACAGCGCTGTCATCGAGGTCCCTGTGAAATATGCAGACAGGTTAGTCTTACTGTAGCAGGTTCACATTTTGTTAGGGTTTTAAACACTATATGCCTGTGACAGTGCAAGTCTCGTAAGACAAATAAAGTCATACCTATCAAAAAATCTATGACTTCCTGTTCATTAAAAGCAACACATTTTTCCGTATTTCCCCCCCTGCCCCAACACAATTCTGAATTAATAGTTGAGCATTATGTGTCTGAATTGAGGCATGGGTGAGGGTTTTATTGATTTGGGTTGGTTTTGTTTTGTTTTGATTTTAATGAATTATGCCCTAAAAGACCCTTAATTTTTTCCCCAGCTCTTCTAGCTTCCTTGCTGTTTTGTCTTACTATGCTATTTCTCCCTTAGTGGAATAGAAGATGCTGTAATATAACATTATTTCCTTGTTAGTAAGAAAATAGTATTTTGCTCTGCTCTAAATGTCTATGGAGCTTCTGTGGTCTGGCCCATAAAGCTGTTGCTCTGTCTGCTCTTGGTTGTCTCTTCCTGAACCAGCTTTGGCTACAAAGTCTATGGTGAAAGTAGTTAGCACATGATAGCTGTGATGAAGGTCAGATAAACCTGCTTACCTACTTCTTAAATTATCTGTATACATGATGGATGAATCTAGTTTACTATGCAGAAGAGGTACTTTTTTGTTTGAATTTGTTTTGCATTTATGCTTGACATCTTGCACTACACACTTCAGTGGTTCCCTTGAAGTGGCTTCCCTCTTGGTGAGACCAAGGCTACAGTGAGGTGCCGTCTAGAGCACAGTGTTTCCAATACTGACACAAGGTCCCCAAGTAGTTATTGCACAGATAGGTAATCTGCTTGGAGCATGTGATACACTTCCTGTTGTGATAGAACATTGTACTGTTACTCTCCCATGACATTTCTTTACAGCTAGTAGTAGCACATTTTATTTTCCACTTTTTTTTTTTTTTTTTTTTTTTTTTTTATTATAGTGCTGTCCTGGAAACTGTCCACCTTGTGATCAAGTCTGTGGGCGGACTCTAGGCTGCAGAAATCACAAATGTCCTTCAGGCTGCCACAGAGGTAAGAATAGGTGAAGGATCCCTGTAGTGATGGGATATTGTTTATTTTTGCCAAACTTTGTGTTTGCATGACTCTGTGTGCTGCTTAATGAATTCTCTCCCTTGTTGCAGGTGGCCTTTTTGTGGGGGCACTGTGTTTGAAAGGTTTTTAGTGCCGGTTAGAGCTTAAGGGCTTACATAATGACAACCTGAGTTTTTACCTAGTAATTTTGCTTAGCATTGTTCCTCTGAAAATGCTCTGTCCCCTTTCCAGCTGGTTAATTCAAAATCCATAGCTTGACTTTTTTTCCCAAATAATTCTGTTCACTGACTATGCATAACAATGTCCAACTACATATAGAAATGACCATGCTGGCTGAGTCTGGATGATTTTTAAAAATCCTAGAATACATGTGATATGAGTGGTCTTAAAATTAAATTAAAACAGGTTTGTGGAATTTGAATCTATATTGGTATGTCACTGGTAAAAGAGAAAATAAGAACTTGTTACGAACTATGTGAAGGATAACAAAAAAGTTTACTTAATCAAGTGACCTTGATTAAAAAGATGCTGAAAATGGCCAAAATTACCTGGCAGCTTTTATCCTGGCCAATTGCTTTGACAGTTGCTTGGTAGGGGAATGACTGAAAAAGTAGCTGCCCTCTCAGCAATTTCCCCCACAGAAGCTGCTGCCCTGCTGAAACAGCAACTGAGTACCCTATGTAATTTCCCTTAGTATTCCGGACTATAAATTGCCACAACTCAGGAAGTAATTCACAACTTGTTTGGCCAACCTTGCTTTTTGAGTCAGTGATTCTTAAAAGGACAGGATAGGTAAATGTGGTAGTTGTCCCCATTAAGCCACTATTAAATCTGTCACCACAAACTAGTGGTTTGTTTTTTCTGTTAACTCTACCCCTTCTCTTCTTCCCCTTCCTTTCTTCTCCCTATTTTATCTTCAGTATATAATACCAGGTCAGGTTAATTTTGCAATGAGCTGTCAGATCTCAGTGACCACTGATTTTAAAGGAAACAGTAGGCCTCCTAGAAAATAACTTGCCAGATCAGATCCTTTAAAAGGTACCTAATCTCAGAATTACTAGAGCTTGCTGATAATAAGCACTTGGCCTTTAGTGGGGATCCCTGAAAAAAGGTAACAATCTATTCTGTTTGTGATTTGATTTTTACATATCTTATTTTCTTAAGTATTTAACTATGCTTGCTGAAATTTAGAATGTGGTGCCAGGGAATAGAAATGTTTTGTTTCCTACTGTAGTACATTATAACACTTGATTTGAGAACAGTGTGCTCTCACCTTAACTTCAGGTTTATATGCAATCTCAGCCCTTCCATCTTTTTGAGAATGTAGGCAGTTGTCTTGATTAATAGAATAGTTAAGTAAATTGTACACGTATTAGCCACGCTGGGCAGCATAGCTTTAGACCTTCAGTTTATTTTGTAAAAGTAGCTGTTTATGTGTGCTGATAATATATTATAATTTAATTTACTTGACAATATAAAGACCATATACTTCCATCCTTTTTATTTCAGCAACCTTTTGTCAGAGCTCTGCTTCTTGAAGCGTTGCTTCTCAGATCTTGCTAACAAGTCAGAATTGCTTAAAAAGTTGTGCTGTCGATAACGCTTTCAGAGCATTGCTTTCTTTAAAGTTTCAGAATGCAACATGATTAGTAAGCCAAAATCCTGCATGTAAATTTGGGGTTTTTTTAGAGGATGCATATTCTTACTGTTAATTACTCAATAATAAAACTTAGCAGTTGGCACATAATGAAGAAATAGTGTGGGAGAGCTATAAATGAAAACAGGTATTTTACAAATCTCTTTTTAAATATATCAGGTTAGTAGCATGAGTAACTTCATAAAGGAGGAGGATCTTTTCAAAAAAGCGTTAATTATACCTAGATGATTCACTTTTTTTTTAATATCCTATAAAATCTGCAAAACTTTATTGTAGCAGTTTTTCAATGTCTCTTTTTTTTATCTTTTGACTACAGATGAAAGATGACATGTCTTCATATGTATGTAAGGCTGAAATATAAACAGCAAATATTTAAGTGTTGTGTGATTGAAATTTCTGGGCTTTAATAATGCTGACTTCTTTTTAAACTGTGAGAGAGGGATTGTTTCTAACTTGATACCAGCTAACAACTGTAGAATAATCAAGATTATTATTGCTGTTCTTTAAGAATGGTGAAATTCTTTCCCAAGAGGGATTTGAAACTAAGCAGAAATTAAAACTAACAGCCATCTATTGTTTAGACCAAACAGAGTAGGACAATTATACCATGTGCATATTCAGAGTTATGTTAGTTACCATTTTTTATAATCAGTAGATTATTGTGATTATCATACTGTTAATATATTTATTTTTAGGTAGTTGTAATCCATGTCCAGAGACTGTGGATGTGAAATGCAATTGTGGAAAAACTGTCATTAAAGTGCCCTGTGGCAGAGAGCGCACCATCAAACCTCCCAAATGCAAACAGCTGTGCAGGTCAGTATAGAAAGTGTGAGTGTTTCTAGTTTTTCAGTGGATTTTAAGGTATCCTTAAAGAAAGTAGTAAAATAGAAATGTAAAAGGCAAAAATTATTCCTTTAATATGGTTACAGATACTACTTCTCAGTTTTCTGTATTCTTGACCATGCAGATGGATATTAGCAATAATCCTTCCTATCAGACACCTCTTTGATGCTGTGGTTTCATGAGCAGCTTGCTGCTATCAAGGGGGAGGTTATGTCCCACTGAGCACTTCTAATTCTGTAGTCACACTCCATTCTTCAAGTCATGTCTGGTACGTTTTGAAGTACCTCCATGAGGAAGTTTACCTAGAAAACTTGACTAGCAAAGGAAAAAGGAGAATATTTTTTGCTGGGATGTAGCAAGATTACTTAGCGCAGAGTAGAATTAGGATTGAAATAGCTGTTTGAATATGCAAACCCAACTTTGATTTTAATTTAATTTAGAACTCCTGTATAATTTTACTCTAACCACTGCTGAAGGTGAGAAGTAAGCTTATTTTTTAAAAAATGCCTTGTTCATCTCAGTTCTTTGTATTTTGAGCATAATTGTCCAGTTACTGTAACTTTGTATTTCTTGCTGTCACATTGATTCCTTCTTGGATTTTACTTTAGTCGACCACCTACCTGTCACCACTCTACCCAGGAGAAACACTATTGTCACTTTGGTCGGTGTCCTCCATGTCGTCAGTCCTGTCAGAAAGCATTAACGTGTGGTCATTTGTGCCCTGTTTCCTGCCATGATGAAGCACTTGTGAAGCAAACTGGAGTAGTAAGTAAATAGTGAAAAATAGTGTTTCTTGTGTTCTGAAGAATGAGCAACAGTTGCTTGACTTACATTGGCGGCTTTTGGAGTTCAGAGTAAATAAATAATCAAACATAGAGGTATGCATATTGCTTAACTGAGAAATTAAGTGGTTCTAACTCCTTTGTTGCGATCTAATCAACTTTGTAATATGTATAATGAATTGTGCAGTTTTCAGCAGTTATAATTACTCAAGAAATTATAAGATTTTTGTTAGAGTTGTATTACAAATGTTTAATTTCAAATGTAAGCAGTTACTTTTAACATGACAGTAAAAAATAAATTCTAACTCTGATACTAAACCATCAAAATTCGCACAAGTTTGAAATGAGAAGTTGTTTGGCATCTTTAAACATGACACGTGCATGATGATAATTTCACATGTTTAGTAATTGAAATATTTTTATATTTTTTACCTCTGTTAAATGCTTAGAATTGTTTTGCTGGTTTTCTTGCTTGGCTTTGGGCTTCATTTCTAGCAGTAGGGCCACAGGCCTTCATTTTCCTATCCCTAACCACGCTAAGGATGAAATTGTAACTTTTTCTGTGTAGGGTGTGTTGAAACTTCCATTCATAAAAAGTTAGTTACTAGAAAGTGGATTTGATACAACTGGGATCTCTTTAGATATGTTTGTTTATGGTCAAGCAGGTAGTTCCATTTGTGTTTTGTATTCAACTAGTGTTGTCTTTTGCTCTCAGCATCAGTCTGCAGGTCCCTGGGAGCAGCCATCTGAGCCAGCTTTTATTCGAACTGCATTACCATGCCCTCCCTGTGAGGTTCCTATACCAGTGTAAGTATTAAAAAAGAAAACAAATGAAAGAAAGTTTTGGTATGGAAAGAGATTTTTTCTTTTTATACTGTTTCAGTGATTGACATGAAAATAACCATATTTTCCTCTTCAGATGCAGTGAACCTATGTGAACACCATTCTCATAAAACTGGGAGCATTAGTGGTTGTTTAATAGACGTTTTTGTAGTGTGTGCTCACTGTATGAAAGGACTGATAGTGTTAGTGAAGATTGGTTGTGCATGTTGTGTGCAATGCTACCTTAAAATAAAAATATGAAAATTGCAAAGACAGCCACTGTAATTTGATAGTCTTCAGTGACATACAGGTTTTCCATATAGTTTCTATCTTGTTTCGTTTATAGGACTGTAATTTTCTGCGTAATGAATTGCTATTTTGTTTCTCAGTTGTTCACTTATTACATGCTAATGAATGGCAGCTGGATGCCCTTCATCCCATCTGCTTGTCTTCTTTCTATTTTTGACTTCTCCAGAAGGTTCTGCCCCTTGTGTAGAACTGAATCAACTCTTTCTGTGATAACGCTGAGGATATAAGGGAAGATATGATGATGACCGTTTTTCACCATTCTTTTACAATTCGATAGAACTTCTGTTTACATTGTGGAATAAGGACTTAGATTTCAACATTTATCTGAAAAAGGAAATACTGGGGTTTTTGGTCTGTTTTTGTGTTGTAGTCTCTCACTGTTTTAAACCGTGCATACTTCACAGGCATTAGTGCCTATTTGTTTTTTAAACATCCTTCCTTAGTGAGGGAATATTATGTCCTCATTTTATGAAGTGAGAAGTAGACAGAGAAAGATGATCAAAAATATCCATTTAACTGACTATGTAGATATGGTTAGAGCTTAATTTCTCAAGGACTGTACTATGATAGGTTGTACTTTTGTTCAAGATCAGTACTTCTGATACTTGGGTTCAAAGTCAAAAGCCAGACTCCCAAAAGATGAAAAATGTGTATTTATGAACAGTCTCCTATGAGTGTTTGGGTAGGTGCATGTGGAAACTCTCATGTAGGTACTCAGCAGAGATCATTGTGTAACATCATGCATTATGTAGGGCACATCTCTTAGTTCCTCTGAATTCCAACCTGAAAATCACCTCCTATAGTCTGAAGACTCCTCCCCAGAGGAGGTAAATCTGCTAAGTGAGAGGGAAACCATACTGGAAAAGTTGTACTTAATTTTCTAACTAGAGGAAGCATCGTTACATTTCATAGTGCTTGGGGCAAATTAAAATTCTATTAGCATTAGATCACATTAATTCTGGAATATCCTAACTCTCTTGATCAATTGTTGCTACTCTAATGTTCTTTTTCTTTTTTCTTTTTTTTTTTTTTAAATGGTATGAGAGAAGTTACCCGAATTAACAAAATAATAATAGTTAAAAAACCACATGGTTACAAAGTAATATGGTGCTATGAAGCAAAATATCCGACACCACCTTAGATCATTAGCAGGGCTTTTAGAATCATTGCTAGAACAGTGGCATTTGAACAAATATGATAATGGAGAATAGTTTAAATAATCCTATTCTGTATGGATGGATGGATGTTAGTGGGGATTCCATCCTTCACTGCTGAGGTTTTGCAGTACTTGATGTTTTTTCTAATAATTTGGACATGAGCAGTCAGATTTGGAATGGAATTTATTTAGTATTTGTTTCTGTAAATAGTTAAAAGGGAGTTTCTGGAAAATTACTTGCTCAGAATATTTCACAGAACCACTGAGGCTGCAAGATGCCTTGAGGTGGGGTTATCTAGTCCAGCCTCCTGCTAAAACAGATCAACACTGAAGTCGGACCAATTTACTCCAGCTTTGTCCAGCTGGACCTTGAAAACCGCCAAGTACATTGATTCTGCAGCCTGTCTGGACAACCTCTTTCAGTACTTGGTTATACTTGCAATGATTTTTTAAGTATTTTTTTATTATTATTTTTTCCTCCACTGTATTCTTGATAACGTCCCCTTAATGCTGAAAGACTGCTACTATATCCCCAGCCCATCAGTGCCCAGCCTGCAGCATTGCTGAGATTTAGTGAGTCCCAGATGCAGGACTTTCTTTTTCTCTGCATTTCATGAGTTTCCTCTCAGCCTGTTCCTCCAGTCTGTCTAGATTCTTCTGAATGGCATCCCTGCCCTCGAGTATATTGACTTACTGTCCTTAGCGTGGTCTGCAAAATTGGTGCATTTTGTCTCTTCCAAGTTACTGGGGAAAAAAAAAATTAAAACAAGGTAGATCCCAGGCTGAAGAATTCCACCTTTATCTGGTGTCCAAGTAGGATACAAACAACTAGCCACCACCCTTTGAGCCCAGTGATCCTGCCAGTTTTTCATGCATCTAGTAGTTTGTATGACACCAGTACATCTCAACTTGAATGCAAAGGTTTGACACTGTCTCCTGTAACATCCTCATTAGGAAGCTGAGGAAGTGTGGGCTAGACAAGGAGACAGCGAGGTGGATTGAGAGCTGGCTGTGTGACAGAACTCAGAGGGTTGTGATTAATGGAGCAGTGTCAGGTTGGAGGCCTGTAACCAGTGGTGTCCTCCAGGGGTCAATACTCAGTCCAATCTTGTTCAATATATTCATCAATGACCTGGATGAGGGCACAGAGTGTATCCTCAGCAAGTTCGCTAGTGATACCAAACTGGGAGGGGTGGCTGATGCTCCAGAGGGCTGCGCTGCCATCCAGCGTGACCTGGACAGGCTGGAGTGCTGGGCAGAGAAGAACCTAAGGAGGTTCAACAAGAGCAAGTGGAGGGTCCTGCACCTGGGGAGGAAGAATGCTAGGCACCAATACAGGTTAGGGGTGGACCTGCTGGAAAGCAGTTCTGAGGAGAAGGATCTGGGGGTCCTGGTAGATAGTAAATAATCCATGAGCCAGCAATGTGCCCTTGTCGCCAGGAAGGCCAACGGAATCCTGGGCTGCTTAGGGAAGAGTGTGGCCAGTAGGTCGAGGGAAGTCATCCTCCCCCTGTGCTCGGCACTGGTGAGGCCACAACTGGAATACTGTGTCCAGTTCTGGGCTCCCCAGCTCAAGCAGGACAGTGAACTACTGGAGAGAGTCCAGCGTAGGGCAACAAAGAGGACTGGGGGACTGGAGCACCTCCCTTATGAGGAAAGGCTGAGAGAGCTGGGACTCTTTAGCCTGGAGAAGAGAAGGCTGAGGGGAGACCTTATTCTTGCCTATAAGTATCTAAAGGGTGGGCTGAAGGAGGATGGAGGCAGACTCTTTTCAGTGGTTCCCAGTGACAGGACAAGGGGCAATGGGCACAAGTTGGAACAGAGGAAGTTCCATTCAAACCTAAGAAAAAACTTCTTTACGGTGAGGGTGCCAGAGCACTGGACCAGGCTGCCCAGGGAGGTTGTGGAGTGCCCTTCTCTGGAGATTTTCCAGACCTGCCTGGATGCAGTCCTGAGTAATGTGCTGTAGGCATTCCTGCGTCAGCAGGGGAGTTGGACTAGATGATCTCTAGAGGCCCCTTCCAACTCTGAAAACTCTGTGATTCCATGATTCCGTGAAGCTTGCCGTGGGGAACATCTCATCCACAGCTTTAGTAGTTACATGGCAGAAGGCAATCAGGCTGGTTAAGCAGTTTCCCCTTGCAGTGGAACAGAAGCATGCTGCAATGGATTGCAGGGGTCCTAGAAGCCAAATTAACTGGTTGTAGGAATATTATCTGAGATATAACTGAGCTGTGTAGAGTGAAGAACAGGCTCCTGTGCTACATCTGCTTCTTACTACACTAGGTAAAAGTCTGATTGCTCTTGTTAATATCCTGCTGTCCTAAAGACCATCTGTAGCTATTGGTAGTTGCTTTGTGTTAGAGAAGTTATCAGGGATAATTTTTTTTTTTTAAGTACTCTTCTAGAAATTTCTAGGAACTGCTTTACAGGTATTTTAGCTTGAAGATTAGTGATGTTTTCATTACTCTCCCTTATAAGGTTTCAGCAGAGAAATCAAAATAATACTTGGGAAGGAGATGACAGATATGAAATCAGAGGTAAAAAGAAAAAGATACTCTCAAAATAAATTGAGCAAATGATTGATTTAGTTTTTAGGAGATCAGTGTTTGAATGAGTCACGATTTTAATATCTTCGCAATTCTGATCAGCGTGCAGTTTTTCTTTCCTAGGGATGGTAGACCATTTTAAAAGGGATAGAATTGTAAGCATAAGAGTAGACTAGGTCTCTGAAATAACTGAAAAATATGAAGTGATATATTAGTAGAGCCAAAGGAGAAGCTGTTCAGAAGTGATTCAGGTAATTTTCTAAATAAATTTTCTAAAATAAAAATGATTAACCTTGTATACAACTATAATGAATCTGCACATGAAACACTTATTTTGGGATTGCTGTCATAAAATACAACAATCCAAACAACTGTTGAAAAAGAGAAGGCATTGATCTGCATAGAGAGATCATTTTCTCTTAGTTTGCACTTTAAAAAAGATAGATTGCATTGTTTTTGTGTGAGAAGTGCTGTCACTGTTTTAAGTCCCTTATTAAATAAATACATATTTTCTAAATCTGTGTTTTTTCTCTCTTTAACAGGGAGTGTCTTGGGCAGCATGAGGTGAGTCATGGAAACTGCCTTTCTAAGTGGAATGTGAAGTATATATCACTTTGCAAAAAAGAGTATTAAAGAGAAACGTATGTCTTTTTTGTATTTTAAAACAAATGAAGTACCTTATCACAAAGGCTTACCTATCAGAAGGTATTTTAGTTCCTTTTTGAAGAATCTATAACTACTTGACTTTTTAGAATTCTTGGACAGAAATTTAAACTTATTTATGAAGCTATTTGTGTATTCTTGCAGTGTAAATAGTGTTTAATTTTTTTTGGGGGGGATGTCTTTTTTCATTATATACTTCTGGGGATTTTTTTCATCATTCTGTTGTTTTTCTCTCCCTGTCACACACTTTCCTTGGTTCTCCTAGAAACTGTTGTGTTTATTTTAAAAGGATAAAGAACATAGTGTCATACAGGAAAATTCTCATGTGACTTGGATCTAAGCATGCATGGATGAAATCAGACAATACGGTGTGAACTTCTTTCATGTTACTTGTTAGCTTGTCTTTTCGTTGTTCAGCCTTCTCCAGTTTTGGATGAAGTCATTGTCTATTTTGGCTTAAATGAGAAGAAAACCTAATTGACGCTTGAAGCTAAATAAATATCATCATTATTCACAGTCATTTCTAAAAGTGACTGATTGTTAAACTAATCTTTAAAAAGACCTATTGCCATTACAGCTTTGTCTACTAGTAAGTCTGGCATAAATTCACTATCTAAGTTCAGCTAACAATACTATAACAAACTTAGTTTCATTTTAAGCTAGTAAAAAATTCTAGAAAACAGTGAACCCTTAAAAATATGTAAAAATACACACTCACCCCCTTTTTTCTTTTTGACCTTCTTTAATAATCTTTTGGTATGTGTTGTGATGGTGGTTTGATTATGTGGTAGCAACATCTACGAATGTTGTCAATGAAGTTTATATATCCGCAGTCTGTGTGGCACATTTATTAATCCAAGAAAGCTGTGAATACAGCTTCCATAGAGCTACTTTGCAGCTTGTCGGTTGCTAAAGAAAAACGTGCTGTGAAAATGGATGAAAAGAACAACTGTCCCTATTTGTTATTGAAACAGCTGGGTTTAGGTTTTGCTTTCCACAGTAAAACTTGCAAGTGTATTAGCCAATGTTTTATTGAGTCAATGACATGTTTTGTGATACGACATACGTAATCTCACCATCGCTTTCATGAATTTATGTATAAACAAAATATCAGCTGTGCCCACTTGGCTCAAAATATAACTTGCTCTAGACAATGTTACTGGGTTTGGTACTGTTCAGATGTACACGGTTGTGAAGTTTATGTCCCTCCTCGTAAGAGAGGAAAGTGTGGCTCTTATTAGTGAAAAGTGTTCCAATTACTAGGTATTACTATATACACTCACTGCAATTACTACATACGCACACAGGGAATGTAGTGATAGGACACGGGGTAACAGTTTTAATCTAAAGCTACCCTCTTTCAGTTTAGATATTGGGAATAAATTCTTTATTCTGAGGGTGGTGAGGCACTGCACCAGGTTGCCCAGGGAAGCTGTGGATGCCCCATCCCTGGAAGTGTTCAAGGCCAGGTTGGATGGGGCTTTGAGTAACCTGGTCTAGTGGAAGGTGTCCCTGGCCATGGCAGGGGGGTTGGTACTAGATGATCTTTAAGGTCCCTTCCAACCTAAACCGTTCTATGATTCTATATTTACAACTACTTATTTCAGAATAATGAAAAAAAAAAAAAAATCCCTTCTCTGTTGCATACTAGTCTTAGTAGAATCAGTCAATGGCTTCAGGTCATGTTTTCTCTATGAGTTAGTACAGAAAATAAGGAAAAATCCCAGGGGGTCTATACCTAACTTTAATTATTTAGGTTTATTGATGCTACATGATACTCTAGATTAAACCTTCCTTCTCTCAGCCAGCAGAGTGCAGTGCTTCCTTCCTGCTGAAGTTTACCAATTTCTGGAGTGGAATGTAGTGTCCTAATCTTTGAGATTTTGATAGCAGTCAAAGAGAAGAAAGATTTGTTAATGTGTGTGTGTGAAGGGGTGCTTACAGTGTATTTTACATGCATTGTACATTTTTGCGTTGTTCTGAGATTTCTAAAAAGAAGAAAACCAAACATGTAATATGTCTGTTCGGTGTTTTACAGCCACATTGGCTCTTAACAAGTAATCTCTCCTCAAACTAATTTGCTTTCATTAACAAGATAAAACACTTGTATGTATTTATGAACACTTCCCTCCTGTAGGAGTTTCCAGCCCCTGAGGGGATTTTCATTGGAAAATGTGAACTTTTTACAGGTGATGAAAGTAGTAATTTTCTCAAAGGGCTGCTGTGAAGAGGGACTCATTGCTGTACTCTGTTACTACTTACGCTGGACTGGTGTTACACCTCCTATAATGGAGGAGGTATGAAAGAAACAAACTAGGAGTTACAAAGACTTCTTGTATTTTACCGGGATGCCTGCAGACGATGAGTAGAAGAGAGAATGAAAGCAAACAGTTTAGGAGTTGTATAATAAGCAAATCTACTGTCTTTATATTTTTGCTAGGACAGTAGTTTTAATTTGTGTAGGTATTCGACTTGTTTTGTTGGGTTCATTTTTTTTTTTTAATTTCACTTTGGCATTTAGTTTAAAAAGTATTTTTAAGGGATTGATTTAGTTCTAGCTCTTACATGTCTTTGGGTATTTAGAACAAGCAATTTATCACTTGAAACAGCAGACTTAAAACTACTTTTCAGATTATATGATTATATAAAATCTGTGTTCAGTGGAAGTATGATTCTACATGATGTTTAACCTAAAATAAGATTTCTTTTAGCTATGGCGTGCGGCCTTGTTTTAAATAATTTTACTGTGTAAGTTTTGAATGTTTTTAGATATATTTAGCGAAATTAATAACTCTTAATTCTTTGATTTTTACGTGCTTAAAAGTAGCTCTCAAATTTGTTACAGGTCAGAAAAATTGCCTATCATCAACTGTTGCTGCCACCCCAAAATGAAAACTTGATGTTTTACTTTTTCTTTGAATTGCTGTAAGCATTGGCATTTCATAGCAGTAGCTATGTGCTCTTTTAAAATCAAATTATGAGAGCTAATGTTTATATTCAAAATCTGTTTTTATGGGAAAACATTAATTAAAGCCCATACAAAGTAAATGAGGACAAACAAGGAAATCTTAACTGGATATGGTATTAATTTACCTGCTGTATGTAATTCTCTTGTAGTTGCTTCATTTCATTAAATGTTCTAGGGGAAGGGAAACATTCTGTTTTTGTTTCTGTGATAAGTATTTTGAATATCCTGTAATATCAGTCTTACTGTTCTTGGGCAGATAGAACTCTTTCTTCTTCTTGGCTTTAGGGGGGTTTTTTTTTGGTAGGAATTTAATGCTACCTTTTATTGTTCTAAGTTTTGGGGTTTTTTTTAGTTGTTCATTTATAAGAGGAAGACCATTACTGTGCCTCTAGGTGAAATTTTATGTAAAACTTGATGAGATTAATCTTTATGGCTAAATACCTTTATAAATATTTCCAAAATTTTCCTGCCCTATTGTACTTGATATTTATTTTCATATTCCAATTGTTGTATCTGTTAGTTGCTTTTATGCATTTGGGACATGTGCTGGAAAGCTTCTGAAAGTTGTCTCGTCCTTTTTTCCTTGCCCTCCTTTCCTTATCCTGTGGAAGACCCGTGGTCTGAAAATGATGCCTCCTTATTTTCTTTCTTCTTCCAATCAGCTTTCATAAAATACTTCTGTTTCTCATCTGTGTTCTTTATTCTTCAACTCATCAGCCTCCTGGAGTTTGTGGCTTCTTTAATATTCATCTTTGTAGCAAGAGCAGCAACCTCCATTTAGCCCTTTCAGAAATGCATTCCAACTATACAAAGTAAAACTTTTCTCTGCTTTGTCCTTTGGATTTATTACTAACATCCACAGCAGATTGACTTGTCAAGAAATGGAAACAAAACTTGAAAATAGAATGTAGGTTTAAATTAATTGAAATTCTTTTGGTTTTGGCTACAATGTCAATTGATTCCAGAAGACTCCTTTATCTTTTATTGGACTCAAAGTCAACGAGTGGGGCAAGCTGAAGCTGTGCTGGGTGCAGCCAGAGGGCTGAGATGTTCTCTGCAGTTGGTTGTCTGAAAGCCACTACTGGCTTGTGTGCTTCCCTGCCCCTGGCTTCATTCAACACTGCATCTCATCTGGTGTACTTGAGGGATGCTACCAGAAGGGATGCTCTGCTTCTGCCTTTGTGCTTCTGCTAATTCTCTTTAACTGGAGCTAGTGGCTGTGTCCTTACCTGATGGAAGCCTAACTCTCGGTAAAAGAAGTCTCATCAGCATATTGAACTGTGCAGCCATAGAGCTAGTCTGCTCTTACTGCCATGATCTGCTGTAAATGCACAAGCTGCAGCAGAACCAGTAGTCCTAAAAAATTGAGTGGAAATGGGGGAGCAAGGAAAAGCAGAGAAGTGGGCAGTGGCAGATCTTAACGTTTAGTACACCTTTTCATTCATTCTTTTACCTTCCAGCATCCTTTGACTACTTATGTTGCTACTGAAAGGAAGCTGGGACTCTGAAGAAGGAGGAGGAGGGAGATGGAGGAGGTTGAGAAGAAGGGACAGGATATTAGGACCGATAAAAGCTTTGGTAGTTGGTGTGTGTTTGCTGGGTATAGTGCTATTCTGTGCTTTAGACCCTCTTTTTATTAGGCCTATTGCTGGCTTTTGCTCATTTGGTCAACAGAAACATAAGCCCTCAGAGACCAAGTTGTAGGACGTTTGCAGGGGGGAGCATGACCCAGGCGTTCAGACTACTTGCTATGGTTGTCTGAACGCTTTAGCCAGTGTAATGAGCTTCAGCTCTGACGTAGGGATGGGAGAGTAGTTGGTCATGGTAGCCTCAAGGTTTTCTCTTGTGTGTCCCATGCATGATGTTTAGCCTGCCATGCAGACTCCTTCTCTTCACAGCATCTCTGTGGGTGAGGACGAGAAGAGGAGGAGTTCAGAAGTCTTGTGAATGAATTGCGTTTTGCAGTGACTTAATGTGGAGTACAGTCTTTTTTTGGGTGAAGCCTGGAAAACATTTCTATAGGCAAGTGGATTCAAATCCTACTTTGTATATTTTTGCTTTAGGATTGAAGGAAATCAACGTGACAGTGTTGAAGGGAGAAGGGGTCTCACTGTGCCCTGTGGGGAACCGTCCTCTCTTGTCTTGTTTCAGTTCCAGTGCTCACCTGGTTGTATGGTCAATCGACTTGCAAACCTAGCAAAAGATGAGGAACTTTTTTCTATTAATTCCTTTTCTTCAATTTTGATTAGTTGAATTGTCCTGCTCTAAAGACAGATGTGTGGTAGGACTTGTTCAAAGTAAGTGGTAGGAGTGTGCAATTAGGATTGTAGAGTTGGAAGAGAAAAAAGGAAGGGGTACAGTGCAATGCTGTTCAGTCAACTTAAGCTGTAACACAAAATCACGCCCTTAGTCTGGTCAAATTGAGTTATGTCATGTTATCCTATTGTGTAATAACATCACAAATAGTTCTTGTTTTTTCTTTGCGAAATGATTGTGATATTAAGAAAAAAAATAATTTTTTTTGACAGCATAACAGAAACTCATTTTTTTCATGTGAATATTATGTAATGGTTGGAAAATGGGAACAGCGAGTTTCCTCCAATACTTGTGATATGGAGGGACTTGTACTATATTCAACTTTAGGAAAGTAACCTAGTTAACCAAGTTAGAAGTTTACACTCCATTTCAGTACCAATGAAAATTAAAATCTTCTTAATAGATGCTCTGAATAGTACTACAAAGCTCTGTTAACTGGAGTGTTAACCTCAAATTAGAAAGTACAAATATATCACAAGACATTAAAATCCTAGTCCTGTCATACAGCCATTTCTTCTTCCGCTTCCCACTCCTAGGAGTTATATTTGATATAGTCAGTATTTGGCTTTTAGACTTTCTGGCTTTCAGGTTGTTTTCTGTTTATAGAATTGTAAATTGTTTTGGGTTTATGATGATCATAACCCAATTAGCCCTGTGAAAGCAAACTGTAACTGTCTTCTGCAATAACTGTAAAGCAGTTTAAGAACCTTTAATGGAAGGCATGAGTGTAATTCATAAAGAAGGAATAAATCACACTAAAAGATTTGAGAATGTAATAGTCTGTTTTTAAAAAAAAAAAAAAAGAAACTGTTGCAAAAGGTAACTTGTTTAATAAAGCAGGCTTTTTTTACCTGGTATAATCAGTGTAAAACATACGTGCGTGTTTATGTTGGAATGGAAACCTAAAGGCTGTTAAAAAAAAAAAAAAAAGAAATCAAATAGACATTGCTCTGGTTTTCTTCTTTTAACAAAGATACTCAAGAACCAAAATTTCTCTGTAATGATGCTGTGCCTCTGTGTGTGTATATATATAGAGTGTGTGTGTATGTATATACGTATCACACACAGTACATGTGTAATGTGTGTATATATACACTATCTGTGTATATATTTATAGTTATTTATTTTTAACTTTTAGGTTAGTCCATTACCATGTCACTCTGCAAATCCCTACTCATGTAAAAGATTTTGTGGGCAACTTCTTGATTGTCAGAATCACACCTGTATGAAAGAATGTCATCACGTTACTAAATTGAACGGTAGTGCAGATGGAAAGAAGGTAGGTTGATTTCCTTTTTGCTTTTATTTTTGTGTATTTTATACACTGTCTTCAGTTTTAACTGGAAAATAAAGAATTTGCAGCTGGAAGGCACAGGATCTATTTCAGATTCCATTGGGAGACTTGCATGTATTCTGTTCCCACTGATGCTGTGACATTTAGCTAATCTATACTTCTTTAGACTATAAAACAGAGACAACATTATATATTTTGCAGATACTACACTTGTTTTTGTTTTATGTTGGCATACAGTACTTTGTTTTCATCAAAACCTTATTTAACACTCTTGACAAGTCTTTTCTAAAGTCAGTTTTTGTAACTGTCAAGATCAAGTGAACTACTGATAATCCTTATTTACAAATGCACTTGAAATCTACTGGGGAAACTATTTACTGAGGAGAGCTGTAAATGGGTTGAGGAGGCTAGCAAATCTTTAGGAGAGAACTGGAAATGTTGCAGAATAGGTGAAGACTTCATAAACCACTGGGGTGATCTATTCACGTTTATCAGTGTCTACTAGAAACTGTCATTTATGTAATTAAGAAGCTGTAGGTGTTGCTGAAAATAATATGAAACAAAATTAAGTAGAAAGCTGAAAATTTTTCCAGTTTTGAGCAGTCAAAAGCACATAGGTTGTGGTTTGAGAGAGTCATGATTTGGAGGAAAACAGCTTTTTAAGTTCTTAAAGCATTACTTTTTCTGAAGTTGTAACATGGTCTCTCTGGGCATGTAGAAAACTGAGCAAGCATTCAGTTGGGTACAAAACATAAATGTTATATTTTTACTTACTGCTATATTTTAACTTAAATAGGATGATTTCCCTGTGGATTCCAGTCCTAGAAGTGCTTTTGCCATCTAATAACTGTATATATTGCAGTTACCGAAGTATTCTATTAATTATTGCGGAACTTTTTTCTGAGGAGCATGAGCTGTTAGTGCAACTTTTGGAACAGTAACCTGCAGCAGTAGAATGACATCAGTAAATACTGAGCTGCAGTGGTTTAAGCATCTGCAGTTACAACTACAAGAGCCTGTCTGCTTGCTCCTTCAGTTAAAGCAATGTGAATGGGTCAGCATTATTCCTACCTCCGTTTTGAATGAGACAATACGTTCTCAGAAAACGAGATTCTATCTACATGTGAGTTACGGGTAAATCTCACTTCTCAATTTTCTGTGACTTTTTATAAATTCAAGTTGGTTTTGAGCTTCACAGCTTTTGTTCTGTTGTTTTGACAGACTAAATTGCAGGTGTAGTTGGAAAAGGGCTGGTTAAATTTCTTGCTTACATGTCTGAGTAGTGATTTTTCTGACTGGAATTCAGGTTTGTTCTGCATGTTGTGTTAGAAAATGTTGCAGAAAGACCACCTGTTTGCTTTTACCTAGTGTTAAATTTTATATCACAGTTTTCTAAATGCTTTCAGTTGCTATTGTCTTTCTTAGATGTGAATTTTGGGGGTTAGGTTTTGTAAATGATCGTTGTACAGTGGTTCCTTTTTAAACTTCAGCAAAAATCATTCAACTGTAGAAGCAGAAGAAAAGGGGATTGGAAGAAAATGGGGGAAAACTGTATTAGAAACTTAAATTCTTATGCCCTTAATTTGAACAGCATAAAGTGAAATGTTGGCATGGAATTAGTCCTTTTGGGAAAGCATTGTGTAGCTTCATTCTTGGATAAATTGGCTTTACTTTGACTGACTTCTGTGAAACTGAGCATTTGAATGTGATGGTGGGCCTTAAATACTGCACTGTGTAGGTTCACTTGATAAATCCTGTCAATCTATCTGTGTGTATTTGATTGCAGATTGGGGTTCTGGATGAGTTACTAAGATAAGAATGTGAATAGAAATGGAGCTTACTTTACTGTGCTGATGTTGATCATATTACCTGGAATGAGAGTGATACCACAGCTCTTGTAGACTTTATGTAGTATACGGAGTGGAAGCAACGCCTTAGCAGCTCCCAGCATATCCCTAAGCTAATACTTTTTGGAAGATTATGCAAACTGTCATACACATCTGGAATGGAATGACTTAAAGTTTGCTTCTTAAAATCAAGCAAACCAACCTCCTCACCCGTTTATTACAGAGCAGTATGTCATGACTAAAGTATTACAGTAACATGGTGGGTGGGAAAAGTTAGTTCTGAATACGAAATTACCTCTTTTTCTAAAAGTTTTCCATAGAGGATTAACAGACTTCGTGGCAATTTTCCAAAGCACTAATATTAAGAGGTCCTTTTATGCTCAGGAAGCAGAATAGAACTCTGTCTCTCTGACCAACAGACACTGGCATTTTTGCTTTTCTTTTAAAAGCATATTTTAATAATTATTTTTACTTTAGGGATATCTTACTGAATAGCTTGATTCCCTTAGCAAAACCACCCCAACTCTTTCTTCTATATAAAAGCTTGTTAATGGCATCTAACAAACAAATGTCTGGCACATTCTTTAGTACTTTGGTTTTATTTTGTTAGGCAGGTCCAGAATGTTCACAGTGTGAAGAGGAGTGTACCAAGCCCCGGCCATCTGGCTGTCCTCACCGATGTGTTTTGCCCTGTCATCCTGGGGATTGCCCATCATGTCTCCAGATGCTTAAAATAAAGTGTCACTGCAAACTATCAATACTGTATATTGAATGCTTGTAAGTGTCAGAACTCTACCCAATTTTTCATTTGAATGCTACTAACTGGAAGCTATTTGAAATGTCTGGGGATGGGAGCTACTCTTACAGTAAGTTATAAAATTTCTTTTGAAGGCTATAATTTGTAACATGATATGCTTTCTTTTTTTTCCCCTTATTTCCCCTTAATTTGCTAGTGTTTTATTTCGTATTACTGCTAAAATTATTATCAGTGCATGGAGTCTCATGAGCAGAACTTGTTTTTATAATGTTTTTATAATACAGTAATATTTTGAATTATGCAAATATATAGCAATCTACATAATGTTTGATCTATATGTGGTTCTTATACCATATGTAAAGAAGAATTTTACAGCAAGAATTAGAATCAATGTAGTTAGTGTAAAAGGTCTTTACAACTGATGTCCTTCAAACTCTAGCTGTTTCAATTAGAAAACTTCTTAGTAATCATTTGTACTCCTTTTTAATCATTTGTGTGTGTGTGGATAGAGAGTAAGCTAGGCTTTACTAAATTTAAGATGGGACTTGTGAATTTAAGTATTATCCTCTGTGTATTGCTCTGAAAACCTTCATCCCATGCGCGTATGCTCTTCTTTGTGCATTTTCTTTAAATACCTCAAGTCCTCTGAATTATGTGGTTTTGTCTGTAAAATAGTGTCATTTGTATTAACCCCACAGGATGTGGACAAATGAGCCTAGTTTATTTACAGTGAGATATACTTAAAATATACCTCTAATTGTATTGACTTTTGTTGCTTTTAACTTGGAATTTATCACAAATGCATCTTTTCTTTTACAGAAAACTAACATGTGCTCATTTAGAAGAAAAGGAGCTCCTTATTTCCTGTAAAAATCAGTGTCCAAAAGAGGTAAGCCATATTAACAAAGAAATACTTGATTTGATGGATGTGTGGAATTTTGTGGATTGTACTTTTTTGTAAGGTTTTGATACATTTTCATAGGCCAAGCAAACTAGAGAAGCTTAGTCTAAATGAATATGATAAATGATAGATGCTAAGGTGGTTAGTGAACTGTATTCAGAGGACAATTATTAATGTCTTGCTGTCAAACTGGAAGGTTAGGTTGAAGGATCAGAGATTTGTCTCCAAGGTACTAATGGCTTGAATGTGTAAGCATGCAGATGAGGTTGAATGTGGAGGAGTATGTCCTCTAACATGGTTAAAAACTGGTCTTGAATTTATATCTCCAAAATAATGGGATACTGTTTGATTAGGTAAAGTACTGAGAATTGTGCTTGCAATTGTTCTTGTCTAAGTTCAGGTCTAGTAATTCCTGTCTGTGCAACAATTCGAGGAGGAGGGAGGGGATTTTATACTTAACAAGCGAGATGAGTTAACAATGCCTTGCTGCGTTAGTGAAATACATGTTAAGTAGTGTGAAAGAGAAGACAAGCCAGTTAATCTTTCTGTTGTATCTGAGTATATCTAAAGGGTTGCTGTGAAGAAGAGAAGAATAATATCCTTATTGCATGATGACTATGAACCAGTGTATAGGCATCAGTAAGGAAGGTTCATGTTAAGTACTACTCAAAAGTAGTAAAGCTTGTGGAGCAGGGGAAGAAGTGGTTGGAGAAGGTACCAAATTTTCATCAGTAACAGCTTAGACATGTATCAGGATTTGTGTGGTTGTGGATAATACTGCTGTAAGACATGTGGGATGGGCCAAAAGAGTTCTTCCTTGTCCCTCCTGGTGTTGCTTGTGTGCTTAGAGAAATCCTTATTATTGTATGTTTGTTCTTTAGTTGTCATTAGTTGTGGTGAGGGTGACAGCCCTTTCTTCACTCCGTTCCCCACTGTAGGGTTAGAAAATTTATGAAGTGGAAAACCAGGAATAGTCTGGAATACTTTGGAAAGTGTTTCCACTGCTAAACTCTCCAGAATTTCTGAGAAATTCTCCTTCCCTGCAATAAAAATGCTTGTACTAAAGAAAATATTTTATCCCCTAATCGCTTATTATTCTGTTGTCTGGTTTAGCCTTTTACTGTGTAGCTGAGTCTCTTTGTCTCATGCAGTGTGTAGCTGGCACTCATAAATAATTAGATTCAACCCATTTTCCTTCCTCGATTCCACTCATTTCCCTTATGCTGGTTTACCTGTCTTCTTACCTCATTTCTTGTTGTTCTGAATGCTGCCTCGATCTAATAAATGTAGGTTCAAAACTTTTCTTTTGTTTAATTTATTTTCCTGTGTCAGAAGCATCAAATTTGAATCCTTGCCTTTATTAGAAAACTTTCTTTGGTTTTGAGTAAATGCAAAAATTCTCAGGATCCCTGCTTGTTTCCCAAGAGTCTGTTCCTCTGTTTTTCAGACAAGATTGTGTTAACCCCACCAGGAAGGCTGTGCTCTGTGCTTTGTGCCTACTTGTATCTTCTGCTTTTTGCCCTTGTAGATGCCTTTCTGGTGTCTTTTTTTCTGTAAATGAATGTGCCTGTCACAATTTTCTCATCTGGATGTCTGAAAGCTCTCTTCCTGGCGGGGGAACACTTTCAGATATTATTTCATTGTCCATTTACCTCTTAATTTTGTCCTTTCATTTCCCTCTCTGTTACTTTGGTTTTATTTGCTCCGAGACTTCCTCCTCTTTATTTTCAAGAGTGTTTATAATCTCTTAACATGAACTGTGTGTTCCTGTACTTCAGCTTCTCTTCAAAGATTTTTTTTTTTTTTTTTTTTTTTAATATCTCATCTTTGGCTTTGATTAATGTAACTGTTGTGATTTTTCTGGATATATTCCCAAGACTCACTCTGGGATTTAAAGTCCATCTAGTAGCGGTACGGAATTCTAGCTTGCATTTCAGAATTGCTGGGTTCCACAGATGATGTCTTTTTTACTTAATTCAGTGGGATGTGACAGAAGGCCTAGGACAACAGAGTCCACTTTAGCCTTATAAAGCTTTTATTTAACTCTAAAATTCTCATTCCCATAGATGCCTTGAAAAATAAGGTTTTACGCGGCTTCTGCTATCCAGAGAATCTTTTTAGTGTAATTGGTGATGTAAAAATCCATGTTCTTCGCTTCCTGTGATTCTAGTTCTAGCTCTTACTGGCTTTCATGAGACATAAAAGTATTAGTACAGTCCTGTTTCAGGTAGTTCATATCTTTGTGTTACAGTTTATCCTTCTTTCTTCTGATCCTATTTTGGTAACTTCATATGTACCGCATAGGGTTTTTACCATTTTTTTGTCTAAAAGAACTTGTTTCTGTTTCACTGAATATTGAACAATGCTAGGGATATTTTTTCTGTTTTGTAAGTAGACAATATTTGTCTGCAACTTCGGGAAAATTAGCTAGCTGTATCATAATACAAATTGTACTGATAGTTCCCTTTTAAAGGAATCATTGATAAACACAATTTGAAGGAGCAGCCTTAACAGACATCAGTCACCTTGCCACCACCCCCACCCCCCATCAGCAAATGTAGATCAAACCCTTTGAGGGGACCTCATGACAAGAACTTACAAACAACTTGGCCAAAAGATAAGATGGATAAGACTACCGAATTTAGAACACTTAAAGTTTACAGATCAAATATGTCTCCTCAAAACTAAATTAGAAATGTTTTGTGTGTAGTCCTGACAGCCTCAAGTAAATTTCAAATTAGTGTTTTATGAGAGTTTTCTTATTCAATGTCAGAAGCTGACCTTGGGTCATTAGCAGAGCTCAGTGAAGTTGCTGTTTGCTAAAAATCAGCGTGTACTGTAACTCCACCAAGCTTAGCATAGTGCAACTTAGGTTCAGTAGCATACAGTATTTTACTCAAGTCTTAGTTTTGAGATGTTTTTCTTTTTGGTTAATGGAAATTGTGGTAGACAGTATACAGTATATGTTTGAATTACAGGTAGCATGGTACATTTGGAGATTATTAAAGTCAATTATATTGTCTGCTGCCTTGAAAAAATATGTCAGAAACTTGAAAGTCTTGAAAGGTTTCATGCTTTTGTTTTGGCTATGGCAGTGTAAAACTATAAAAATGACTTGTAGTATTAGACACTACAGCTCACATTTCCTTTCTGCTTTAGGGAGAAGCAAAGTCTTTGATATTGCCACAGCTGTGAGATGAGCAGCTTTAATTAAAAAGTTCTTTCTCTTGTTTGGTAGCAATAACAAAACATCCTGTTGAAGGAAATTTAACTTTTTTTTTTAATCAGGGTGATTAAATTCTTATGATCATGTTTGCAGATGTTTTGGGACAATTCTTCATAGAAGTTTTAACATTCTATTAGTTTTCATCGTTTGTGTACCATATCAGTATTTATGGATCTGTGTTTAACACTTTGTTCTGTGTAATTAGTATTTTTTGTCAAAATAACTGTATTTTGTACTTTTACTGTGCACTCTGCTACTGTGTTGATATGAAATATGGGACCCCATTGTGATAAATTTATGTTAATGGGATAGTGCAGTAGAGACAATGTCATAAATTTTAAGCGTATGCGATCTTTTTCTTCTTTTTTAAATAAATGAAAAAATATTTCTAGAATGCTTAATTAAATTCTGTAAACACACCTTGAAAATGTACATGGGTTGCAAAAATTTAATTTTAAAAGGCAAATACACAGCTTTGGTCCATAAAGACAGGATTTTCCTGAACATCTGGCTTAAGCAGTGGAGGTTTTCATAAGATCTCTGGAAGCAGGGCCATCCTTTAAACTGAAGAGTCTACCCCATTGTTTGGAAGTGATAAACTTATTTTTTGTACTTAGATTTTGGGATTGCTGCTCAAAAGTGCTGTTTTCTTTATTAACTGGTTATTTTCTTTATCGTCAGGTATGTATTAACAGGTTGTGTTTATTTCCTTCTGGTGGGGATCAGTTAAGCCTCCATAAATGTTGATGGGCTTTATCATCATCAGACATAATGTTAAGATTTAAATGCATTGCCTACAGGGAAAATACTTGTAGGAATTTTTTTGTTTGGTTGGTTGGTTGGGCTTTTTTGTTTTGGTTTCAGAGCTGTGGATTAAATCCCTTTCTTGTAAAGGCCTTGCCATGTCACACATAAAGCCTGTTCATTTGTCCACGAGCTATTGACAAGACAAGCTATTTTTCACTTGCAGGGTGAAAAAGATCTAAAGGGGCACATGCTTTCTATTTTAGCGCCAAGAAGCTCAGCATGGACACTTAAAAACAAGTAAAAAAAAAAAATACTTTCCCACAACATTATTTATCCAGCAGAAGCAGCGGTGGGATTTTTGGTTTTGAGATCATGGGGAAATGTTGTTTTGCCACTCGTTTCAGTGCTCCTCCTCTTGATTATTATTTTTTTTTTTTTAAATGTTGGTTTTGCATTGGAGGGAATAAAAAGAAAGTTACACTGCCAGCTTCCCTCTGGTCCTGCATCCCTGCGTATGTAAAATGTGTAGTGCTATGCAGAGAACTAAATGTGTAAATCTGGGTTTCGGTATTGGATTAAATGTATTTCTGTCCTATGCAAATTTTGCTCTAATGGTGCGTAATCTAAGAATTTTATTGCAGTAGCACCTGGAGGTTGAGGTGAGGGCTACTGTCTTGAATTCACAGCTCTGACATGTCAGTTATTAGACTGTTTGTTTGGGCTTTGGCACTATTAATGGAAATGTGCCTAGTTAGTATGGAAGAGTAAGCTGGAAGTAATAGTTCTAGCCATGGATTGTTCTGGCCAGCATGGGATGAGTTGCAGGTGAGACTAGATCGTATTACTGTGTGTGATGCTCTTGGGTAGGGAGCCAGGAGAAGGTGCCTCTTACTGCGCAGAGATCACGCAGTACCAAATTGATTTTGCAAAGATTGTGGTCACTAGAGAGCACGCTCAGCTGTTAAGAGTCCGTGGTCCTGGCTGGTAGTCTGACCTCAGTAGCGTACAAGGCTTAAGGACAAGTTTTTCCCCTCAACTTTTCAAAATGAGGCAAAATGCAAGATAGGTTTGCTGATGAGCAGCTGTGCCTGAACAAACCTAAATTCCTTCTTTGATAAATTCGTAATTCCTTCTTTGGGGGGTTGAACTAGATGATCTCCAGAGGTCCCTTCCAACCCCGGTGGTTCTGTGTAATGACAGTAAGATGACCAATTTATATATTTTTTTTTTCCCTCCAGATAAAATGAATAGATTAGATCTGCTATGTAAGGCTTCAGCAGAGCAATTGAGCCAGTGCCACTTAGTGAATAGCTAGTTCTGATACAGAAGAGGCTTAATACAAGGATGAAGGTGGGCTAAAGAAAACAACTGCTTGGTTTTTATTATATTAAAAAAACAAAACAACAAAACCAACCACTCCCCCCCGCCATCCCCCAAAACCAACAACAAAACAGACCCAACAAAACTAAATGAAAAGTTTGAGCGAGAGATGTTAACAATAAGGAAATTTTCCCAAGGACTGAATTGACACCTGACCTTGCATTGTTTTCACTAATGACTTTGGCACCAAAAAACATTGGAATTTTCTGATGAAAATTTTTGGAGTGTTGTCAGTACATGACAATTGAGGAAATGCATCTGCAGAACACATGTATTTGGGGCATGTTATTAGATACAGAAAAAACAGTAAGACCGTGCTTGTCAAGGCTAATAAAAAGCTCTCAGGAAACAGCAAAAATTCTTATTGTCGCAGCATGATTAGCTGGAGAGAAATGCAAATGAGAGCTGAAGATGTATTGGGGAAGATATTCTATTAAGAATAAGGTGCAATTAAGGCATTGTACAAAGTCCTTCCTGCTGAGATGTCATTTGGAATATTACATGCAGTTCTGGCCTACTGTATTCAAGAAACACTGATTTAAGCTGGTTGAAATTCAATGAAGGGGACACTATGGAAATAAAGAGCCTTTTATGAAAGGACAGTAGGGAAATATTTCAATATGAGGATAAGAACTAAGGGGTTTAGACTGGCTAAAACAAATGCAGGAAATTCAAAAAGAGCTCTTGAATTTTGTAGTGAGCTCCTGGAACAGCCTCCTTAGCAAAACAGTAGAAAAGGAGCAGAATGGGGGACTGTTTCCATGGTAGGACTTCGACCAGTCCTAGAGGTGCCTGCCTTTAGGAGGACTGAACATCAGGACTTAGAGGTTCCTTCTAGTCCTGTGTGAAATGTGCTGAAACGGTGACTGCAAAACATCTCAAGCCTAAACCGCAAAGCATCTAACAGTGTAACTATAATTTGTGGCTGGCATGGACATGAAAATATGTATGTCTGTTGCATAATTTTTAATCAGAAAGTTTTGCATTCTGTTTAGGTGTGTGTTACGTGATACAGCTCAGAGGTTGAGCCAGTTCCAATGGACTTCTGAGAATCCAAATTTATTAATCAACAAGAAGTGTATACACTTGGGTTTTATAATGGTCTTATGTAGTATACTTGTGGATGAAGTGATGTAGTATGTATACATTTTCAATGTTTAATAAATGTGAAAAAATGTATCTTATAATTGTATGTCTTATAGCATTTTGCAAGTAGTGTTAATCCCTTGCTGACAGTGAAGAGGTGAAATTTCCCTTTTAATAAAGGATATTGTCCAATGCCATTTTAAATAGTTTGGAGGTTTAAAGCTACCTCTATAAATAAATTGATTGGAGGTCTTATGGGATATTCCACCTTCAGTTATTAACAGCATTGGGATATGTAACTGAAAATGAAACATCATTATTGTAAAGATTTCTTATGGGTATGTGTATGAGCAAGGTATCTTTTCAGTCAAGTTCTTAACAGAAAATGAAAAAATTTGTTTGCTTTCTTGTCATTTTTATCTAATATAATGCTGGGAGCACTGCTACATTCCTAACAGTCAGCATATTTAAATTAGTATCTCAAGTTCTTAACACAGTGATTGAATGATAATATTTTCATTATAAATGTTAAAAATTGCACTGGCAGTAAAAAAAGTCCCTGTCTCACAGATGTCAGAAATGGGATAATCTGCCAACTACAGAAATTTAGGATTTTGTAAAATTATTTTGGACATAAGAATATTGGTGACCCATATTTGACTTTTGCATACTTCAGAAGATTTTTGCATGCAAAATTTTCATTTGTGGTATTTTTGCTTCTGATTCTCCCCTCTTTCTTTTGTTGACTGATCTACAAGTTGCTACAGTATACTTAATTTCAGTTTTCAGTTTCTTTTTAACTTATCTACTTGTATTCCCCCAAAAATATAGATAGCTAGGGTAATTGTAGTATAAATTACTGTGAAGGTGACTATTCTTGAAACGTTTGAAAGGAGAAACTGTTTTTTAATCAAGCTGGGCCAATAAAAGTTAATTGTTCCACAGGAACTGAAATATGGTAAATAACAAGCAAATGTTTGCCAAAAAAAGAAAAACCAACTATTTCACAAGTGGAAAAACTGATAGGCTGAAAGAGTTTTTTGTTAAGCTGCTGTGTCTGAAATAAAACCAGTTCATAGATTCTTTGTAGTTTTACAACCATTTATTGGTGTGGGGGTTTTGTTTGTGGTTTTTTTTTGTTCTTTATAGTTGCCCTGTGGTCACCGGTGTAAAGAGATTTGCCATTCAGGTAGCTGTCCTCTGAACTGCAGCCAGAAGGTTAAACTCCGATGTCTCTGTAAGAGACTGAAAAAGGTAAATTTCTAAGTTACAGCTTTGAGAACGATGTATTTTCTTTGCATGTTCCTAGGTTTGTATGGATGGATTGTCTCTGGTGCAGATTAGAATAGGTCTAGTTACTCTAGCAGAGCTATGACAGTTTACATCAGCTGAAGATCTGGGCTGCAATATCAAAAGATTCACTGGAAAATAAAAAATCCTGTTAGTTCTAAAATCTGTTAGCTGCCTGACTTACAGCAGCTTTATCTTCAAGCACACTTGAATTTTTGTAACTCTATTGGGAGAATAGTCAGATGACCTGGAGTGATTTGAGAAGAAAAAATACATTTTTCTGATGATATTTGGAAAGTTTATAATTATGTAAGTTGGAACAAGCACAGATGTTGTGAATCCCTAACTAATCTAATCAGTTACGGTTCTCTGCAGACCTAAAAGCAAGTACAGGCATCAGCATCCTTAGCTTCTTACAAAGATAAGGGAGAAAGTAATGTAACAAGCTTGTAAGAGCTATATAGTATTATGAGAAGAAGAACAGAAATTGATGTGAAGTCTTGGCAAATAATAATGACTTAATGAAAAAAATCATCATCTGGCTTAATTAAAAGGTGCTTAAATTGTTTTTCTGGACCCAGTTAACTTCTGAGCCTTCCAAACAGGCTGCCGTCCCCCAGAGTTCTCAGCTTCTCCAAGAAATGTCTTGTGCAACCAGAAGCCCTGCAGGTGGGGAGTTCGGCAGGAGAAAGGATGACATGTACAGAACAAGTGCTTCAAATTGAACAATCTGCTTACAGACAACCACTGCTTTCTTTTTGGTTTTTTTTTTTTTTTTCAATTGCAATATTAGGGGGACGGGAGGAGATGTGAGTGATAATTATGTTTTTTTTCCCCATGACCAGACCTTGCCCTGTAATCTCAGCCAGTTAAGAGAATGTACCTGAAAGTACTGAGACTCTGAATGCTAGCTTTTTCTGTCAGAGTTCAGAAGGTTATCTTACTTTGTCCTAGGCAAACAAGTGAGAAAGGAGAAGAGAGGAGAAATTAAACTGGACTATTTGGAGAGGAGAAATTAAACTGGACTATTTGATTTATTCTTGCTTTCAGCTTAGCATATCAGAAAGAAGGAAAAGAGAAAAGGGCAATTTAATACAGAATTACAGGTTCAAATAATGTTTAATCATGAGCTTTATTTTCTGTGTAACCAATGTTTTACTAAATAAGAATGTTTTATATTTATTTTCATAAAGAAATTGACATAACTAAAATTTTACATGGAGAAATGATTATAAAAGATTCAAATCATACTTAACAGGAAGTACAGTGCAGCAAGATACAAGACGACCAAGTTTCACTGGAATGCGATGCATTATGCAAGGAAATGAAACGGAAAGCATCTGAGGTAATGTATCCATTGTAGCTATAATTTCTTCTCAGTGCTTCGAGAACAGTAGGAAAAAAGGAGCACAGAATTATTTTTCAAGGCAATACCAGAAAAAAATACAGCAGAAGTAGCTGTGCTGTTTAATAGCAGCTACTTTTTCAGACTTGCATTTGGCTTAGTGGGGAGAATTACAGTGTTTGTAGACAGTGTTAATTAATTCAGTGAAATACTATGTTAAAACAACATTCTGTTATTTTCCCCTTTTTTTTTTTTTTTTAATAAATTGTTAGAACTGGTTCTTTCCTCTTTGGCTGAGAAGAAGTGATGATCAGTGACGATAACACCGTCATTGCTGATGACCAGTGCTGTAGGATTAGGGCCAGGCTACTTCACAGGGCATTGCTAGTTCTGCTCTTTCCTGTGAAAGTTTTGCAACTGTTGAATGTTCAACTTGTCCAGCATGAAGTGTGTAATGCTGTCACACTGCATTAGCTACCCTGTACCAGAAGAATGGCGAGTTTTCAGCAATTGCACTGTACTTTTTAGCCTGCTGTAAAAGTGACTTCTCCCTAGTTGTGCTGTTTTATGAAGTAAAGAAGTTGCTGCGTGCTGTCACCCAGAGAGAAGGAATACCACCCTTGCTTTTGTAAGCCTTTTATAAAAATATAAACAAAAAGAATTGGTGCATAACTTGTTTGGTTTTTATCAGGTAAGTATTAGCTGTAATAAACGGACAACCCAAAAGCTCAATGGGTAAAACTGACTTCTGTCAGCTTCTGCTCAGACTTTCAGGATTGACTGGCAGGTTCTAACAAGTACCAGACAGACCAAATCCTGCAAGTTTGCAAGCAGGTCAAATGCTAAGACTCTTGGAATATGCCTTTAGAAAATCTCAGCCATAACAAACAGTTCCAGTAAGGGTGTGAAGATAAGTTCATAGGACACGGAGGGCACTAAAGCACGGCGGATTGACAAGAGACTGCATGAGCTGGGACACAGCAGCACATCTCGGTGTGGTGCAGTGTCAGCTGCTGGTTTCCTTCAGCAGATACTGGTTCTCATTTCTCACCCCTGCCATTGTAATCCATGGGGAGGAACGGTCTAATGCAATGAGCAAATGACTGCAAGTTTCTACTGTAAGCACTGCCACAGACATACTGGGTGGCGTAACCTAGCTACGTGTGCCTTCCTCACAGAAGAACATGTATTTATTTGTTTGGAGTTTTTTATATGAAGTTATAAATTTCTATTTAAATTCTTAATAGGCACCTTTTTGTAGCCTGTGTTGACTTCTAAATGACATACTAGAATGATCTCCTATTATATGTACTTGACAAAGTAGTTTATTGTGTCAATTACTTTTCAATGTGTTGACTGGAAGAAGTCTGTTAAAAACTGCAGACATTTACAAAGATTATCTAGATTGCACACCTGCAAAACAACCATCAATTTCCAAAACCAAAGTGTGTTAACTCTTAATAAAACTCTTTGTGTATAGCACCTAGTGAATATGCACTTCTGAGGAACTGAATGCATCTTTTACTAAAGATTTTTATTTTATGCATTTTATTAAAGGAATAGTTCTAGAAATGTTTTCCCATACTGTGATTATAATGGTTAAGCTTCTCTCTACCTGTGTATATTATAGCTGTGTATCTTATTCAAATATGACCACACCCGTATAAAAAGAAGGTCTTCTGTTGCCTTTTTCCACATTTGTGGGTCACTTTTTCTTTTGGAGCTGAAGTTCTGCCATTAGATGGCAGTGAAATACCAGGAGGCTAGTCGTGCAGTTTTTTTCCACACCAGACTGTGATTTCAGATATGCGTGGCTGAAAAGGTCTTTCATACACTTTTCTAAAGAGAGACTCTGCCATTGTGTCTAGATTAATGAAATTTTCAATAATGGTTTTATATGATATACGGTTTAGCAATTTTAAAAATTGTCTGAAAACCTGCAAATAGGACGGTTCTACTGACCCTGTCCTCAGTGCACACTGTTTGAACTACAGTGTGCTAAAGCATGGGCTGGTGTGCTTTCTCCTTAGTTGTCAAGAGTTCTTGAATTGCAAATTGTTTGGAACAAATTCCACCTGCACAAACCATGTTTAATAAATTATTGTCACTGTTAGTATGCAAATAATCCAGTTATTAGGGTCAAGGCTGTTTTTCATTTCAAGTTATTAATCGGATTTTTACATCTAACTTTTCTAAGGTAGTGATACAGTTGCCATTGTGCTAAAGGTCCATGAAAAGTATACAAGAAGGCAGACACATGTATTTCCCCCATATACTCTTCCAGTTACTACTGTTACTGTAGTGATCTCTGACTATGGGAATTTTAGAGGTTGAGCTGGTGTCTTTCTGTTTAATGGTCTTTGTTGGATTTATCTCCTGTTAGCATGCCTAATTGTTTTTCAGCCGACATAAACTCTTGGCATCTATAAATGTCCTGTAGCACCAAATTTCTGTATTTAGCCAAATACTACGCGGGAATAGAATACTTCCCTCTGTTATGAGCCAGCCTCCTGGTAATTTCACTTTATGCCTTCGCTTTTGTATTATGAAAAGCAATTATTGATGGTTTATCCCTATTTGGCATCTTCACACTCGTCAGGATTTTGTGCCCTGTTAGTCACCTGATCAGTCCTAGTTATGCATCTCTTTTAGATGGAAGCCACTCCATCCTGTTGTCTTTTGTGTATGTTCAGGCTTTACGTTCTTTTGTTATTGCAGGAACAAAACTAAATGCAGGAGCTAAGATTCAAGTGCATCATGTGTTTACATATTCACATTTTTTCTGTACCATTCTTTTCTTAATAATTTCTAGCCGTTAATTTGCTTTCTTGAACACTGCAAAACACTTCCATAGAATTATCAGTTGTAACTCGCATGACTTCTTTTCATATGACTTTCTGATGTTGGAGCATTTTTAATTACATTTGGTTTGCATTATACCAAGAGCTTTAAAGCAGTTTGGTTATACATTATCCAATATATGTCATATTTGGTACAAATATAGAGGTTTCCTTTTGCTCTAGTAGTCAGGGAATATTTAAAGTACTTGGAATGAAATACGTATGTGTAAATTATATACATATATAGGAATTACCTGTATGTGTAAGGTGTACTGAATTGAGGATAAAGTTGCTGAAAACTTAGAAGAACTATCTGTCAGCATTTTCCTGGTTGTTAGTGAACAAACTGGTTTTTTAGGTTTTATAGTTGTCAGTTGAGCTTGAAGTCAGAAGTTCAATTTATAACCTTGTAGCATCCGTTATATGTTCCATGTTTTCCAAATGTTAGATGATGCAGCTTTTTCCAAGAATATTTTCTAATCTGAGTAAGTTAAGAGCTCACTTGATGGGAAATTTTGCTCACTTTTGCTGAGAACCCTTCTATAGGAGTAACTATGACTCTATAAGAAAATAGATGTAGCTGCTGTTTACAACAGTTGCTTATCACTTTGTGTGTCTGGACAGATAAAAGAGGCAGAAGCCAAAGCTGCTACTGAAGAAGAGAAACGAAGACAACAGGTATCAAACTTCCTTCTTCCTCACCCACTTCTTCCCCACCTTGTTCTTGTTAGTGAATCATTTAATTTACATGCGACTAAAATTGTATAGTTTGTAATGTGATATGCACAGTCATTCCTGTCAGTTGTTACCTTACTCTAACATGTGCGCTGTGAATGACTTACAATGGTTAAAAGCCCACACGTTTTCCCAAACAATTTTCACAATTTTATGTAAAATGATAATAAATCAGTTTAATCTTGCATTATTATAACTGTGTATATTATAGTTTATTTTTAAAATACTAAGTGCTCTTGATGTTAATCAAACACTTTATAATGCATAAACACCACAGAATTGCTGAATAGCCTCCATAGAGATTTAAATATTGGGTGAAGCTTCCCTCCTCCATCAGGAAAGAATGAGGAAGGCTAAACGGGAGGGGGGAGCAGAGCATGTATTTACTGTAATTGCTGTTGTGGTGAGCATATGTTGTTGGCATTGTAATGAAAGAAGCTTCTGTGCCAGCTGCCTGGAGACACTAATACTAATCGTATTTCAGGCAATAGCCGTAAGCTTGGTTGGTGGTGATGGGTAGGTCAGGTTTGTCGTCTAGAGACTACAGCCGTAAATGCACTCCTTCCAGCCAGCTCATGCGTGTATGCCTGTGCCTGAGCATTTGACACCAAATCATATTCTAAGCCCAATGTGTGCTTTTTGACTCTCCTTTCCCTTGATTATCCCAGCAGTTCTGTATTAGGTTATACTTGTGTTTTCACCTGGATGTCACATGCTTTGTTTTTGTTTTTGTTTTTGTTTTTATCGCAGCACACTGGCTTGCTCCCTCCTTGAAAGGGGGCACGGGAGGTGTACTCACAAACCCAATCCTCATATGCCATTCTCCCAATCTAATTAGGATAGACATTTTCTCTGTGGGTCACAACTTCTGTTATGCATACTTTGATTAATTGCCTAGAGACGTTATTAAAGCGCTGTGTCTACCAACCAGTGCTCTAGCAAGGCTTGCTTTTGTTTGTCAAAGGGGAATGTGTCTACTCCGTGCAGGAAAAGCATGCACCTCTGTACCTGTTGTCCAGGGGACCAGGCACTGTTTTGTGATCATCTTGTAATGTTTATGGTTACATTCATGCCTCAACTGTCTACAACATTGATCACATATTCGCTTACACAACTTGTAGACAGTCCCATCTAATTCTTTGTGTTCTTGAAGCAGACCTTGGAAATGTCAGTTCTAGGACACAGGTCAGGAAATGTAGCTTGCATACAGATGTCTGAAACATTTTTGTTAGGCGGAGGTAATCAGTAACTGATGGTTCTGCAAGCTAAGTACTGAAGTGTACTAATGGACATTTATACATGTAAAGTACCTGCTTGCAGTTCTAGAGCTAGAAATTCAAAGTTGCTGGTGTTTGTATTGCACCAATGGTGTTTTCATGTGTTCCAGAAGGCATCCCAGTTACTAATGATTTCTGCCTCAAAATCACTTTATCTACAGTCCCTCCAGTAAAGTTTCAGTAATGAGGCTTCTCTGAAACTGCAGCAGATTCACTCCACCAGCAGTGGAGTGTGCAGTATTATTTTTGTCTTGACTCTTCAGCAGTGATTGTTCCTCTCTGCAGTCACACCACAGTTGCTTTCTACTTGTACATTTGCGAAGTCTCACAGTCCAGCAGTACCCTTGTGCAGTATATGGCAACTGCTTCTGCGTACATGTTTTGTGATGGATGCAGCTTCAGGGACAGAAGACTTCACGTACGCATAATCAAGCCTATTAAAAGGTTATTTGCTAGTGGCCAGTTATACAGGGCAACAGCCAACAGTAGGACAACAACAGTAAAAAGAATAGAACAAAACCAATAAAAAAAAAATAGGACAACAATAACTAATAAATAAGCTCTAGAATAGCACACAGGTATTAACCTCGGCTATTGCCACCTTTTATCTGGAATTGATTCCTTTCCAATTTGATCTCCTAACCTGCCATCTGGTGATGCAAGTTGGAGGACATCACTATCATAGGGTGTTGGGTCACATTAACAGTATATGTTTGGTGACAAAAGTTTGCATCTTGTACCACCTTCCTGATCTCATTAGGACATTTTATATAGACAGTCCATCTGTTTCTTGGAGCTTCTCGAGACCTGTTTTGATTAATACTTCATTAAATGCTTTATATACAAACTAGTTAATGCTCTGGTAAGTCTGCACGTTTATATTTTGGTATTTGCTATATTTCGTAGCAGCTTCTGCTAATATTATTTCCAGATGGAATCACTTGTTTCTTAGTGGAAGAGAGACGCCTTGGTTAGGCTTCTCGTCGTGGCCTGAGCAGCCAGACTTTCCCTCTGCTTCTAATTCAGAGGCACCATGTGAGGCCAGGGTTTTCACAATTGCTAGAGGTGGAAAAAAGATCAGTGCTTTGATTATTTAACAATTCAGACCAAGCTCTCACTCTGTCCTACTCTAGTGTAAAAGATTTGGTTAAATTTTCGAGCCAGCTGGTAATAGTCAAGAGTTTCAATACTGAAAGCTGAGGTCTCAAACCTGAATTCTAATTTAATGAGTTCTATGAAAGATTTTGTCTCTTTTTCTCTTAGAAAGAAAAATGTTTTAACAGCTCCTCAGAAGTTACAAAAGTCAACACAACCCCACCCCCTGTAAAATACAAGACCTGCAATTTCAGGACATCTTTTGTGTCTATATAGTCACTGTTACTCGTATTTATTATAGCTACATTTTCCCATGGGCCTGCTACTCCTTCCAGTGCAGGAAGAATAGAGAGAATATCACATGAAGGAGCAAATTCCAGTATCTGAGCAACATTAAATTAGACATTATCTGACATAAAATTGTTTTGAGTATAGTTTCAATAAATACATTTCATTTTACTTTTAATATGTATATACACAAAGAAGTTAAGCTCTTACTCTAAATAAAAAGCTTGAGCTTGTTTAGCTTGAAAAATTAAGGTAGTTTGAAAAGTGGGCACAACCATTACTTTATTGTTCAGAGATTATTGAGGTGACACTTTGAGAATGATGACAGTTACATAAAATCCGTAGGTAGCTTTTCAAGGATAGTGATGGCTTCTTTCTTGTATTGTGTGCCCACGAACCTTTTTTCATTCTGTGTTTTGTTTTTTATAATGTATTTATTTTTAGCAGGGTTTTTTATAAAGAGCACTAGGAAGGCAATTCAGTACCTGTTATATAATTGTTCGAGCCCTATATTTTAATTCAAATTACTGCAATTCATGAAGTACTCTGCTTTTAAAACTTACAGATCACAAGTATATAATAACTATAGAATATATATATTGTATATATACTGTGTGTGTATATATATACGCTGTATATAATAACTATAGAAGCCCCAAATTTTATTTAGCGTCTGTGTAAAATGAAATACTGCCATATTATCTATAAAACTGTAAGAACTCAGCACTTGCCTCCAGATTTTGGATTTTGAAAAACTGTTTCATTAAAATACTTTGCTTTTCTAAAGGAGGATTAGCTAGTTGAAAGTAATCTTGTTTCAAATAGCAGGCTGTGGAACTTTGTCTGAACTTTTCTCCCATATTGTCAGAGAAATGCCAATAATTTCTGCCTTTATTAGGTACAAAGGAATAGACATCAAAATGGGTCCCTTTCTCCTGCTAACAGTGGTATCTGGCACAAGAAGGGAAGTACAATCCGCTTTGTGAAACTCTGACAAATATTTGCTGTCAGTAAAGGAAGACCAGACATCGGGCAATCTTGAGTTCCAAAGGAAAATTGTATTTACTGGACTACTTCTCTGCCCATTTCCCAAAACAGTCTTATTCTTGTTTCTTTAATGCACCTACCTTATTGTCTTAGTCCCTCTTCCTGGCAGCACTGCAGCAGTAGTCATGTAGATTTATTTCCTCTCGTGGCCAGGCTTTGTCTCTGTTCACTGTCCATGTTTCCTCTGCTTCAGCTCAATCTTGTGCCGTTTGCCCAGCCAGTCCCGGCTTGCTGTGCTCTGCTGCTCCCAACTCTTTTCTCTGTTCCGTTCATTTAGTCTCTCTGCTCCCTAGCTCCTTGTCCCATGCGTTCTGTAGTAGCTGAAAACGCTACCCAAAAATCGAGACAATCATCGGCCTTTTCTGTTTTCAGTCTGTCTCAACTCTCCTTTAGAGCATCTTTTCTGATTATTCTAGTGGCTAGATGGCTCCTCGTTGGAGTCTCATCCCAGTCTTACACTCTCTTCCAGGCTGCCTAATTCCAGTTTTATTTCAGCTTTGTACCCTAAAATGAGTTTTGTCTGTATTCTCCCTTTTAAAAGGGTGTGGAGGGCAATGAGGAACAGGGATCAGAGGATCCTACTGTTCATTCCAGGCATCACCCTGACACTGTTGTTCTGGGTGGAAGCTTGGCATTCTTCTTATTTTTCCAGTTGCTTTGCTTCACTTTTGGGCCTAAAGGCATGTGCTTTCTTTTGAAGGATGCTACGTACCTACTACAGTCATATATGAGTGACTAAGTGTTAAGTTAGAACACCTAACAAATGGAATCTTTTTGTGCATGTCTAAGATTATAGCTATCAATCTAAAATTTAGCTGAGCATGGAAAATTCAAAGAATTGGGGCAAAGATGATAGGTTTTTATTTATTTATATTTCTATTAATTTAGCAGAGAGTGCATCCTTATTACGGGGGGGGGGTGTGTCTGAAGATTTCAGCCTATGCTGTTATATATATTATTGTAATAGCTTAAATACTTATGAGTGCTTTTCTTTAATAGGAAAAATAATGTATTTTTAACATATTTTATGGCGATAACAATCTCATTTTGGCTTAACATATTCAGCCTGAGTTAAAAATCTAATGTAAAACTTCAGTTGGTTGCGTTTTTGGTGGTCATTTTTATAGGAAACTAAACAATGGTTTAATACTTGGAAGCAAAGTGCTTTGTAACTATGGGATATAGTGCTACCGTCTCATCTGTAAGAGATGCATAACTTCCATTGGCTGCCAGTTATTTTTATAAAATATTATTTAAAATCTGCACACTTCCTTATTTTTAATTCTGACACAGATGTCAACTACTTCTGTTTTTCTTCATCTAGGCTGAGCTGGAAGCTTTTGAAAACAGATTAAAAGGGCGAAGAAAGAATAAGAGAAGAAAGGATGAAGTGGAAGTTGAACAATCATCATGGAAAAAATACAAGAACGTCATTATGCTGCCAATGTTCGGAATTGCTGTTGTGATGGTTGCATGGCTCATGGTCTACAATGACTGAAACAACTCAATATTTAATATACCTCAGTCGGGTTTTAGGTAGCTGTTATTCCTAGAATGTTAGTCTGTGTGTAACAGAACTTAGTATGCGTAGATTATGTATGTATACTGTTTGCCAGGAAAAGTGCAGAGGAGGGAAGAAATGTCACCTTTTGTATTACTACATTCACAGCACAAAACTCAATTCAGACACTGCAAGTAATAGTAGATTTTAGTCTACACTGAAGTGCTGATGTAATTTGTCTGACTGAGATCCGTTAGCATCTCTTCTATTAATATATTGTCTTACTTTTCCTTGTCTCCATTTCGTAATATTAAAAATAGCTTAGTATAAAATGTTTTATTGAATATTTGTTTCCTGTAAAATCAATTTAGTGGTTTACTGAAGATTAGTATTCTTACGCTAGTCTTTATGTTGTATCACACAATAATTTCTGTGCTTCATGTCAGTCTTCATTATAACAACTAACGGGGAACTTCAGATCACTTAGGCTTGAATATTCTGGGGCCTCATGTCAGAGCTCTGTTCAGAGAAAGGAAATGCAAACTGTCCTTCAAGTCAACTCTATCACAAACAATAAAATGGTCCCCCCTAACAGACTGTGGGGTTTTGTTTTCGGTTGTTCCACTGCCCTGTGCCTGCCCCCCCTTCCCCCTCCTTGTTTTCTCAAAATCAAACCAATTGAGAACTTCATGCAGTGGCCAGCTGCATGCGCTGAACATGGATGTGAAGTAGTTCCAGGGTGCAGGGATGTGTTCTCATCACTGCCCCCATCACCAACAGCAGAAAAGCAATTTGAAATTGAACTTAGAGCATCACTTGACTATTTGTACAGATAAATGTCACATTTGGATATTTAGATAGGTGTGCAAAAACATAATTGAATAGCGTAACAATACAATTATATATCATCCTGAAGCCATCTGGATGGTGCTTGCTAATCATATATAAACTATCTAGCTGATCCTTTAAATGTTTATATATTTTCTTACTGACAGTTTAGAATACCTTACTTTTGGGATGTTGGTGTTGGCAGAACTGAAAGGTTTACACAGCTTCAAGATTATTAGAGGAGCTACACTGTCTCAGCTGAGGGACTGCAACTTAAATTCGGGGTGGGGTTGAAATCAGAAAACTGAATTTGTAAACCTGTGCTGGAAGTTTTATGCTGATACTTTAGCATTGTGGGTACCTGAAGAGTGCTTACAAGATCCTGCGAAAGATGAGGTACAAAGCCAAAGGGCATTATGTTGCCCTTGTCACTCAGGTGTGCAAAAGCAGTGGGACCATTTCTGTGAATTAACAGAGAAGATTGCAGTTTGTTTGAAAGCTCTTTTGGTTGATTTTTGGCCCACTTGTAAAGGGACCCAGTAATAATTTGAGCTGATACCTGATGGTAATTATGGTTCAGCAGCAGAAAAAAACAGAAAAGCTGAAAAAGGCGGTAGCTTTTAGACTGCTTAGATTGACAAAATGGGGAGAAAATAGCTTTCTTATCAATTTTTCACTTAGGTTTAGTGAAAGAGAGGTAAGGGAAAACTTGGCAATATTTAGCATGGATTGGTGCTATTTGATAGTATCTTATGGGTTTTTTTAATTGATTTTTAGAAATGCATACTACTTCTGTCGTGTCAGGCCATTAGTATGTAAAGTTTTGGAATTAATTAAAATTCACTAGGCAATCATAGTTGCATCTCTGCTGAATTATCTTATTTTCTAGTATAAGGAATAAACTGTTTTCTATATTGTTACTTTAACTCTCCTCTATATTAATGCCTGGAAGATAATTCCATGTAAGTGTTGTTTCTTTAATTAAGTGAGGTGATGCTATTGTGTGACTGCTTATGCCAGTAACTCTGTCACTGAGAGAAAAAGAAGAGAGATTTCTGTTCAGCTGAAGTAAAATGTGATGTATTGTCCAAAAATACAAAGCGATACCTTTATAGCTGAAATACGCAGATCAGCATGAATGAGACCATTGTGGAAACAGCTTTTATCTCACATGACTATAACTCATGTTTTCTATTTACTGCTAGCTTTTTCTTTAAAAGAATGTCCTGGTTTGAGTGACACAGGACTAATTTCTCTTCTAATGCTTGGGAAAACCACTTTTAGAAGACTCTAGTGTCTGATTTTGTGAAAATACTTAATTTATAGCCAGCTATGGTGTGTGGGTTTCAAGGTCTCAGTGTTTTCAGTCTCACCAGATGCAGGGATGAGGAGGAACGAGACCTGGGCACTAGACCCAAGCTGGCCAACAGGATTATTTCATACCACAAACATCACATTCAATGTAAATTAGAAAGTTCACTGCAAAATGCTCTCTCTCCCTTGATGGTGGTGGTCCAGAGAACTTCTTAACCCGGTACCGGACCCCTGAGCCCTTCCCTTCCCTCCCAAGCCATAGCGCTCTCAGTGTCCGACATCTCCTGTCCACTGCTGGGAGTGCACAGCTTCGGACGGATAGAATGGGCTGAGTGTAATCCTTATATATTTTATATTGGTATCGGGATCAATACTGGTTCTTTAGTATTATTAATGTTAATTATTTAGTCTTATCGTATTAAATCTATTTATATTTCAGCCCTCGTGTTTCCTTGTTTTTTCCCCAATTCCCCTTCCTGGGTGGGGAGGGGTCATCAGGTGACAGAATAATTGTCTAAACAACAGGGTTTCTCAAACCATAGCAAACAAGTACAATGTAAAGTTTCTCTTTGCCTCTACAGCAAAGAGAAGAAATTTCTGTCTACAGAGCTATGAAAATGAACTGCACTTGAGTTATATGTTTGATGTAGTTCTTAGTGTTCTTTTCTGCATATTTTGCAGTATTTGTGTGAAATATTGGAGACGAAAAACTTGCTTCTCATTGATCATCTTCTTTATAATAAGCACACCAATCTTTAAAGATTCATTCCATTCATACAAATGCGTGTATGAGTAGGCATATTCCCTTTCTTAAAGGGTTTGTATCTCTCCTAAACCTTGCATATGCGAGACATGCCTATTTTTGAAATTTTATTCAAAATAGTTCTGTATGTCTTATCCAACCATCTGAGTCATTTGCACTCTGTTGGTTTGCCTGCCGAACCAGATATTTGTTTCTTGGCATAAAAAAAGCGTGTGGGTTCGAGCAATCTGCAGTTTAATAAATCACTGGGTTCTATTTGCTTTTTAAAATTATTTTTACAGTTAATTTTTTGCCTTTTTTTGGTTGGAGGTGTGTGTTGCAAGCATGACAACCTTTGAAGTAAAAGGTACAGGTAAAATCACCGTTACTCAGTATACATAAAGATGGTAATTCTAGAAAGGAAATAGTGAACTGAAGGTAGGGGGGGTTTTTTTCAGCAATTTAAATGTAATGTATTGTTATATAATGCAACGAGCAAATATTTTTTTAATTTTAACAGTTTACCAAAAAATGCATATTGATAAGTATACATTAAAACAAATTATATAATCTGACCTGCTGTTGAAGAGAAATTACAGAGACAAGCCCTATCATGAGGATACATAGCATGCAGAATATTTAGCTATGTATAAAATGAAAAAAAAAAAGGGGGAGTTTTTCCTTATTCTGAATGCATTCTGGTGAGCATTCATCTTTCTGCTGAAGCAAGGTGCTTACAAGTTGTCAATGTATTTTGGATTGGAAACTCCTTTGTTCCCCGTAACACTTAACAAAGCCATTGTGTGTGTTAATTTAATGTAAAAAACCAAGTCAGACAATAAACGCATCAAAACAACTTGAAAAATCGTTTGTTCTCAAGGACTGGTGTAGTAAAGCAGCAGACTTCTCCCAGGTGATGAGGACTGACATACTGCAGCGGAAGTTCTAGTCATGCTTTTTGTTCCCCTCTCTGGCAGTGATAGCTTTTACTGCTCAGATTAATGCTGGAATTATGGAATGCCGTTCCTTCATGTTAGTGCTCTGGCAAAATTGTGAGAATGGGTTGGGGAAGTAGATTAAGGTGAAACAAATGGGAACGGACTTAGTAGATGGGGTTTTTTTGCCTCATATGGGAAAATAGAGCTGATTTATTAGACGTTTGTCCTGACTTTAACTACTAGAGAAGGAAATGTTACTATGCAGATAGCACCAAAATTTGCTCATAAAAGCTTCTGTGCTTGATTGTGGTGTTAAAGCACTGAACTCTGAGTTTACAGTCTCAGTAGTTCTGGCTCCAAAATATATCTACTATATGCCAGCTTTTCTGAGAGTGATGTGCCTGTGCGTGGTGGGGTTAGAGCACAGAGATGCCTGGTCTGAAGGACGCTCCTGTGCCAGGCAGCGGAAGCTTGATGTGTGTGGTGGCTGCTCTCTGGTGTGTGCTTCAGGGTGGAGTATGCTTGTGTGGATGGTCCGTGGGTGACCCTGTCCTCAGTTTCATTGAGTTCAGATATCCCTCTTCTGCTTTGGTTTCGTCCCATTACCAGTTGTTACCTATGGGCATTTAAGTCGCTCCCTCTTCTTGCTTCATGAATGTAAACTTGTATTTGTGTCTGCCCTTATCGTTCAATTAAATCAATCAATCGCTCTAAAGAATTATAGAATGAAGATACTGTAGTGGTCTGTATTTACTAGGAAGGGAAATGCAAGGTAAAAATTAAAGAAAAATGAAATTAGGTCAAATCAGTTACAAGATAATGAGACATGCTTGCTTCTTTCTACTAAGAGTTACATGTTAATGGATTATGTGAACCCTGCATTAAAATGTTTATATGCCATGCTACCAGAAAACAAGCTTCTGGTATGAATAGTGTATCAATAAGAGGTCTGTGATGTATTAGTCGTAAGGTAGGCTAAATGGCAGTTGTCTAGAAATAAGTTGTACTCTGAGGGAACTGTGGCTTAATTCAACCAAGTATTATTTAATCTAAATAATTGTTTCTCATGCAGTGATTTCCGTAAAATTGCCAACAAAACCAGAACTCGGCTTAGGCTTTATCTCTGTGCTGAACACTCTGGCTGCATCTTGTAGTTGTGAAACTGCAATTTGAATGGCTCCCCTACTTGAGGAAATTAGTACGGGATTAGGAGTCAAGATTGGTTTGGGGTTTGGAATTCACATCTCTTCTGCTGAAGAGAATCATATCACAGAATACCATAGAATGGTTTGGGTTGGAAGGGACCTCAAAGATCATGTATTTCCAACCCCTAACCCTAAAAGGAAGTTGGCCATCTAAGGCCAAGCTGGCTTTGCAGTCTGAGCCATGTACTGCACCTCTTAGATTTCAGTTTTCAGTTGTTCCTATTGTAATTTTTGACAAGGCTAACTAATCTCTGTAAAATACTGTAATAAGTAATGAATTGTGGTTTGATTCCTCTTTTTATCAGCATCACAGCATGAAATATTTGTTGGCTTACATTAAGCAATTTGAAGGTTTTGCATAAATGCTCTTGCTTCTGTCCTTTCCCATGCTTTTCCTATTATTTGTGCAATTGTTTTAAAACCAAAACCACTGCTTTCCTCCAGAGGGGACTTTGCTTGGTCGGGTAAAAAAAATACAGGACTGAATTACCATGAGTAGGAGTTATGTCCAATGGCACTCCAGAAGCACAGAGCGCCCAGTCTCTGCCCCATAAAGTTTGCACACAAGCAAAAAGTGACAGGGCCTAAATCCGAAGGTATGGAAATAAAGATATCTGGAGAAGCTGGAAAAAAGCTAGGAAGAAGTGTTTGTCTTAGACACATATAAACAAACTCTATATAAGAGGGGTGTCATCCTCACTGACCAGGGACAGAAGCCATATTCATGTCGAGGTGATTGTTCACATTTTTGGGGTTTTTTTTTGACTCACATTTTAAATGATAGCATTTCAGAAGCACTGAAACATGCACAGTAAAAATGGGAAGCCTCTCTGGTTTGCAAATGTCATCTCAGAACCCAGTCATGGTGCCAGTGACAGCTTTCTGTGGCTCCTGGAAGGCTCCTTAACTGCTTCTGTTCTGGTAGCCCCCACTTCTGCCCATCAACCGTGCTTTTTGTCCCATTGACTTTCTAATTCTTGGATAGCGCTTGCAAGCTCCGTTATGTACACAGACCCGGGCTTCAGTCAGACTCGGCATCTTTGGATGGGAGATACAGGGAAGAGGGGACAAATGCATCAAAATGCAAGTCTTAAAAGCCGATGTCTCATGGGGGTGGGGCATTTGCTCTGTCATTTGCAGCTGCAGGCGGTACTTGTCACTTGGCACGAGAGCTTTGCTTCAAGAGGTTTGTAACAAACAGCGCGCCCCTCCAGCTCTCGGGTCGTTGGCGTGGGTCACGGCCGGGACAGGTGCAGCGTCCCCGGCCGCCGCTCTCCTCCCGCGCAACGCTTCCTCGCACGGGAGGGACAGGGCACGACAGGCTTGCGTGGCTCCCGGAGGGGCTGGGAGCGGAGCCTCACTGCGGGGAAGGAGCTGGAGAAACCTGTCGCCGGCTCCGGGAGAGCTTCCTCCCGCCGGAGCCCCTTCCCCTCCGCTTCTGTTGTGCCAGCGGCAGCGCCCGGCGCCGCTTTCGGCCCTTTTTGGAGATAAGAAGGATCGGTTGGGGAAAAGCAAGCCACTGTGCTGCGGGGGAAAGCGTTGCAGTCCCTGTAGGCGCGAAACTTCTATCCCTGGGGTGGAACGAAAGCCTTTGCATGGCCGTAACGTAAAATAAAGAGCATCCAGCAGGCAGGCGGGTTCTCCTGCGCCCGGGAACCGCGGATGGATGGACTCGGGAGTCCGGCCCGGGCTCGCCAGCCTCCTCTCTGAACTCCGCGCTCCATCCAACTCGGTGGGCTGGGAGCGCCGGTCGGTCCGTGCCCCGGGGTGGCTTCGGATCGCTTCAGCCGCAAGCGCGCATCCGGGCAGCCCGGGGGCTCACCGGCAGCCCCGGGCGCTGCGGGGACAGCTCCGGCGCCCGGCCCGCGGCAGAGCCCCAGCGAGCCAAGGTAAGGGGTGCGAGGGGCGAGATCCGTGGGTTTCTGCCCCGCGCATCGTCCCTGGCTCAGGCTTCTCTTGCCACCTGAAGCCCTTCGCGGCGTGACTAGGCGTCCTTCATCGGGGGCGGGGGGGGCAAAGCCTGTGCCCACCTTATCCGCCCTCCCTGGGGGACGGCTTTAGGGCGAAATTAGCAAGTGGGCTGGCTCTCAGCTTGTCCCCAGGGGGTAGAGCCTTGAGTGCAAAAGGGGTGGGGATGCGGCGGCTTTCTCGCCGAGGTTTATTATTATTGGGTGGAGGAGGGGGGAGGGGGAGTCTGCCGAGCAGACAAAATGCAGAGCCCCCCCCCCGCCCAGCAAGTGTGTGTGTGCGGGAGGCGGGTGGCCGCGGCTCCTCAGAGACCGAGGTACAGAAGGGTGGGGGGGCGGCGGCCAAAGTGGAGAGGGTTCAGCAGCAGCCAGAGCATGCTCTCCATGCAACAGTTCCCTGCCCTGCCTGCGGAGGAGGAGCGCTACCGGCAGGTCGTCTCCGCCAACCGGGTAAGGCGAGCCCGATGGCGCTCTCCTCCACGCGTGGAGCCACCTGGGGGGCACGGGGCCGGGGGCTGGCGAGGGCGGCTGGTTCCACTGCTCGGCGACCCCCGAGCGCCGGGGGCGGTGGACGGGAGAAGGGGAGCGCGGCCACTGGTCCGGTGGGGAATCCCCCTGCGCTGCCGCCGCGGGGCAGAGCGGCAGGTTGCTCCGGCAAGCGGAGAAGGGGCGAGCCCCGCTCCGAGCCCCGCGATCTGCCCTAGCGAGAGCGGCCCCGTGGCTCGCAGGCAGGGACGCTGCCGCGTCCCCGGGAGGCGCGGCCTGGGGGGCAGCCGGCGGTAAGTGACCGCCCGCGCCCAACCTGCCGCGGCGGAGACGTCCCAGGGCGCTCCCGTGGCCAAACTTGCGCGGGAGAAGCGCGGGGACGGCGGAGTTCAGAGGCGCGGGATGTAGGTGAGTCGCATTTAACAACCGGTCGTTAGCGTTTCACGAAGAGCTTAGCGGCGCCCTCTCCCCAGTTCTCTCGCAAAGTCAGCACCGAGGATCAACGGGGCTGATGTGCCTGCTCATTGCTCTGGCGCTGGAAGGAGCGGGGAGGAGTTGCGCCGAGCCCGACGGCAACAGGTCCGGCTAGGATTTGCCAGAGCAGAGTTTGGGCTTGACCTCCGGCAGGACGGCCGCGGCAGCTCTACCGGTGGCCGGGCTCCCGGGGAGCCGACGCACCGTGACCTCCTCCCCGGCGCGGTAGCTGCCTCCCGGCAGCGGCGAGAGCTGGCTTCAGCCTCGCGTCGGATGCGGCCTGGGGTCGGCTGGAGGGACTCCCTCCCCTCCAGGTGACCAGCGGGGCCAGGGGGCAGAGGTGCCGGTGGCGGTGCCGGTGCGGTGCCCGGAGGGGCTGGCTCCTCTCTGCGCCCGCCGGAGCGCTGAGCCTGGTGCTGTAGCACCTGGAGAGGACGGCGGAGGTTCCCGCGCTGTCACACCGGTCCGTACGCCACCGGCACAGCAGCGGGTTTCACAAGTTTGCAAATACAGCAGTGTACTTTAGGAGCATCGTTGCTCCGCTTGATTTAAAATGCAGAATCCTTGGACGCATTTCATGGCAGACGATTAATTAATTAAACTTTATTTTAAATTATTAGCAGTCTGGCTGAGATGGTGAAACTCTTAAGTGAAATCAAATATCTAGAGCTTTTAATGCATTCACGGGGTCTCTTGGGAAGGTTTAGCTTTCAGCAGTAAAAATATGGGAATGGATTTTTCCATATGGCCACTTACACCCTTCCTGTGTTCCTAAAAGGTGAACCAGTCAGCAGGACTAAACTGTAATTCTGTAATTGTAGTTCTGTTTTTGTAATGGATGCCTTAGTTGGAGATCTGTTATAAGCTTCTCAGGTACTGTGACATAGACAGCGTTGCATTAATGTATCACTGAGGTAATCCAAACAACTATAAAGCAATAATACAAGGAATTAATAGAACCACTCTGCTTACGTGTTTCTGCAAAAGCTGGTGACATCTCCTGACTGTTTTGGACATCAGGGTTCTGTAGGAAGCTGGGGGCTCCTCCAGGGGACAAGGAAATCCCAAACAATGTCCAAACCTCCTGTAGAAAGGAAATGCTCATGACTTTTCTTCCCTCCTCCCTCAGCCACTTATGGGGTACCCCAACAGCCGGGTTTCTCTGCCCGTGGGGAAGCCCAGCCCTTCAGCCTCGCATATAATCGTCACTCGGCAGGCATTCTTAAGGAAGCCACCAGTACTCCTTGTCCTGAGAAAGCTCTCGGAGTGGTGAGCCAGGCACTACAGCTCGCTTGCCCAGATTAGAGGAATCTGCTTGTGGTTTATTAGTATCTGATGGGACCGTCAGGACAAAACTTTGTTTTTCCTCAGTGTTTTGATGCTGGGACTATAAAATACTGAAGAAAGCATTCGCTTCCTCTGCAGAAGTCTTTGCTGGCGCTCGACTGTGTGCCTGTGGTAGATAACTTGGGTGTGCAGTGAATCAAAAGTATAAGATGATTTGAAATTTGTCGTGATTGGAGGTGTTCTATAAAATGTGCAACGTGCACACAGCAATTTAATGTATCTGTGTTATTGTTTAGCTGTTAATTATGTATTAGATGATGTCTGCAGATACAAATGAAAGCCAGGACTGTTAACAGTGCCAGTAATTATTTAAAAATGCAGGCTGACTTGAATGTAGGAGTTGGTTTTGTGTTTTTTTTTTTTTTTTTTTTTTTTTTTTTTTTTTTTTTTTTTTGTTTCTTCAGAGAGGACACAGAAACTGAGGCAGTTTTAAAAACACTTCCCCATAGAATAATCCGTAGGGGACAGCTTCTGTAAGCCTGTGGGAAAGCGGACTGTAAGGTTGCATCACTGCAGGTGCTCCTGTTAGCTACTGCTCTTCCTGAATTCCAAGGCTCTCTTTTTCTTGCAAAACAAGCATTTTCTATATTGAACATTTAAATCATCTTCACCCAGTCCTTAGGGGAAAGGAAGTGAAGGTAGACATGAGTTTCCTTCTTTGGGACTGCATCAAACTGCATCTATTCCAATTCATGTGTCGTAGTTCAGAGAGAGTTCAAGATCAATGCTCAGTGGATGGTGCTCATGCTTTGGGACCGGCTGATCAAAGTCTGCCTTTTCCTTCTCTTCCTCAAACCTGTAACACTCAGTTCTGCTATACACAGAACCTAGTGTTTTAAAAACTAATGTGCTAGAATCTTCCACGTCTGATCTGTTTTATACCAGAGAGATTTAACTTAACAGTGATTTAACAGTAATAGTAATTGCCCAGAGCAATTGCCATTGCTTGTCACCTCAGAGAGCTCCTAGTTTCAAAATAACCTATACTGTCACTCCAATATTACTGAAAGTTACTTGAGAGTGTCTCAGGCTCAGGAAGCATTTCCTAGGGAAGGAGACTCTCATTTTTCCCCCTTACTGCCTCTGAATGAAGCAGTAAGAAATCACTTTCGTGCTCCTTGCATTGTTCATCTCATTAGATTTCAGAAGGCAGTCAGTGCATTCTCTTGGAAATAAAACCACTAGTAGCATTGAGGAGCTTTCCATCCCAGGTCTCTCAGACCTGCAGCTCTGCATTCATGTAATAATACAGCATATATCTGTAATATACAGTTATGTCTGCTCTGGACTTCCATGGGCCAGTGGTGCGACATGGAGATTTCTTGCATTGCTCCTGCTTCCGATGTCAGATCTTTTGCTGGGTGGATTATTTTGCCTATGTTAAAAAGTTGTCCCAGAACCAGTGGGACCTGGAGATTATAGAAGCAGAATATGCTACACTTGTCAGGCTTTCTCCAACCTCCTGCATTTTTGCATCTTCAGGAAGAAACACAGGTGGCTGAGCCCACCTTACCTTAACAGCCTGCGCATTTTTGCCATCAGTGTTGAGGGACAGACATTGCTGAGAGACAGCTTCTCGTTTGAAAGATGCTAGTTTTGTGCATGTACGAATATTGTCTGAACAGATAATATATCTGAAAGAATATCAGGAACTGTAGAGTAAGTAGCTATCTTTTTTTTTTTTTCTTTTATTGCTATTTGATTTGTAGCAACTGTGTAACAAAAGAATTAAGCGGTAAATGCCTTTTTTTTTAAGCTTTGGTTTGTCCCTGCTCAGCCATTTTAAGGGTGTAAGTTTAAATGCAAGTTTAAATATTTTGTAGTGCATGTAGGCAAGGCTGGAAACGAAGTCTGAAATGACAATTGGATGTGTTTAGAAGTTATTAACAATTCTCCTTTTCCCTATAAAGTCAGAGTATATGGAATAGTGTTGATAGTGGTCTGGAAAGGCTAAGAACCCAGATGGCTTCCATTTGCTTTTTCCTCGTCATACGTAGGCTTATTATGTGACTTTTGGAGATTTCCAAAGAAAATGTGAATGGGAGGAAAGCTGGCATCCGTTCTAGGGATGACAATTAAATTGAATAGTCCTAGCCATAAATACAGTAGAATTTTTCTTCTTTGACGAAGTAATTCACCAGTTTTTTATTGTTTCAGTGACTTAAATGGAACTTCTTATACTACAAATCCTTATGTGATCCATAAACCTTTGATACTATATCAAAGTCATAGTCAAACGCATACACCAATGTAAGTGCCTTGTTAACCCACTTAATCTTGAGTTTTCTGTATCAGTTCGTTGTTTCATAATGAATAGTCACCTCTTCAGTTATTTCTGTCAAGATGTCCTGGTAGTTTCAAAAAATATCCTTCTGTTTCTTTATTTTCTCCTACTGAAGCAAAATGTTCAAAGATGACATGTTTCTGAACAAAGTGGTATCCTATTGAAAAATGAATGAGTCACCTCTAAATTTTATAGGTAGTAGGTTATCGAACTGTGAGACATTGTGTAAGTCCATTTTCATCTTTGGGAAGAGGACAAATAAATATCCAGCTATGCTGAACAGATGAAGCTTTTCTTTGACTCTAATCCATGCCCTTTCCTTTGATTAATATTGCCACAGCTCTCATCCTTGGTCCAATGGTTAGTATCTTTTTATTCACAATTCAGAAAAAAGTTGGTAGTGTAAAGTTAACATTACACATTCAAATCCAAAATTTTAATTTCTTCTAGGCAGATGTTTATAGTGTAAGCATAATCTATATGTTTTAGAGAAAAATTACTTAAGAAATACATGAAGCATAAGGAGACAAATGCTTCTAAGATTCCTGCCATTTGTTTAGCTTGCATTCCAATTTAGCCTCCAATTCATGTCATTGAAAGCGTCTGATTTTAAATAGGTTAAGGAATTGTATAATCAGCAATGCGCATGGCACATATATAATGTCCTGGTCACCTGGTTCAGAAGGCTAAGCCTGCTGATCAGGCATTAATAGGAAAAAAAAAAAAGGTATGTCCGATTATGAGATCTAGTTGCCTTGTGTGGGATGGGGCTTCTTGTGGGATTTCTAGACAGGCAGTGATTGATACACTGAATAGGAGCCACAGGGCAGGCAGGATTTCTTTTTGTCCCTTTGAGTTTTCCAGGCTTGAAAGCTGCTTTTTAGAGAAAGTTTTCAGCTAACGTTATCCCTCTACCCCCTCAAAATATTTTTTTCAAAATTTTTTTATTGCCCCAAATTAGGCCACTAAGATTTTTTTTTTTAGTTTTTTTATGGTTTCCAATTTTGCTTTCTGGTGCTAATGGCTCTTGTGCAGGCATCTGCTTACTGAATTCTCAGCAAAGCAGGAACCTGAAGTGAGTACTGTATCAACCCCCTGCCTGTTGAATTGTGATTCTCAGCAATGTATAGCCAGAGACGTGCCATCGCTGCTCAGTAGAGCAAACCTCTTTTGCTTAGCAAACCTCAATGCAGTGAACGTCTGGGTAGTCAGGAAGGCATTAGAGTGGTCTCTGGGTGTGTTCAGAAAAGCAGCACGACACTGTTGAAACTTTCATGAGTAATTTTTGCAAGCCCTAGAAACTTAAAGCTAATAACCCCCAAAGCATAAATTCTGCATTAATTAAGATTAATTTCCCCCAAACACTTTCCCACTGCCTGCTGAGGTAGGCTGAATGGATGCTCATGTTCTGGTATTGAGAAATATCAGATAATGCTAACCATAGTCTAGTTAATGTCTTCCATAGACACTTCATTTTTTGAAAAATCTTTGATATCTTCCATATGTTTACTAAATCTTGCTCAGCTTATGAGACATGGCAACATCACATATCTTTGCTACCAGCTGTTAGTAATAAAAAAGAGGGAGCTTAGAATTGTAGTAAGTTTGTCATCAGCTGAACTATTTCTTAATCTGAATGTTCTTGAAGATTCAACACAGTTCCATTGTAAATACGGGAAGCATCCATTGTTGTAGTTGCAAGTTTACATCAGTGAAATTAGAAATAATTGTAAATATGTACAATGTATAAGTAAGTATTTAAACAATTAACATCTATGCCAAATTGGAATCATTATTCAGCAGCCCTTCTTTTGAAAAAGGAAGAGATTCAAACATACTGCTATTGAAGAGGTGATACTACTGTTCTCTAGTAGTGGTAAATATCCTTTTTTCCCCTCTCTTCTAGTTCAAATTTTGAAGAGTGATCAGTACTGACCCTATATGATGGCTAAATGGTGTGTCTAAGTCTCTTTTTAAATGAGGTGGAGAGTAGTTATTGGTATCACACCAGGATACATGGAATCCAAGAAAATCCTTTCTTTTCCACTTCTGCTCCTTTCCATAAGATGTTAAGCATAGATCACCTGTAATGGAGAACCAAGGTCAACAGTTTGCATGTGAATAACTTTCTGATTTCTAAATCAAATCTCTCAGGGAGACCAATTATTACATTATTTATTTAGATTTATTTCAGTATCAAATAGATGCTTTTCGAAGTGCCTTTATAATCCACTGCATTGCCAAGATAGAACACTGGAGCCTTTCCCAAAAGAACTAGATGAAATGAGAATAAGCTCCTCAGAGCTCCAAATCTCCTGGCCATAGTGCTTGTGTGTGAGGACCAACTTATTTCCACCTCCCTCAAAGCCTTCAGAAAGGGAAGAATGAATTATGAAAGAGATGTTGCACCAGGAGCTAGCTCTCTTAACCTGACCATATGCTGTGAGGTAGTAACTTGGACACTGGTAACACCACTGGCAGCACAGCATTCATCTATCATCCTGGGTAAAACCAGATTTGGAACTCAGTGTGTTGGTGGCTCTGATAGCTGGTCATACCTCAGCTAGAAAGTTCAAGATGAGGGTGGGTTATGTCTGAGGGGTCTGCAGTCATGCTGTAGGCATACTCCAAAGGAGATCTAGCTTGGCAGGCAGCAGTGCAAGGTCTCAAACACACAGGTAGCTGGCACACCGTAGTTGTGTCTGGATTTTGTTTCAGCAAACTTACAGCTCGCTGTCTGTGTCTCAAACTGAAGCTCGAGCAACATCAGAACTGTGATGTCACAGACCTGAGTGAGACATACCTGAATGTCACCTTTTCTCTTCTGAGCTTCTCATGCGTATCTCAACAATTTCTGAGTTCCAAAGTTGTCTCAATGGCTCACAAAACTGCTGAAATTATTTGTCAGGAGTTAAGAACCCCAAATTTGTGTGACAGAAATGAAGGAAAGAATACCACATCAACATTCATAGATCTGAATTGGTGACTTCTGGTGATACCTGGTTTGGATTTTCACTACACTGTGTCTCATGCTGGATTAATGAACACAAGTGGCCAGTCGGTCTCTACAGTAGTGTGAAAGGCAAAAAATCACCTTACTTTACACATTTTGTCTTCTGTACACGGAAGAAACCTCACTGACACAGTTATACTCTACTTTAAGTGAAAATTTAAGTCAGGAAAGTTAAAGGTATTTCACGTTTCTGCTTCAGTCAAAAGAATCTGGCTGGACAAGGCATCTAGCACCAACCAAGTATTTCTTTTGGAAAGATGTGCCCTGCTTTGTATGAGATGTCCCTTACTGGGATACTGTGTATTTCAGATTGGCATAATGACTCAATATTTTTATATTTCAATGGTTAAAATAGGGGTAAATCAGAGTATTTTTTCATGGATGGGGAAGGAGGTCTGGTCATCAAAAGGAACTTTGAATGAATTATGTCAGCAATTTGTAATTTGTCTGAGGATATGGAATTTCCTGGGAGAAGTTACAGGATTACAGTGAACTTTAATTATCAGGAAAACTAGCACATTTCATTGTAAAAATAACAATTCATGTGATAATAACATGCTTCTCATATTTGCTGCCTTGCTATATGAAAAGGTTTTGGTTTTTTTTTTTTTTTTTTTGCTGCCTTGATCTATGAAAAGTTTTTTTCCCCCTAAATTGTGCTATTTCCTTTCAGAATAACTATGGCACTTTTGTTCTTAAATTCATGCACACTGGAACTTGAGTATTACTTGTATTTGCAGACAAAAGCTGCTTAGTATCCAATTTCTTATGCTGCCTTAACATTCATTCTTTAATTGGTCCATTTCAGTTTGGCTCTCTGATTCCTCTAACACGGAAAATGAAAGATTATGCAAAACCTTGTTTCCAGTGACTTCTTACCTGTTCCTGTTTTTAGCATGTGACTTTGCCTGTACCTTTGGAGGATTTATCTTACACTTTCTACTTCTTACAGTGACTATTAAACACAGTGTTAATATTTTTCGGATTATAAAGCAGTCAAATAGAAGTGCATTGCTGACTCCCAAATTTTCATGTGAACAGGACAGAAATCATAAAAAATGTATGACATTTACAGCTTCACTTACTCACTCCCAGGCATTTGAATATTATGAGTCGGTTAAAAGAGGCTGTAAGAATGAGTATGTTTAAATTTCTGTATATATGCTGTCGTGTTGACACATCACAGGTTCAGTTTTTGCTCTGTAGTCATGAGAACTGGGAACCATCTTCCCTTACAGGGAAAGGAAAGCTGTAATGGCTAGTATGGTCATGTGAATCCAATACCTAGATGTCATGGTCTTCAGACCAGCATCATGAAAGTTGGTAAAATCACGGGAGCTGATAACAGAGCACTGCTTCAACATTAGAAGAGGAACAATATCAAGGATATGGAAAGAAGTACTGATAGTTTTCATAATCTAACGTATTTTCCATACATGAACTATTGCTTGGCTGGGTAGCAGATTCCTCAGTGGAATTATGGGGACTTCTACAAGGCCACCTGTTTACTGCCCCCTAATGACATTCTTTCTGCATTTCATGGTAGTACTTTCTTGTTTTCTTTCCACTTCTTTCTAGCATAAACACTACATGGTACTTTGGTGTATGCCTTGCTCAAGATACTTTCATGCTTCTGATCCAATAGTTGTCTTCTACATTTCTTTGTTGAAACCCATCATGCATAGAAGATACTGACAGTAGGCTGTTAGCCCTAATGATATTTCTTTTTTTGGGAGAACGTCTGTTTGGTTTGGGATGACAACAGCCCGAGATATTTTTGTGAAGTGCTTATACCATGATTCAGGCTGTGGATTATACCATGATTCAGGCTTAGATACTTTTTGTGTCTAAAAGGAAAATTGCATGCTACCATAGGCTTTTCACCCGTAAATCTTAATGTAATCTGTCATTTCTGTACTTTAATATGACAGGCATGTTATTGAAATGACACCCATGAGATCAAATTCTCCCCACATCTTGCAGAAGATAAGCTGTGAATTTTGGTCCAATGAATTTTTACTCTTTCTGTAGTCAGATGGGACTGTATTTTTTTTTCCGTCTTACTTTTTTTCTGCCTCTGTGGTTTCAGAAAATCATCTGTCAGCAGTCTGATCCAGCAGTCCTAGATAAGCCTAGGATTTTTTAAAAATCTGCACTGAAATTAGCTCAGAGTTACTCATGATGTATTTCCTTTATTGCAGTCATTACTGAAAGAATGGTGCTCAGATAAGCGGTGGTTAATGGCATTTCATTAGGGACAGAATTTTTTAGCTGTCAGAAGAAATTATTTGATGTTCTTAAGCATCCTGTATTCTGGCTATGTTCTTGTTTAATACAAAAGCATATGACTTGTTGCCTTAAAAACCAAACACTGACATTTCGTAACTACGGTGCACACTGTACTTAATTCAAAAAAGTCTTTCTTGAATCGAGTGGTCTAACAACAGTGGTAGGAAGTGAACTTGCACCAGTATTCTTCAAGTATTGAGAATATGTTTTGATCCAGTCTGTGTTAAATCTATGTTATGCCAAAATCTCCACCAGTTAGGGTTGGTTTCTTTCAGTCTGCCCTCAAGGATTCTGCTTCTAAGTCTTGCCCTTCCCTTGGAAAGGGAGATAAATGTGTATCTACAAGGTACCTCAGTCTTACAGACTTAGAGAGTGATTCAGAGAAACTATTGACTACAGAGAGAGTTGAGGGAGACTGGTTTCTTATCTTGGCCACTAATCTGGAAGTTTGAAGTGAACCAAGTGAATAAGCATGTAGCACCCCTGTTTCCTTCTACAGGCCCATTTTTTCTGAAGATTCCATTATTCATGCCACTATTCCATTATTTACTAGAATTGAGAGGACAGAGCATATCTGAATTTTATGCAGATACCATTGGCATACTAGAGCACTTAAATCTGCTGCATATATTCTTTGTGTATTGCAATATTCAGTGGCAAGAGGAAAAGAAATCGTATCAGGGAATATATAAAGAGTAGGTATAATGCATTTATGTTTATCTATAGGACACTTTATTAAGTTTTCATTGATAGTATAGGAACCACTGGTACTATCTCTAGTTTGATTTCATGTTCATCACAGAAATTGATGGAAAAAACTCATGTAGATGTTCAAGTGATGGAAAACTGGTGAGACTGGAAAACTGGAAGGATTAAGTTTATACTTGCTGAGTCGCTGATGGTGATTTTAAATAGGTTTAGTGTTTTTCATGAGGTCTTTTCCTGTAGAAGGGAAAAATACAACATGCTGTTTAGTTGCTTATAAATATTTACTTTGCTATTACACAAAACTAGCAATTCGTTGTGTTTAAGAGAAGCATGTCTTTCACAATCCAACATTCTTTTCTTGAGCAGTCACTGAAAGCAAATTTGAATACAACAGTCCCTTTTAAAATCTGTGGTAATAAGTTGTCAATGCAAAGATTGAGTTTTATTGTTGCTTTCAGGAGTTGACAAGAAAGAAAATGTTTGAGGTTCTCCTTTAGTATGATCATTTGCCTGAAGTAGCTAGTATCCAAAGCCAATAGACTTTAGAAAGAATTTCTCACAGAAAGAACACAATGTTTTCATTGGCACACATTTAATGTTTCTCATAGGTTAACTCTGAGGCATCTGTACAGCAGTGGTGGTAACTCTGCTCTCAGTTACACACTTCTGCTTGGGATGATTAAGATCTTGTGGACCTCCAAAATACTCAGTAGCACCTCCTCCTCACAAGAAGATTAAAAAAAATTGATGATGAATACTATTTCTGTGTGTTTTCTCAGTTCTTTGAGAATACAACTTTGTTGTTTATTGATAACAAAAATTTTTATTCCTAAGACAAACTCTTTGTAGAATTATGGGTCAGCATTTAACTTGTATGACGCTGGGTAGAGTTGTGCACTTTTGCCTGAGGTTTGCAAGAAGTGCATCTTGATTGGAAGTCATTCCTTTAGGAAGACAAGCTGGATCTTACATTTGTTTCTCTTGAAGAAACTAAGTCAGCTCCCAAGTGCCCTAATCACTGGGCTGTGTAGTGATGGCCCTGGTCCGTATTATCTGGCCCAACAGAACTGTGTTCTTTGCAGAATATCATGACTTCAAGGGATAGTGTGCTGTGATTCAGGGGAAGTCTGTGTTCAGGTGGTTGTGATACTCTACTGTAGAGTTGTAGATCTAATTTTTAACTGCTTCAGGCTGAAGAGGGAATTGAACTCAACAGCCCTGTTTTCTGTGGGAGCACTGTAACTACTGCACTGTTAGAAAGGGCAATTTTATGCCATTTTTCTCTTTTTTTTTTTTTTTTTTCAGCTGTGCTTTCAAAAGTAGTTACAGCAGCTGTGTTTTGGGAGATCTGTACTCATAACAGAGCTGTGTTATTCCTCTGTTACCTGTGCGCTCGGATCTCCCAGGGGTGCCTAATACAGACTGTGCAAACCAAAGTTATGGAATTCAGGGAAGCCTGCCACGAGTAGCTGCTAAACTGCTATATTGCAGCATGACCAGAAGCAAAACTTCAGGCAGACTTTGAAGACTTCAGTATGAAAAGTATGGACTGCAGGAAGTTAGATAGTCAAGCAGGGATTGTCTAAATGTCACTTAGATTTAGTTTCCTAAAAGTCACCAAAATCGTTATCTGTGCCTGGATATTTGAGATGTTACTTGCGTTTAAGGACAGTAATTTAGCTGAGATATCCCAAAATCTTGGATTGCAGCATTTGCAACTTCTGAATAAGCTGTTGATTAAGAAAAACACTTCTGACAACCAATTAACTCTCCAACATTCTTTATATTTCTCTTGTTATGGGAAGTGGTGATGATCAGATTACAGACCCGGTCAATTCACCCAGGCTGTACCTTTTCAATAGACAGAGCTATTCTTACACTGAGCTGGCTGTTTCAGATGTTCAGATGACTCCACCATCTTTGAGTTGACTATCAACTTACGTCCTGCTTGCTACATAAGCCCAGTAGTAGGACAGTGTTGAGACTGAATCACTGGAATAGGAAGGTTATCAACTGAGATAGTGCTAGCACCTCACACCATACTGATACCATATGCATTTTCAATGTTACCTGGTCTTTACTTTGAACAGTGGAAGTAGCAAAAAGAGTAATCTGGGACACTGCGTTGGGTGGGTCTCAAGGAGGTCAGATAACGTGTGATGCTTAGCAGTATCAGAAAACGTACATACAACTGCACAAATGCAGTTTTGTTTCTGCTGATTGTACAGTGTCTGCAGTGTCTGGTAACCAGGGGTATCAGAAATATATGATAATTCTAATATTATCAGCAAGGAAAGTTTCCTTACAAATAGTCTTTGTGCCATGCTGGCACAAGAGACATTGCAGCATACTGGAAAATTATGCTGTAAATCCCACTTATGCCTACAGTCTTCTTAGCCAAGGCAGTAAAATGGGCAGTGAGGTTGGGGGGATATAAATCTAGTCTTTGTGCAGCAATTGCTTAAGAAATAGTTCAACTTCCATTTGTGCCAGTCATAGAATCATAGGATCATTATTGTTGGAAGAGACCTTCAAGATCATTGGGTCCAACCGTTAACCTAACACTGCCAAGGTACTACTAAACCATGCCCCTTGGCACTATATATACATGTCTTTTAAATACCTCCAGGGATGGTGACTCAACCACTTCCCTGGGCAACATGTTCCAATGCTTGACAACCTTTTCAGTGAAGAAATTTTTCCTAATATCCAATCTATACCTCCCCTGGTGCAACTTGAGGCCATTTCCTCTTGTCCTATCGCCTGTTACTTGGGAAAAGAAACCAACCGCCACCCCTCTACAGCCTCCTTTCAGGTAGTTGTAGAGAACGCTAAGGTCTCCCCTCAGCCTCCTCTTCTCCAGACTAAACAAGCCCAGTTCCCTCAGCCGCTCCTCATAAGACTTGTGCTCTAGACCCCTCACCAGCTTCGTTGCCCTTCTCTGGACATGCTCCAGCCCCTCAATATCTTTCTTGTAGTGAGGGGTCCAAAACTGAACACAGTATTCGAGGTGGGTCCTCACCAGTGCTGAGTACAGGGGGACGATGACTCCCCTAGTCCTGCTGGCCACACTATGTCTGATACAGGCCAGGATGCTGTTGGCCTTCTTGGCTACCTGGGCGCACTGCTGGCTCATACTCAGCCGACAGTCAACCAACACCCCCAGGTCTTTTTCTGCCGGGCAGCTTTCCAGAGACTCCTCCCCAAGCCTGTAGCACTGCATTGGAGTTGTGACCGAAGTGCAGGGCCTGGCCCTTGGCCTTGTTGAACCTCATACCATTGGCCTCGACCCATGGATCCAGCCTGTCCAGATCCCTCTGTAGGGCCTTCCTACCCTCAAGCAGATCGACACTCCCACCCAACTTGGTGTCGTCTGCAAACGTATTCAGGGTGCACTTGATCCCCTTGTCCAGATCATTGATAAAGATATTAAACAGAATAGGCCCCAATACTGAGCCCTGGGGAACACCACTTGTGACTGGTCGCCAACTGGATTTAACTCCATTCATCACCACTCTTTGGGCCTGGCCTTCCAGCCAGCTTTTTACCCAGTGAAGTGTACGCCCATCCAAGCCATAAGCAGCCAGTTTCTCCAGGAGAACGCTGTGGGAAACAGTGTCAAAAGCTTTACTAAAGTGTAGGTAGACAATATCCACAGCCTTTCCCTCATCCGGCAGGCGGGTCACCTTGTCATAGAAGGAGATCAGGTTAGTTAAGCAGGACTTGCCTTTCATGAACCCATGCTGACTGGGCCTCATCACCTGTTTGTCCTGCACATGCTGTGTGATGGCACTCAAGATGATCTGCTCCATAACCTTATCCAGCACTTACAGACTGACAGACCTGTAGTTCCCTGGATCCTCCCTGTGGCTGTTCTTGTAGATGGGTGTCACATTTGCTATCTTCCAGTCAACTGGGACCTCCCTGGTTAGGCTAGGACTGCTGATAAAAGATGGAAAGTGGCTTGGTGAGCACTTCTGCCAGCTCCCTCAGTATCCTTGGGTGAATCCCATCCAGCCCCATAGACTTGTGTGGATCTAAGTGGTGTAGCAGCTCGCTAACCATTTCACCTTGGGTTATGGGGGCTTCATTCTGCTCAACATCCATGTCGTCCAGCTCAGGGAGCTGGGTACCCAGAGGACAGCTGGTCCTACTGCTAAAGACTGAGGCAAAGAACACATTAAGTACCTCAGCCTTTTCCTCATCATTGGTCGTTATGTTTCACCCCCCACATCCAATAAAGGATGGAGATTCTCCTTAGTCTTTCTTTTGTTGTTAATGTATTTATAGAAACATTTTTTATTGTCTTTTACAGCAGTAGCCAGATTAAGTTCTAATTGGGCTTTGGCTCGTCTAATTTTCTCCCTGTATAGACTCACGCAATCTTTGTAGTCTTCCTGAGTGGTCTGCCCCTTCTTCCTTAGGCCATAAACTTTCTTCGTCTTCCCAAGTTCCAGACAGAGCTCTCAGTTTAGCCAGGCCAGTCTTCTTCCCCACTGGCTTGTCTTACAGCACATGGGGACGGCCAGCTCCTGTGCCTTAAAGATTTCCTTGAAGAAAGTCCAGCTTTCCTGGACTCCTTTGCCCTTCAGGACACTCTCCCCAGGGACTCTGTCAACCAGTCTCCTAAACAGGTCAAAGTTCACCCTCCAGAAGTCCAAGGTGACAGTTCTACTAAGCCCTCTGCTTACTTCTCCAAGAATTGAAAACTCTGTCATTTTGTGATCAGTATGCCCAAGACAGCCTTCAACTGTCACATCACAGACAAGTCCTTCTCTGTTTGCAAACAACAGGTCTAGCAAGGCACCTTCCTTAGTTGGCTCGCTCACTGGCTGTGTCACGAAGTTATCTTCCACATATTCCAGGAACGTCCTAGACTGTTTCCTCTCTGCAGCATTGTATTTCCAGCAGATGTCTGGTGAGTTGAAGTCCCCCACGAGAATAAGTGGTAGTGATCGTGAGACTTCTCCCAGCTGTTTATAGAATATTTTGTCAGCATTTTGATCCTGGTTCGGCGGTCTATAACAGACTCCCACTGTGATATCTGCGTTGTTGGCCTTTCCCCTGATTCTTACTGATAAACACTCGACCCTATCGTCACCATTGAGTTCAAGACAACCAAAAAACTCCCTAAGATACAGGGCCACTCCACTGCCTCTCCTTCCTGGCCTATCCCTTCTGAAGAGTTTATAGCCATCCAGTGCAGCACTCCAGTTTTGCATATCATCCCACCATGTTTCTATGATGGCAACTATATCATAGTTTTCCTGCTGCACAATGGCTTCCAGCTCCTCCTGTTTGTTGCCCATGCTGCGTGCATTGGTGTAGATGCACTTCAGTTGGGCTTTTGATCCCATAACCTTTTTGGGGGAAGAAGCCCTAGTTTCTCACCTGACCGTTTCCAGGCGCTTCCATGATTTCTAGCCCATCAATAGCCCTTGCATCTTTGCTATCGCATGGCACTCGATCCCCTACCTCCACTGGGATGGCAGACTGAAGGACCTCGCTAGCATGCTGTCCCACAAACATTGATGTGCCGTCCCCAAGCTTCTCTCTAGCCAGCCTGGTTTTATCCCTTTGAAATCTAGTTTAAATCTCTTTTGATGAGCCCTGCCAACTCATGTGCAAAGATCCTTTTCCCCCATTGAGACAGGTGTATCCCGTCTATCACCTGCAGGCCTGATGTCGTATAAACTGACCCATGATTGAAAAACCCGAAGTCCTGCCGGTGACACCAGGCTTGGAGCCAGGTATTAATCTTTTGGGTCCTCCTGTTTCTTCCCTCATCATTCCCTGCAACTGCTTGTGCTCCTGATCCCTTAACCAGTCATCCCAAGGCTCTGAAGTCTCTCTTGGTTGCCCTCGGACTTCTTCGTGCAGCTTCATTGCTTCCTACCCGAAAAGTAAAAAATGGATAGTAATCTGTGGGCTGTACCAGGGTAGGAAGCTTTCTTTTCACATCTTTAACCTAGGCCCCAGGGACGCAGCAGAGGTTATCAGTCACTCTGGTAACCTGTTCTTCACAGAAAGGCACTTACAGCAGAGCCAGCCAAGGGGATAATCCACAGAGACTGGTATTTACAAGACTAATAACATATACATTGTAGACCTCAGTCTCTCGAGGTCCTTTGGGGGGAAGCTGTCATGGTAATGGATACATTTATGCTCTTGTGTCCTGTCACGACCAACTCAATGTGATTGATCTTCCTGACGAAGAGGGTAAACTATTAGTCATCCTTTGGGAAGACATTGTCTGGAATTAATAATTCTATTATTCAATTTCACCTTATCATAGGGAAAATCATAATTATTTTTAGTCAAGTTTGAAGAAAGATGTATTAACTTCGTAACAGTTTCAATCTTGCTATAAATATTCATTTGGAATTTTGGTTTTGTTCCTGTTTAAAAAGTATGACATTTTTCCAGTATGAGATCATAGTCTAATGGAGTTATGTTTAAAAATATATATATAATACATGTTTAGGCTTTTGCAAAGGTTTGAATTTTTGTACTTTGTGCAGCTCAATTCAATTAAGAAAATGATTTTTCTCTGTTCCTCTATATTCCATTTATAGAACAGAAAATATTAGTTGTAAGCTCTACAGAATACTGTGATAAGTTATAATTTTGTAAGGTAGTTGTTAAAAAATGAGACAGCATTATTGTGCATAATAAGTGGAACGGTCCTTATGACTTCTATTGTTACTTAAAACAAAGATTATAATAGTTGCTTGATTCCTTAATAAAAGAAACTTAAGAACATAGGGGTCTTGAATAATTAATATTGGATTATTTTTAATTATAAAAGAAGCTGTATTTAGCCTTATTGCTTAAATTTATTATGTATTTTACATTTTTTTAAATGAAATGTCTATCCAACTTCTAGTTCATCAGAAATGTTTAGAAATTTCAATGAAGCTGTAAGTCTGTGGATATTGGGTGAACTAAACTAAATTATATGCATTACACTAGGCTGTCCATCAAAAAGAAAGTTTACATACAACTTTTCATTAGAAATCTAAAAGCCATTTATAGCATATATTTAAATCCTATAGCTGTTCTGAGTAATGGGAAGGACTGCTGTTGAAAACATAGGTGTTACTAATTGACACCAGAATGATAAACTGTGCTCTTTTGTTTTTCAGGTCTTAGGGACAGATGAGGATAATATGGGGGATGGTTGCTCTCAGAAACTGGCTTCTGCCAAGTTCCTTCGACTTTTGCTCCTAATACTGATTCCGTGCATCTGTGCCCTTATCCTTTTGTTGGTGATCCTGCTTACCTTTGTAGGTGAGTGCTAATGGAGTAAACTGACACATTTTTAATTGAGGAGACTAAAACTGAGACTGCATTCTCAAGTGCTAATGTAATTGTAGACATTAAAGACATATCTTAGCACATCTACCTAATAAACTAATCTACCTTGTGACTTAATAATGTTTGTTGCAGAGAAATAAATATGCTATTTAGATTTATATATTTAAAAGGTATTTGATGAACCAAAGAGGAAACAGTTCCTGAATTTCTCAAAGGAGATTTTTGAGGAGCATGCTACCTTCAGCATGTAGTATGTAGATGGTTTTCAGCAGTCATTTTACAAGTACGAAAAGATATTTATGTTAGAACTTCAGATCACTGTCACTGGAATGGAATATTTATCCCTTTATGTCACAAATTGATGTGCAAACTTGATTTTTATTTTCAGGTGAAAGTTGATTTATAAATAGCCACAAATCTTTCTGAATAGCGTACAAAATATTACTGTTTAACTAAGGAAAAATATGTTAATTTCTTCTAAATAAGAAATACGTATCAACGCAGAACCCTAAGTATGTTTTGTGGAAACTTGTTCCAGGTATATTAGATTTCATAATGGCTTAGTCTGTTAACTAACTCTGTGTCTGTTACAGAATTAAAGGTAATAATTTATTAAAAAAAAAATAAATTAAAAAGCCTTCCCTTTGTTACCTTTAGAAAAGCTGACATATCATTAAATTGCTTCAACTACAACATGAGAAAGACAGTAATGCTAGGTTAAAATATTACTTTTTCAGGAAAAAAAAAGTTTAAAAATCATCTGTTCTGCGTTCAGTGCCGGAAGTTTCTGGGATTTTTACTTCTTTTTTTTTAGCTAATAAGAATATTTTTTAGTTGAGCTTCCTTAAGTAATCTAGAAGCACATCTGTAACAAGTGGGGTAATGTGTAAGGTATATAGATATAAATCTATTTTCCTATTTTAAATGCCCAATTTCAATACACATCATACAATCAAACAGCAAGCACAGAAGAAACTCAACATGTCTCAATAGCACTTCAGCACTGTCAAAATCAAGACAACTTAAATCTGTTTTCTCAATTCAGTCTGTAAACGATTTGCAACAAGACATTTTAGGCCTGTTCTTTTCATTTAGCCTAAGTTAGGGAAGTAAAAAAAAAACAACCAAGCTAGTGAATGTTATGATTGACAAGTAAGTCTTGGGATGTATCTTTAAGAACAATCTGAAGTGGATTAAGATCAAGTAAGTCTGGCAATTAGGAAATATGATGCCATTCAATTTACTTTCCTTATGTTTAGCATTCCATTTGTATCCTTCATATCCTCTGCCCTAGATTTTTGTTCTTTGGTGAGAAAGCAGATAAAAAAGCAGGTGTATTTACGTCAGCTCTACTCAATCTCCTCCTCTGAGGCATGTATCGACATAACACTCATTAAAATGTATGAAATGCTCTCGGGAAATGGGACTTGTTCTGATCCAGCTTACGTAGAAAAAATCAGGACTATCTCCTCTTAAGTCAATGTAATTACTGTAGAATAAGGCTTGGTGTTATTACCCAAGTCTAAAACTGGCAAAGCTCCCTTCAGCATCTTGTGAATTGACATGATTATAATTTAGTATTATTCTCTCTCAGGTAGCACCTTTCATTTTATCTGCATTGATAGCCTAGAAACAAATATATCTGATGGCTGGAACTGAATGAACAAATTCTGTGAGCATCTTTAAAGTATGTGTAATATAATATAGTCTGTTCTATTTATTGAGAATACACTGTATCCAGAATAGTAGCTCATATTCATTTCATATTAATAATAACTGAATTCTGTTACAGTCTAATATTGGTATGATGACTTACAATGTCAGAAATGAGTTGATAGTCCTGACTAGCTAACACAAATGATTTGATATATAGGAAATTCTGTTCTTATTTTTTCACGAAATGAAGGAGCTAAATTCTGTGGTTGTTATTCTAGTATCTTTCACTGGTGCTTAAAACATAAATAGTGAGCTCCACTATATCATTTGATGTATATCATGAACTTTTTTGATTTGACTTTGGTAACGAACTCATCAGAAAATCAGGCCTTTTATATTTCGCAAGAAAATATTTTGTTTCCTGTGGTAAATTTGTGGGTAATTACTCTTCCTTCTGTAATATTTTTTAATTAAATGAGGCATATACAAATGAAAAGGTGAGCATGCACCTTAGAACTTTCCGGTTCACTTTCCTTACATCTGTTTTATTGCCTGCACATGACTGCAAGCTCTGATGTCAAAGAAACAAAAAAGTTGGTATGGATGGAAGGAGACAGGTAGAGCAGTACAGTTATATTGTAGCAATAGAGAATATGCTGCTTGACGGGGGCCTGTTTTTAGAATATTTCATTAATCAGTCTTTCAAAAATTATTTACCATCAAAATGTTCAAGATGCAAAGCCCTTGAAAAAGTTAGAACTGTGTACAAAGAAAGGACAAAGCAAATTATCAGTAGAGATACACATTATTTTGACTAAAGATGGTCTTTTATGGTCCATAGAAGAAAATGCCAAGCTGAGTTGTTTAGCTTTGACTTCTCTTAAGTACTTACACTCTGGCTCTGCATACTATTCTGTCTCACCAGGAGTATAGCATGCTTGTGAACCTGTAGAAGAAAACTTTGTAATGAATGAATGTTGTTTCACTCATGGAAGTAGAGGCAGTACCAGCCGCTATGAAGAAGTCTAGCTTTCAGACCATGACCATAATAATTTGTTGATTGCCTGTGTTACATCAGAGGACAGGAGGGCTTAACAATGGTGATTACTTTGGACTGTTGAAGACCTAACATGCAAGATCTTGACTATGAAGACCTAACTCGGCAATATAAATTTGAAGGGGCAAGAAAAGGCTAGATTACATATGACTAAAATTTATGGTATCTTACAATTTCATCTGACACCTATAGACATCAAGAGCCTTCTAATAAGACTGATCCATAGTATTTTTCTAGGGATTGTAGTTAGTGTAGTATAGTAAATTTCATCACTTTCCAGAAAAACATACAATAACTGAATCCATGTTTTGAATAGCTAAATCTTTCTTTAAAATGGAGAGATGTAAGATCACCTTCAACTCGTGTTGGAATCTGTAGTCTGTGTCCCATTTTGCTGACACTGGAAAAAAATCCTTAAGTAATGAGTAGTATGCAAACATTACAGAGGTGAAAATTAGCATGTTTTTAAGAATGAAAAACTTCTGGCATTTTCATTCTTTTCCTTGCAGAGAGGAAATGTTCTAAACCACTTGAAACATTGATTTTAAAAAGTCCTTCATAGCTGGTTAGCATTATATGGAATTAAAAATTTTTTTGATTGTATCGTAATTGCTTACCATTGCAGTTACTTATCTGGGAAACAAAGTCCTTTATACTTACAGTTCTATAAAAGAAAATAAATTATATTTATTTTATAGTGATAAATGCATTCCATGGTAGATGTCCTGTTCCTTCACACCAGTATTCTCAGCTCATACTTATGTGGTCTTCTACCACATCCTGTTAACAGCCATCCACAACTAATGCTTTGTCTATTGTTTTCTGTAGAATTCAGAACAAGTTTTGTGACACACATAAAGAATGATTTCATGTATGTCAGACTTTTAAAGTCCAGATGTAATTTTTGGGCATGTGATCACACTGCAAGACCACATCAAGTAAGCCTGCCTTTCAGACAATCAGCGTACCCTCTTACTATGCACAATATTAGGCATTCATGTGTTTTACAAAATAATATTTTTAAAATCTGTTCGTTCTTCAACACTGATGGGAATGAAGGTTAGAATGAAAGTCTGTAAGATGCACTGTTGACTACTGATATGCAAATAATTCAGGTTTTGGTTCTCTCAGTGTCCTTACATTATCAGCACGTAGTGTTTATATTTTGGCTCTGACGTGTTTTGAGACTAATTTTGGTTCTCAGTGAGAATTATTACAAGTGTTATGTGTGCTGGGTTGTTGTCCTGGTTTGCAGTAAAACAGGACCAGTTTTGTTCAGTAACTTTACTTTATAGCTAGGCCTCTCCTAACTGCTGAAATTACCAGCATGTTGTGCAAAAACTGTTGGCTCTCAGAGTGGCAAGACCCATGTTTATAGTTGATACCAAGGAATGGGATGCAGAGAGGCTCTTGCTTATACTTACTGCTGTAACACCCAAGGCCAGCCAACTTTGTTACTTGCCCCATTGAAGGGTCGGAAGCAGAAAAGCGTAGAGGGGTCACACCTGCGGGGAGGAGCAGACAGGACAGGTGACCCCAAACTGACCAACAGGGTATTCCATCCCATCTGCCTCATGCTCAGTATAAGCGCTGAGGGATCAAAAGGTCAGCCTTCTTTCTTCAATGGCCGGTGTCCGAGGAGGACTCTGTCTCTGCGTCTGCCTTTGATCCCAATCCGGAATCCAGATCCGGAATCCAGTTCTTGTCCATCACTGAGTCCAGTCTGGGACTTCCCCAGTGCCTGCTGGTGACACGATCATCATCCTGGGAGCTTGATATGGTTTTGTATATATTTCATTATTTTCTTTTTAGTTTATTATTAATATTTCATTAGAGTAGTTTAGTTCCTTCTAAACTCTTAAGTCTTTTTCTCTCTCTCTTCTGCCTCCCTTTGGAAGCAGAGCAGGAGAGAGAGAACATCTGTTGTTGCGCCTGATTGGGCCAATCCAGCCCAAACCACGACAGTTGTTTTTAGCATTTTCGTTTTACTCTCCTTAAAAACAAAGCTCACTCTAATAGCTGCATTTTTATTATCCTTGTATAAGTATGAACTAGCCTCGGCAGTTCTCAAATCATTCTGTTGTTTGGGAAATCTGTAGCAAGATTCTGTCCCACCTGAGATGCTGCTGTTCTTGTGTGTCACTGGTTGAACAATGATCATTACTATTATATTACCTGCGAGACTTGTATTTTCCTTTCCCTTCCCCTTCTGAGAATACAGAAGGAGCTATGTCACCTTCACAGAATAAACATCAGGAAAAGTACATTATAGTAAATCCACTAGGCTTCGCTTTGTGGCTGTTGGATCCTCCACATTCATAAGGTAACATGCATGTGTCAAGACTCCTGTATCAATTTGGGAACCCGTAAGGAACTTTTTGCCACACAGAGGAAGTTAAAGTTGCAGGGAGTTATACTCTAGAGTAAAAGGATCTTGATCCCTGAATCATTTGGAGGTGATGGTAGTTCTCCAAGTGATGTCGAGCCTTGAGGCATATGACACATCCTCAAAAATCTAAAGTGACTAGCATCATGAAGATCCAAAAGTTATGATTATGAAAGCAACATGAAATATAAACAATTACGTTGTCAATCAGTGGCAATATTTGCTGTAAGACAGGTGTCTAAATTTAGGATTTTGACACTAACATATAAATAAACCATTTGGTCCTGGGATATTTTCTGAGGGAAGACAGTAATCTTCAGCTAAATGATCTGTCAGTTCTTTAATTTGGTCTTGCCAACACAGCTATATTATGGGGAATGTCCAAAGGTGTGTATCCCAGAGCAGCCAGTATTTCACCCATCTATAAGAACTAGTTTAGTCTACCAAGCCTTCTTTACTGATACACCTGGAATGTTGGATAAAAAGAGGTGCTGTGAATATAGCTCCAGGTCAGAATGTCTGCTGTGAGCATCACTGAGGTCAGTGGGGAACTGTTCTTGTGATCTAGAGAATAATAATGAAAGTCTGGCAGTCCACCCAGCACAGGTGGACAGAAGGTCACAGTGACTGAAGCATGGATTCTGGTGTGGCATAATTGATTTCCGTGGAGCCCACGGAGCTTTATTCATTAGCCAGTGCTAAGTGATCATTTAACATAGGCACAGAGTTCAGGATTGGTTTCTGAATTGCAATAGAGTCATTATGTGTATGTTACCTTTAATTTCTTTGGTTAAGAAAAGCTTTATAAATAAAATAAATAAAAATTTCTAGTTACGTGACACATCTTGCTCAAGAGACATGAAAAAAGGAAAGACAAGATTTTTTATTAGTCTACAGTGTTACAACTGTAACTGGGAACTTTCAGGCAACAACAGCTGTTAATATGAAAGGTAGCTACTGTCTTCCCTTCCAGCCCTTTAGTACGATCCTGATATTTTTGCGGAGGCTTTGTTGTGTGAAAGCCAGAATTTGATGAAAGAGAAGATCTCTCCTTTCTGCACAGGTCCTTAGGAGCCCAGTTTTGTTCTGCAGCTTCTTTAAAAGATGCCTTCCACAAAATCTACTTCGAGTTCCATTTTATCTGAGAACTGATCCATTATTTGCATAAGCCACCTGTTAAGTTGCAAAAAAAAAAAAAAAAAAATACAGCTGACCCCCTTTTTGGCCCCTTGGGCAGCTGGTAAGAAGTTGAAGGTAGTGTCTTTACTTCCCAGGAGGAGTGGGATAAAGTCTATTACTGCAGCTCAACCGATGTGCAATGGTTTGGTATGCTATGGAACCTCCTTATTATCAGTGAAGTGCCCATTTCTTGACTGCAGAGTCACAGGGACAGACCTGCAGAAGAAATCTCAGTGGGTACGTGCTGGCTAGTTATCGTAGTGAATCAGTATTTTATTCTCTGTGTAACTAACTGCCTCATCCATTACACATACTTCGGTAGGCTGCTTTGCTGTGTTTCATTAACTTTTTAAACAAACTTGGTCTTTTTGAGATTTCCTGCCGTGAACTGCAAGAAATCACCCACAGTATACACTGCCAAAATCTCAATTTAATAGCTTGAACAGTGTGACTATTTCTTAGATCTCATAATTGTCCATTTCAGATCTTTAAATAAAACATTAATTCCCCAATAGTGAACAGCAACTGGAAGATGATCAGTAAAAATGTTGGCAAGGCATCGCTTTGAACCGAATGAGCTTGGTGCCAGTTCCTCGTTTTTGTACCAAACACGATGAAGGCCAGCATGCTGTGTATTTCTGTCATCTGGACATGTCCAGCTGTAGCTGGAGACACAAATCCAAAATAGTTACAGCATTTTCTCACTAATTAACTATCTGGCTTATGATTTACTGTCTACAGCTCTGTATGAACTCAAATATGAAGAATAGTTGGATGTAGTGTGCAGTATACATGAATAAAAGGCATATTCTGTATGTGTTGTATGGGTGTTAGCAGATATTGATAGATAGTAATTCAGTTCTCATTGCTGAAGACATTAAAAAACAACTGATTGTTTTAAAGCATCCCACTGTTTTCTTAGGTGTCTTAAATAGTTCCTTCAGGGCTTTTGAGGCTATAAAAATCTCCAGTAAGCTTAATTTAAGATTGAAGATGTACAGTAGTATTTTTAGGGGAGGAAAAGGATGAGAATCAAAGCAAATGGGAACCTAACTCAAAGAGTGGACTCTATAGCCTGGAATTAAGTGCTTGAATTCCCTACTATCCATTGGGAAGATGAGAAGATAGGAGGAAAATACGGGGCGGAGAGCAAGGTGACTCAGGAAGGTGATCCAAAACCCTCACATACTAAGTGGAAACAGAGTTGTCATCTAGAGCTAGCCAGTGGGGAATGCCAAACAGAGGTCTACACCTACCTCTGTCAAAGGCATATGCACCACAGCCCGGGCTCATGTTATTTTCTGGAGAAAAAAAACTCTTAAAAAGAATTTTAATACTACTCATTGTCAGCTGAGATGATACAACTGGGAAGGTCGTTTGTGTAGAAGAGGTTCATTGTGTGGTACGCTTGTCAAGAAGAGAACTGGAGTTGTTATAACTAGAAAACTGTGAAGATAGAAGAAAAAATGCTATTGTTGGAAAGGTGAGTTGAAGAAGCAAACATGCATTTGGGGATCTCAGTGAAAGAAGTAAATGGTCTTACGGGTAGTGACAGACATAGCTATTATTTGTAGTTCCAGAAAAAGAATGAAATAAGGATGAGTGGGGAGATAGAATCCAGCAGGCAACTTCAGTATTTTCTTTAACAGTATCTATTGGTCCACTGTAGTAAACCAAAAGGTTTTTTTAAACTTCTTTCAAGAGTTTACCTGTCTTGTAATGTATTGCCTGCTATTCTGCTGAGTGATATATAAATAGCTATAATTTTTACTTTAATTTTAAATCATTATTAATAGCTCTTTGGGACCAACATTTTCCAGGCTTTTTCTGTTTTTGTATTGAGTGAAGGAGAAGAGAGGAGCCTAGGGAGGAGAGAGAATGTGAAAAAAAAGTCCCCTCGGCTATTCTTGAATTATGGAAAAAAAGAATGCACTTTTCCAAAGGAGGAAAAATGCTCATTGTAACTTTTTGAAGTTACTACTGAAGTTTGAAACTTGAAACAAAGCAGGCTTCTGAATCGTAGAGATTCAAAGCTTTATTTGGAATCAAAGCACCCAAATAAAGCTACATATGAGTGAAGACAATTTCTGAGCATGATCAGTCACAATTCCTTATATTTTAGCAAAACATATTACTACTGGTCCCTATTTGTAAAAACAGAGCGTATTCATTTTTCCCATTTGGCTTGACCTCAGGACTCAAGCAAAAAAGTTGCTGCTGAAATAATTTGCAGGTGGGAGTTTTTTAGTTGCTTCTGTAAAATATACACAGTAAATTCCTACAAATCCCAATGAATTACAAACATTTGCTGGTGGAAAACCAAAAAGCTTACTGTGTCTAGATATAAAGTTCCCCTGGGTTCTTCCAGTAAAAGTTAGACACAAAGATTTACTTGCAGTTAGTGACAACAGAGCCAAAACAACCCAGGCTGGATAAGTGAGGATATGATAAATCTCAAGTGGTAACTGTTTCATTGAACCCCATTATATTTGAGAAATGTGGTTCCAGTTGCTATAGTTAAAGGTTACTCAATGAAAAATTAAATGTTAGTTCTCTTCTTACCTATAATCACTTCAGATTGTAACTGGAAGTTGGGTTCTTCTGGTACTGTTAGTTGTTTGTAGCTGTGATTAATAATGATTTCCTCCTGCCCAGTCCTTGAATTTCAGACCAGTGAACTGATTTAGTCTAGATGCAGCGTGCATGAAGGGGTGAGAAGAGGGATTCAGTAACAGCAGTGGGAAAGGGTCTCAGGATACCCAGGTGGGCACAGGCTGTGTGTGGTGCCTGGAGCTGGCAGAGCAGTAGGTTTGGCTAGGGAGAGAGCCTGGAGTGGTGGCAGGTGAATGATGCCTGGCTGAGAGGTGATCATACAACCAATCATTTTGGTAAACGCCAATAACCAAACTGAAAACAAAGTTCAGGAGAGGTGGTGGTGGGTGTTGTGTGGACTCAAGAGTCATCTGTACCAAACAGCTAATGAAGGATCAAATCAATATGGAAGCCTAGGAAGAAACGATTTGCACATCAGAGTGGAAAGAAAAATCTGTGTGATTTGCCTTGAGTTCAGAGAATTTGTAGAGAACAACAGGAGATGAATTCTTGCTAGTGTGCTTCAGGTGTGACCATCTTGAGGGCCTGTAGCTAGCAGTAAGGGTGAGAGAGAAGAAAAGGAGCTGAAAGGATAAGCAGAAAATGCTGCTTTTCCATATGGAGCCCAGCTGGAGGAAGCCATGTTTTTTGGCTTTTTCTTTGGATTTTGGCTCAGGAAAGGCTGTTGTATTTGTGTCCCATCGTTGAAAGGACAGATATTCTTCGCTCTCTTGTTTTTACTTTATTGTCTTGAAACAATGTGAGAGGAGTGCTTAAATATCACTGTTAGGAGTAGACAACACAAAAAGCTATTAAAATCATCAATTATTGCCAGGGTATTTAAAAAAAATTGGGAGATTTTATGTTTTGAGGGATTGCTTTTCATTATTTGTAATCAAGTCTAGCTGAAATGTGTTTATTGTGATTCTTAGACTCTTACGTGACTAGCTAGTGGCAAAAATTGCTTTTGCTATTCACTAAAAATTTCTTATATTCTGATACAGTGGTGCTTCTCTTCTAGCATTAAATATGACTCTAATATATTTGGTTAAAAAATTTGAGTTAGTATTTGTAGCTTTTATTATAGATAACTAACTTATGTGTCTTATATATGTTTGAGATGCCTCTTTTATTATTTGGAATAATTAAATATTTCAGTAATAGTCACAGGTTAAAAATAGATTCTCTTACTGTTTAGTTTGAATTCCCTGATGCTTATGGGATGCATCTCCTTAGTGTTATGCAGCTGGTTTGATTTGTGAACTATAATTACTTGCAACTGTTCAACATATACAACTAAGCAAAGTCTGTGTTTGTCTATGATATAATAACTGAACAAAAAAAAAAAACCTACAACAAGTGCCTAAAATTTTGGATACAACTATATATTTAAAATCCATTATCTGAGAAGAATGACAACTCATGGACCTACATTTAGCAGTGGTAGTTAAATGACATAATCCTATATAGAGAAAACAATACCTCTTTCCATTTTAAATGTTAGTGAATATAAAATATATTAAAAATGTATTGGTTCCCTTGAAGCTTCAGAATTAGCTGTGCAAACATGGTGGTACTATGAAAACAAGAGGTGATGCAAATTAAAAAGAGAAAAAAAGAATTACATTGCCAGTCTTGTTAACACTATGATAGAATGAATGCATGTTGGAGCTCCCTAAAATTACACTCTATAGTTATAAACATATAAGAGTTCAGTGACCTACTACAAGTAAAACTAAAACATTTTTAATTTATGGAAGCATTTATTTGTTTCTTTGCTTACATGTTTCTCTATTTATCCTACAGTAGTCGTAGCTTTTGTTTCAATGTGCTACTGTTATTTTGGTGCCACATGAAATTCTTAACTTTAGTTCTCTTTAACTTTGAAATAAGTATTACTTTTTAAATCTCTGCCAGTATATTTAGAATCATAGAATAGTTTGTGTTGGAAGGGACCTTAAAAAGGTCATCTAGTCCAACCTCTGTTTATTAACCTTCCAAAACAAATTGGTGACACTTGTCGTTCCAGGTGATGGTAATTTTGGTCCTTCTTTTCCTTTCTTCCAGGGGTGTTAGAAAAAACATGCTTTTATTCAAATGGAAGCGATGTCCTCACAGTTAATGGAGACATTGAAACATCTGATGTTCTTTTGCCAAACATGGTTGAAAACAGTTCCAAGACTGACCCCACAATGGATCTCAGCACACAGCCCTCTTCCTGGACCATGACGTCTTTATCCCACGTTGACCAAATGAACAAGAACTCAAATATATTTAGAGAGACTTTCCAGGAAAATTCATTTGCTCTTACAACTCAAGCCACAGTGCTCAATCCTCATCCTACATATGATGCTGCTTTGGCACAGGGCTCTGAAGACAGCACCCAGCTGTTTGCCACTGCAGAGGAGGCGACTTTGTGGTCTACGGATGCATTCTTTAACAACACAGAGAGGATGACCACTCTGCCAGTGTTAAGTTCCACCCGTCCATCTGTGTCACAAAAAATGGATCAGAAAAAAAGTAAGTTTACATGTTATTTGGCTCCATAATTCTGACTCAAAAAGTACAGAACATACTGTTGGCATTCTTCCCAACGTGTTCCCATGAGTTCTGAGGAATGTGCTCCTTTTGATAATTTATTTTGTTATGCACATTCCATGTTGCAAGCAACTGGTTTCTTATCAGAACATTTGTTGGACCCCATTGAGAAAGATGCAGTAAATTCTTTCAGGTATGAATACTTACAATACACTCTTCAATTGGTGATTATCGTGCATGCTTACGAAGGCTGAAAATGAGTTATTACAGACTGTATTCAGTTTGTAGATTGAATTTTCTATGTTTCTTTAAAATTATGTATGTGCCAAGTACCTTTCTGATCTTGGGGAGGTAATTAGTTACAACTTTTTCTGTGTTAATGGATAAATTTTTCTCTAGTTTGAAGCAGTTTCTCTATGTAGCAATAAAATTCCAGTGACGTTTCTGAGGACTATAATCAAAATGTCTAGAGAGAATAATAACAATTAACTGTGATCAGGTTGTTTTTGGTTTTTTTTATTTTATTTGACTAAGAAAGAAGGTGCATTACATTAACGCCATGGTAATTTTATTGATTCATCATGTCAGTGGTAGTGAAAGGTTCCCTGATACTGTTTTGCTAACAAGTGAAACACTAGGGTGCCATATTAAAACAGATTTGTTTCTCTTGAACTGCATATCATTCCTTTGCTCTTGATCCCAGCCGAGCACAAAGCAAAACTTATTCCGGGTCCTAGAGAGATCTGAAATAGATAAAAGGAGATAGTCAGTGACCTAAAAGTGGCACACTCTATTAAATGTATTTTTAAAATTTCTATAAAATGAAAATGAAGAGATGGTATCTGACAGTGGTGATCACTTCAGAAAGGCCACTGAACTATATGTTATTTTGAGGAGCAACTCTGTATGTCTCTGCTGGATTCCGTACTCGGTTAAGTTGTAAGACCTGATATTATTTACCTGAAATTTTTTGCTCTGCTGATTCTTTTAAGCATGCTCACTTTGGGAGTTTGTTCCCATCTCCCCCATCATCAAACAGGCAGATAAAAGTTGGGAAACAGCTCTGTTTGTGTCTTTTTCTTTTTCTTTCTGGAGTGAAGTAAAAGTAGGGAAAACCCTTGAATAAGACTTTCTTTTTTTAAAACGTGGTACACAGAAGAGATTCCTTTTGAGGCCATTTCAGTGATAGCTTATTTTCTCACTCATAAATTAGCTTTCAAAAAGAATAACTTACTGGGTATCTGTGGTTTGTCAATATTTTCTCCTGTCCCCTAGACTGTAGGGACTCCACAGGCCATTTGAATGGTGCGGGCTCTCTGGAGGTTCTGTTTGCTAATGAATTTTCTTAAACAGATTTATCTCTTATTTTCTCCCCCTGCACCCTAGATTCAGAACAAATGTATATAAATGCAGACTTATATCCTATTAGTGATTCATTTATTTACCTCTTTTGGTAACTTGATTAATTATCACCGCACCAAGGAACAGTGTAAAAGCATAGTGTGCTACACTGCAGATACTTCAAATGCACAGGATTTTCAATATTTTCTGTAGCAAAGGATACATCAAAGTTAGTGGCCTGATGATTAATGCTGAGCAAAATTGCAGGGCAATATACCACCCGTTTTTCTTAACTAGGTCATCTTTGATGCGTTGTGGCATCTAACTGTTCCTATTTTAGAAGATGGTATCTTTGCATTGCAGTCTTAGTAACTGGGTAGATATGGTATAGATACACTGTGTAAGATTTTGTATTTGTATTCATCTGCCTAATCATATTTGAGATACCTGTGGAATTTCAGGAAATACAGATGAAACCAGTGAACAACTTTTTCCCCTTTTCTTATCATGTTGGAATGAACTCTTTTGAGGTGGATACAATATAGGTGTATATGTGTGTGTGGGGGAGATGATATCTTTCGCTCCTAGGATGTTGATGCAGGGACAGTGCTACAGTGGCTCAGAACAACCTTAGGTCTGGATTTCTAAATTTTCAAATATTGGGGGTTTGATATTGTATAGAAAGGCACTTGTAGTCTATGGAGAAATTTGTAAGTATGTGCTCTATTGTGGTAAGTGCAGTTTATTCCAACAGCGTATGTATTCAGTAGGCATGACTACTTGGGATTCTGCTGTGAGGTGGCTTCTTCTCTGTGAAAAGAAAAGGACAAAAGATTTTCAAAGACAAATTTGAAATACCTCAGGTTTCTTTAAAAAACAAAACAACGAAAGAAACCCCATCCCAAACTGAGATACTTCAAGTTAGGTTTTCTCCCTGTCAGATACATCAGGAGCTGGTATGTTACTAATCAATAACCTCTCAGTCTTGAGCTCCACTTTGAGATGTTTTGTTTATCTGTATTCATGTGGACATTGCCCTAATTCTGTGTGTAAATACAAAGAGAACGTATATATATTTTGGGGTTCCAGAAGAATTTGGTCTCAGAATAACTATCTGTTCCCATGGCTGTCCAAGGCATGGAGAACTAGAAAGCAGGAGATTTTGCTGAGTTCACAGGGCTTCTCACTACCTCACTTGTCCTGGCCTTTGTAAATTAACTCCTTGCACTTGTCTTAGGTCTCTTTGATCTCTCCTTTCGCACTAAGCTTTGCTTCTTGGAGAGAATTCTAAGGTAACAGAGAACATGGTCTGATGTCCACAGGAAGTTCTTATGTATTCTGATGTGGAGGGAGATGGGGAATGACTGGGAGATGAGTTTTAGAACTGAGTAAGACTGGAATAGCCTTTTGGAGTAAAAAGGTTTTTTTGGGGAACAAGTAAAAATTAATGACCCCGTAGGAATTGTGGTGGTAGATCAAATTAAGTCTCTCTTGCTTGGTGTCTGGATCCAACGGTGACCATTAGCATATGCCTAAAGAAGAATAAACTAGGGCTAGCATACATAGACACTTCAACATTGTATGGTAGCAGATTCCAGTGATCTGCAGTGAGTCCTGATGAGCATTATCCCATGAATTTATGTAATGACTTTTGAACCCATGTAAAATGGAGGTTTGAGCTTTTTAGGCATATCTTACAAGGAAATTAATCTCCAGATGAAGTGTAAGGCTGATGTTCTATCATCATCAACGTACACTAGCAGATCATCCATCAGTACAAGTTTCATCTGGTTCAATGCGGGCAAGTGAATGCATTTCTGTTGATTTAATAAGCATGCATAACTTGGACTTTATGGATTTTATGCAGGGTGTTAAAAGACAAATGATATGTCATACAACATAGAGACTGCCAGTGCAAAACCAACCAGACAAAATTCTCTGAATGCATTTGAACTGGAATTCATGTGGCTGTAATGTTTTTGGTCTGTTGTTAGTATCCCTAGCACTGGATTTGCTTTACTGGTGAACCACAGCTTCAATAAAAGACATTAGAACATATTAATAATAGAAATGATAAACATTGTGACCATATGGTGTTCACTCAAGACTTTAAAATAACACAAGTAAAATATTGCTGAGTTACAAACTGGAGAGGAATGAAATTTGGCACATATGACATCAATTATTTAAAAAGTCCTTGAAGCAGAAGGAAGTTCTTTGGCAGAAATTCTACTAAAGAATAGATTAGTGGGTAAATGGAAATGCATGCTACAATAAGGAAGAAAGGAAGAAGTTTATTTTCATTTTACAAGGGGAAGCAATGCCTCACAAATCTATCAGAAAATTCTTTGAAGGAGTCAGTGAAAATGCTGGTTAATACAACGTATTTGGCTTTCAAAATGCTGTTAACAAGAGTCCTCACTGAGAAGTCTTAAAGAGACTTTTCTTACAGACTAATTGCTCATTAAAAGACAGGAAAAATAAGAATGAATGGTTAGGCTCCACAGTGAAGAAGGTTACTGATGGAGTCTTACAGGGTTTTCTGATCTGGGAAAGCAGTGAATAGTCCAGTACAACATTTCTGCTAATACAGAATTATCTGTCTAAAGTGAATAGCTAAGAATCACATAAAGGTCTCATAGTGGAGAAAGAGTGACTGATAAAATGTTTAGATGACTTTGTGCCAATAGTTGCAAAAGAATGCTGGAGAGTGGGGAACAACCCTAACTCTATGTAATACAGTGCTGGACTCTCAGCTAGCTTTACCACCAACAGAAAAAAAAAAAACCCTGATGCTTTGCTGCAGACAGCGTTCTGGCTCTGTGACTGTCAAGAAGGCAGAGTGTTAGGAATTATCATGAGGTCTGCAACGAACAAACCAGAAAATCTCATTACATCAGTGTGTAAGTTCAGACAGATAATAGTAGAATTGGAAAAGGCAAATAGCAGGCAACCAGACCAGCAGAAACATGGAATGGCTTAGATGTGAGGAGGTGCTAAATAGGAGGAAGACACTGTTTTCCTCATGGAAAACAGCTGGCTGAGGAATAAGTGGTTGTGGTAGGTATCCATACCATTTTGAGTGTCCTGGAGAAATGGAACAGGGAAGAGTTACTCACTGTTTTTCATTATATCAGTAGATGCCCTTTTTTCTTTTTTTTTATCAGGAAGTTAAAACAAAAAAAGGAGACATGGCTATATATTCTGTGAATACGTAGCTACATCATGGAACTCACTGGCACAGGATGATGAGAAAGTATGAAAATGCTTGGAGAACGTCATGAGAGATTTGTCTGTTTGGGGCTTTTAATCACACTAGTTGAGTTGCAACCTGTGACTTGTGAAGACTTAAGATTTTAGGTTGCCAGAATTTGTTGTTATACTCCTAGGTGGTTATTCCTTATATTTGCACTAAATTATTGCAATTTTTCTTGACCATATAACACGGGCCCCTACCAAAGGCCACCTTAGGAGTTAAATGTATCCTGTGTTACCTCTCTACTGGAAATCAAGTGAAAGAATGTGTTTTTCCTGTTGAGGGATTTGGCTTTGTGTGAGTTCATGTTTAAATGTTTTCTGAAGGCATGGGCCATGGTCCTAAGTCACTAGGATGGTTCATTGGAGAGTTTTCTGATAGCAAAAACATCAGGAAGGGCGTCTTAGGTGAACCAATATATTCAGTAGTGTATGTTCATGAAATTTAGAAGTATATGCAGTAATGTTCTGTTCATCTGTCAATCAATGCTTAACAGAAAAAGAATGATATACTAAATAGTAATTATCTTAAAGAATAAAGGATGTTTTTCCAAGATAAATATCAGTACGATTTTATCGGTACTTTTTTCTTTTTGAAAGAAAAGTAGGCTGCAGTTAGGCAGTAAAGTGGGAGACTGACCAGGAGAGATCTCAAGTGTATGAGATTGAGCGGGATGTTTTCGTTTCAAATGAAGCAGACTCCCTGTTTTGTAATACTGCTGATTTGGGGAGACAGGAAGAAGGAGAGCAAGTGAGGGTTGACATTCTTCCTAGAAAAACATCCTGTAAACTAATGGAATATGCACTGGGACAAGAGGTATTAGTATCTGATTTGGTTTCTTTCACTCACTGATGTTTATGCATGCGTATATTTAATATCCCTTTTTTTCTGTGCCAAGTCTCTCATACTTCTCTCCTAGCAGACAGTCTAGTAACCCTTCTACAGGCACAGGCCTCATCTGCTCTGAGAGGACAGGAAGTGGCTGCTGCGGAGAAGGAGGGGGAGGCACGCCCATGTGTTAGTAGGAGATGGCACTGGTGGTAGAAGAGGTGGTCCACAGAGGCTTTCATCTGAGGAGCAGCCTGGCGGCACAACTCCAGGCTATACTGAGGAGTCCAGGGAGAGCACTGGGCCTCTAGACCTTTCATTAGGAAGAGAACTGAGTAAAGAGCGAGGTGGAGAGAAATAAGGGACATGATTTTTCCAGCTCTGGGTTATTCTGAATGTACTTGGCAGAGTGCTAGGAAAAGGCATGCAACTCAAATTAACACGGATGTGGTTCCTGTTCAGCTCCTCCATGCACTTGCCACGAGTGTGCAGGAGGGTGAAAAAACGCTCGAGCCCTAAACTGTTGCTTGGAAGAATGAAATAAAAAAGTGCCTTCGCAAAAGCAAGTCACTGTATCAGAGGTTTTCTGAAGCGTTTCAAAAAGCATAGCATTTATGTTTGCTTGTTTGCACCTTTTACTCTTTTCCTAAATAACAAATATTCTTACTATGCAGAGGACCCTTGGGTCTTTTCACGTTTCACGCACATCTTTGAAACTGAGCAGTTTAATTTCTTTGCAGTCCCCTGCTCAGCCTAGAGTTTATCCTAATCCTCTCTATTGTCATTTAACTATGTTTAATTTATACATGAAATAAATCTCTTTTTCTCTACCCAGCATTTCTTACTTTGTATTTAGTGTTTTGCCACTACTAGAATCTATAGAGCACTAGTCTGGCCCAACTTTCTGTTTGGTAGAAGAGAGCAATATGAGAACCACTGTGGGGATAGCTGGACGGGACATGTCACGTGGCACAGAAACAAGAAATTCCCTGCCTTGTGCTGCTTGTACTAAAGACATTTTCTTCTACTGAAGCTAAGATATCCAGTAACTGCATCCCAAGTCAGACCACAGGCTTGCATCTCCCTAATCCAGAGCGTCTCAAGCAGTGATCTAATAAATCACTTTGTCTTCTAGCTCAATTTATGTGTAATTACTCATACGAGTTGGAATAGTCCCAATTATATGAGGAGTAATAGCAGTAATAGACCCATGCTAGATCTTTAGGGGTATTCCTGTCCAATAAAAAAAAAAAAAATCAAAATGTTGTTAAAACATGATTTTCTCCTGAAGGAAAAATCATTTTGGTTTTTCAGATTGGCATAGAAGAACATAAACAGTGGTCTCCTAAATCCCAGGCCAGGAGTTTAGCCACTCAGCTGTGTTTTTTTTCATGTGGAAGCAAGCTTGAATAGACTAATATGGTAACTATTAATTTTGTTGGTGCTTGAGTTCATGCTTCAGAGTGTTTTCTCTTCCAGCCGTAGCTTCTGCTTCCTTGTCTCACCTACACCTACATTTTCTCTCAAAATTAAAGAAACAAGGTGAAAAAAGCTTCTCTAAAATTTTTGCAATGCAGTCGGCATTAAAAAATGCATTTTTTTCACTAGTCAAAATAGTCACTAGAGCCATTCAGGTTTTCTTGTCTAGCAGGAATATAAAATCAAATTTGTAGTTGACGTGGCAAAATTAGTAACTTACAAGAGAAACACCTGGTGGATTTTCACCAAATTCAATAGCAAGAACCTGGTTTTCATCAGTTTGCCTATTCCACCATTGCTGTTTCATAAAGGTGCATGAGCATAGCTTGGCAAGGAAACCATTAAGTTTCTGACATAGAAGATGTATTAGCTGGAATCCAAAAGATTCCTAAAAGTCATTACTCTCTATATAGAATATATAGAGATTTTTCATTACAACTTACGTTTATAAGGGAGAAAAAGCTTACTAGCTTTTATCACCTGGTGCATTGCTGCTCTTGGGTAACTGTAAGCTTGCCAAAAACTTCAAATACTTGTGTGAGAATTGTGATGAGGTTGCTAACGCTTTCATACGTTTACCTATAGCTAAGCTTGTGATTTCAATTCCCTTTAATAAAATTTATGGTTCCTTATTGCAACTATTTTGTTCGTAGGTTATCATCTGTCCAAAGGCAGCCTGGTGAAACAATGTTCTATGTAAGATATCTAACGGACCTCAAGTATCTGTTGGAATTAATACTGTAATGAGTACTATGAATAACTATCACACCCCCCTTGCAATTCCATGTATCTTTACTCTTTGGCCTTTCAGCAGTGTGGTTTACTTTAGAGTGGGAGATTTCCTCCTTAGAAATAACTACAAAGTCAGCTTTGTTCTAGTCTTTAAATGATGTGTGTGTCCTCGTAGAGTTATGGATGTGTGTATCTACAAACAGAGGTCTTTTCAGCTTTATGCCTTTCATACATCCATTATGGTTTTTTACACTTTGTTGCTTGTAGTTTAAACAGATATTTGTTGTCAAAATTGAACCCCGAGCTGACCAAGAGGCTAAGCAGGAAGTCATATGCCCAGCCTGGCATGAAGCTTTCAAGGATGGAAACAATGAAACAAGGCATATCTTAACATAATTGGCTGAGAACTGCAGCCACTGACTTCCTTTTCAGACCCAACAGCTTCTCTCAAACTATTTTAAAAATAATTTGTGTGGTTATTTCAACAAAAAGATGATGTTAATACATGTTTTGTTCTATATTGTGATTGATCACTTTGTTTCCAAAGGTACACCTTACATTTGGTAGCAGCATTTGATTTTACGTTTGATTAAAGTTGATCTGCTTTATGCAGTGCAGCCAGGTGTGTATATAGAGCCATCATTAATATAAAACGGTAAGATATAAACTCTTACCCAAAAACTGGGAGGTCAAAGTATTGATACAACAGAAAGTAATTTACAGTCACTGTCATCTTTTGCAATCATGTGAAGTTCAAGAACAACATAATGAGTACCATGATTTGAAATTGTTATGGGGAGGGAAATTTGAGAAAGTGATAAATAGCCCAGTACAGCTAAAGATTAATTTAGGTACTAATCCGTACACAAAATCTGTCTTTCTCACCTTTATTATGGCTGATAATTTAAAAAATCCTAATGATACTCTCCAATGAAATAAAATAGCAGAAGTACAGACTAGAAGTTAGGAAAAGCTTTTTCACTGTATGAGTAGTAGAACCCATTGCCCACAGAAGCTGTGGGATCCCTATCCTTGGGTGTTTCCAAGGCTCAGCCAAAGTCATAGATGACAACATGCTGGTGGCAATCTCACTTGGAGCAGCAAGTTGGCTAGAGACTTCCAGAGGACTCTTTCAACCAGTATTTCTATAAGGTTAAAAAAAAATTATTTGCACATAGGGAGTAGAACATGAGCATTTTGTGTGGTTGAAAAAAGTTTAACATTACAGCTTGTTAACAGTATTTGAGATAATTTTGTCAAATAATAATAATTATGATAATTATTTGAGATAATTTTGATAATTATCTCAAAGGGTATTTGAGATAATTTTGTCCTAAGTGTCGTGGGGAAACTTGTTTCTCTCTAACTACCATAGGCAATTAAACAATGAGCTATAAGAGGGAGCATTGTAGGAAGCTATCTGTATTTATTAGTGGCATTATGTAAAAGAAATACATGGGCTTTCCATTCTGGGAACAGCAATGGAAGTACGAGGATTTAAAAATCTCGGTTTGCACAAGCAAATTGCAAGCATCATGTTTATAAGATTTAAATGCAAGCTGAACTGACATACAGTTATAGAAAATTTCATCATAGTTGTGTTAAGCTCTTAAACACCTGTATATTAATTAATCCTTTCACACATTTAAAAACAGGGTGGTTTTTGACCTCTAATTGCTCATGCTGTGGAAGTTTGTCAATGGTCTTCTTTGTTCACACAAGAATCAAATAGTGTAACTGGTACTTTAAGGAATAACTTCATTAATGTAGATGGCTAGGCTTGTCTGTGAACAGAAACATTCGGACTCTAGTGGTAGAAACAGAATTAGGACACCACTGAATATTTTAAAAATATGACGCTCAAAAGAAAATTCCAGTGATACAGACCCGATAGTCAGTAGCAGCCCTTCAGAATAAAGAAAGGGCCCAGGAAGCTGTATATCATATTCTGCAACATGTATTTTGCCAAATGTGCTATCAAATTCAGAAGATCTGGGCTGCAGTATTTTTTGCTAATGTAAATGATCTTTTACAGACAATGACTATCTATGCCGTAATGAAACAAGCAGATACATACCTCTGAAAAACATAGTTGTGGGAATTTTGCATAGGGAAAACAGTAATTTGTTAGACTAATCAGTCCTGAGTTAGCTAGGGCTTTAAAGATCAACACTCAGATCTTAAGCTCCGCCTGCAAACTGCCAAGCAGGAACTGCAGTTTGCAAAGCATAGGTTTCATGTATTTGCAGTGTTCCGCTTAGCAAGTGTGGTGCTGTATTCTGCTCTTAGTTTCTGGACAGATTTCACAGGGAGGGGTTTGCTGTATTAATTTTGTCTGAAAGTGAGGTGGGCATAAGTTGTCATCGTGAGATAGACTTGGAAAAAAGGATCTTTATTTTCTTACTGAACAGATCAGAGGAATAATTTGGCTATTCTAGAAAGGTAATTAACCAGAGACAACTGGGACGGCTCAGGTGCAGACTATTTCTAAGCTGACCTACTCGTAGCCTGTTGAGTATCTCAACTATTGTAAGTCTTTTACAAAGCACTGTGGTTTTTTGTTTTGAACATAAGAGTATTCGTGCATAATTAAATGTTGTCAATCAAGCTAGCATTAATTTTCACTTATTGAAAACACATTTGTTAAAAAGAACCAAACAACCCCAAAACAACCAATCAAAACCATCTGGATGCCTGTCTGGGTCCTGTGGAAGCTACCATTTTTTTAATCCCATTTTATTTTTTAACAAAGTCTATCAAGAATACTAAAGTCACGCACATGTTTCAAAACAATAGCAAAATCCTGTCCAACCTAATATGCCATGGAAAATAGTCTCTAATGATAGATCTAATCCTAAAATTAATTTCATTTTGTGCCTTTTGTTTATTTAACAGTAGGTTCTTAGAAATATGTCTCCAATTTCACTAAAGAATCCTGTAATTAGGAAATGACTAATCAAAATACCAGATCTGGAACATAGGCCATCTCACACCTCATGGGGGGTAGGTGTTCAGCCTCAGCTTTGGCTAATGAGCTTACCTGCTCTCAGCTGTGCCTGCCCAAGGGATTAAAGAAGCAAGTATGTGCTTCAGCCAAGAAGGGCAGTGTCTGGAAGTGCCTTGGTGAAAGAAGTGGGGCTCAAAAAAATGAGGTGGCTTGATGAAGCGTCCAGCCTTCTGCAATATTCTTTGGTCAGGAGAATAACTGAGTTAGAATTTATGACTGCACTAAGCTTTGAGCAAGAAGTGTCTGGTGCAGACTGGATGTGGTGTTGCACTGTATGGCAGCTGGTACAGATTGTCTTTAAAAAAAAAATTATGATAACACTTCAAGTCTGATCTAAAATATGAGTTATATTTCCCTCATGGCTAATCCCCTCTCTGTGACCTGGGAGATAATGAATTGTTTTTCTCTCTACTGCAGGTGGTCAGTAGCCTTATCACCTCTCCCTTTGGTACCTGTGGAGCACAAGGGGGAGTTGAGAATCACTCATTCCTTTCAAATTGTATAATTCATTAGCTGAATGAAGTTAAATGCAGAGCTAGTCTTGGAGTCTGACTTCTATTTCAGATCTGCAGATGGGGTTTGCTGTTCATAAGCTTGTTTCCCCCTTCCCTGCATAAGCTATTCTGAGTCATATTATGGGCTTCATTTAGAGGTTAGTGGTGCTGAGAAGGTGGCCCCATTCCCTTTGCTCAGAGCCATACAGTGCTGTATGTGTCTTTTTATGCGCTTGTATGATGATGGTATGCACTCTCCTGGATGAGCTGACTCAGCTCCAACACTGGCTAAGTTAGCTCTTTGCTGGTTTGGCACCAAAGTTGTCTTAAAGGAAATGGCAAGCCCACATGGTTGAGAGGAAGCAGTATTGCGCCATTGCATCAGTTCAATTGTCTTGTGAAATGTTTTTCTGAATGTGTCAGTTGACCTGAGAAAAGTCATGACCTTCTGTTAGAAACTTACTCTGACAGTACCTTGCTTATGTCTTTAGGCTACCATGGCTGTTACTGATACATGAGTGTAAGCCCTCAGGAGACACAAGTTTGTCAAAAGTTTACCCACATGTAAATGTAACAAACTTAATACGACTCCTCTTGAGGTTATGTCTTTGTGCTGTATTGAAGCTGTATAAAGACACTCCTTTTACGCCTTTCTTTACTGATCAAGACATTACATTTCATCTGTCAAGTGCTTCTGATAAACCAGCTTTCCCAAAATCTGCAAGATCTTTTATGCCCATAATCACCTAAAATAAAAGCTATTAGTGCTTTTAGAGAATCAGAGTTGTTATGGTTGGAAGAGACCTTTAAGATCAAGTCCAACTGTTGACCTGACACTGCCAAGTTATCACTAAACCATGTCCCTCAGCACTACAGTGGCAACTCAGCCACTTCTCTGGGCAGCCTGTTCCAATGCTTGACAACCCTTTCAGTGAAGAAATTTTTCCTAATATCCAATCTAAACCTCCCCTGGTGCAACCTGAGGCCATTTCCTCTTGTCCTATCGCCTGTTACTTGGGAAAAGAAACCAACCGCCACCCCTCTACAGCCTCCTTTCAGGTAGTTGTAGAGAACGCTAAGGTCTCCCCTCAGCCTCCTCTTCTCCAGACTAAACAAGCCCAGTTCCCTCAGCTGCTCCTCATAAGACTTGTGCTCTAGACCCCTCACCAGCTTCGTTGCCCTTCTCTGGACATGCTCCAGCCCCTCAATATCTTTCTTGTAGTGAGGGGTCCAAAACTGAACACAGTATTCAAGGTGGGGCCTCACCAGTGCTGAGTACAGAGGGACGATGACTCCCCTAGTCCTGCTGGCCACACTATGTCTGATACAGGCCAGGATGCTGTTGGCCTTCTTGGCCACCTGGGCGCACTGCTGGCTCATACTCAGCCGACAGTCAACCAACACCCCCAGGTCCTTTTCTGCCAGGCAGCTTTCCAGCCACTCCTCCCCAAGCCTGTAGCTCTGCATAGGGTTGTTGTGACCAAAGTGCAGGACCTGGCCCTTGGCCTTGTTGAACCTCATACCATTGGCCTCGACCCATGGATCCAGCCTGTCCAGATCCCTCTGTAGGCCCTTCCTACCCTCAAGCAGATCGACACTCCCGCCCAACTTGGTGTTGTCTGCAAACTTATGGAGGGTGCACTCAAAAGTGCTTACTTAAGTGCTTCTTGATCCTTGTTTCCATTTTTCAGTGTACTGTAGGGGATCTCAGTTCTAGCAAAAGAGAAATTTCTTTTTGACAGATTGGAAGGAAGCATCTTTTTACATTGTTTGCCATCCCTTCATAATTTTTGCATTTTGGTACTGGAGGTATTGATGTTTGTACACACTTTTGCTTTTGCATTAGCTACAGACACAGTGTTAACCAAAAATTTATTGACTGTGGTAGCGGTCTTGAGACAGAAATATTTGTCAGCTCCTCAGTGACATTTTGGTCTTGTCCAGAGAGACCGTTAGAAATGGTGACACTGCTCTTGACAGTTGTTTGTAATGCTGCGCTTTTACAACAGAGTGTAGAGTTAAGTATTCTCATTGTCTTTTTCTTCACTTCCTGAGTGCTTAATGGATGCTTGTAGGTATGAGCGTTCTATTTCCATGGTACAACTAAGTAGTTTGTCGATTGCAAAGGAAATGAGAAGTGTCACGGAAGTGATGATTCTGTCACTGGTGAAGTTGTTCCTATGCTAGCTGGGAATTAATCTATTTTGGGTTTGGCAGTTCTAGAAAGGCAAAAGGTTCCTTAAGATCAAATCAGTGTGGATGTTAAGAAATTTGTGGAAATTGTTTTTTTCCTCTGAAATTTGGTTTTCAAAATACTTTAGATGATTCAAAGCAAAATGCGTTGAATGCCAAACTGGAATTAACCATAGGTTAGTTCTTATAGAAGCAAGCCTACAAAAGATGTGCTGAACAAGCTCATTTAGCTTGACTTTGCTTTTAATTTTCAGAGGCAGCGGGAACTTAAAGTGTATGTTATCAATCTTCGTTGTGGCATTTTTAGCATTTTTAATGGAGTCCAGCCCAACACAATTATTTAACAACCCAAACTTACATGTTCATCGAGTCTTCTTTCAGAACGTTAAAAAGGAGTTATCTCATTCTGAGCAGAAGATCTTACAAACCTAGTAGCTTTAAAGACATCTTGAAGTGTCCCAGTCCTTGAATGATGTACATACTTTCTAAACATAACTAGGATGACCAATCTTGTTCTGTCTTTTTCTGTGCTCTTACATAGAATCATAGAATCATCTAGGTTGGAAGAGAACTTTAAGATCATTGAGCCCAGCCATCAACCTAACACGGCCAAAGCCACCACTAAACCATGTGCCAAAGTACCACATCTATCCATCTTTTAAATACCTCCAAGGATGGCAATTCCACCACTTCCCTGGGCTGCCTGTTCCGATGTTTGATAACCCTTTCTGTGAAGAAATTTTTCCTAATATCCAATGTCATAACCATTAAAGCTTTAGTACACTTCAGGACAGATATGGAGGATTAATTTAGCTATCAGTAACAAAAAATATTCAAAACTAAGTTATCTAGTACTTTCTACTATCTTTACGTAATTCTTGATAATAACTAGTTTTACATATTAATTCTGCTTCACAGAGGGTCTATCATGACACAAACCATTTTATTCTCAAAGTAGATACTGAAGCTAACTGGACAATAGTGTTGTGGATTGATCTTGGGTGGCTGCCAGATGCCCACCCAGCCACGCTCTCACTCCCCTTCTTCAACAGGACAGTGGGAGAAAATAAGATGGAAAAGCTCATGGGCTGAGGTAAAGACAGGGAGATCACTTACCAATTGCCATCAGGTGCAAAACAGACTCGATTTGGGGAAAATTATTTGAATGTATTGCCCATTAAAAATGGAGTTGGCTGGTGAGAAACAAATGCAAGAACTAAAACACCTTCCCCCCACCCCACCCTTCTTCCCAGGCTCAACTTCACTCCTTCATTCCCATCTCCTCTACCTCCTCACTGCTGTCAGTGGTACAGGGGGGATGGAGATGGGGACTGGGGGTTGTGGTTGGTCCATACCAGTTCCTTTCTGGTGTTTCTTCCTCCTCATGCTTCTTCCCTGCCTCAGCCTGGGGTCCCTCCCACTGCCTAGAGTCCTTCCGGAACCGCTCCCCTGTGGGTCCCCTCTATAGGCTGCAGTCCCTCAGGGTAAGCCTGTTCCAGCGTGAGTCCTTGCTGACAAGACCTTGTTTCAAAGTATTGAAAGAGTACTCACTTTTTTTTTGTGACATCGAATATGTTTTACAGCAAAAACAGTTTGCTAAAATTAAATTTGTGAAATCTTTTGATAAACCTTCGTATTTTAGACGATAAACGACCGAACCATTCTGCTGTGTTGTAAAAGGGACCATTTAGCAATATAGCTGTATCAGACCATGGAATGTATGCATTGTGGGAATAAGTTTGTGGATATTTGAGTTTCAGTGATCTAGTGAATAAAGAGTCAAAATGGATGGGTCAAAAGGAATGCTTTAGTCATGTAAGAGGACCTTGGTTTAGCTGTAAGACAATGAAAATGTCGCCTGGTGTACATCAGTGAAGAAACCTTTGGGCTATTCAGTAAATAGCTGGGGTGAGATTGTAAAAGTAAACCATGACAGTGACATAATCCCACAGTACATTGTTTTAGCAGGAAAAAAGCAACTGCTGTAACCGCCTTACAGATGTTTTGAAATTGCAATATGGCATGAGAAATAACAGCTGGGGGGAAAGGAGGTGTGTGTGATAATCCATAAAGATGTGGCCTCTGTTATAAAATGCTTGAGAACTTCCGCTCTAAGAAAGCATTTCTTAACTGTATTTGTATTATTTGTCCTATTATTTACGTACTTGGGTTGCTGTACATCAGGATGGAAGCACCAGATGCATTGGTTATACAGGAGCTGTTAATAAAACTTCTAAAGCCTGAAATGTAAGAAATAAATGCTTTTGAACCATGCAATTCTTATAAAATAAGCTTCTTGTTGACTACAACTTCTTTTTTGCATGGAATTGCTCTTAAAATTACTCCTATCCAGATACCCTAAAATACTTATTTAATACTGTCACAGAAGTGAATTGTGTCTATTTTCCTAACAGAAGTTTTGAGCTAATCAAAGGCAGATGACATGAATTATGTACATGATGTTCCTCTTTAATCATCAGTTTGAGTGGAAGTTCAAAATATTGTTTTGATTTTGTGCAAATGTACCTCAATAGATACAAAAGGAACACGTGCAATTCAAGAGAATCCTAGCAGGAACCAGAGATGAGTAAACAGCATTCAGCTGTTCTTCATTCATTGTGTTACTTTAATTTCTTTAACGTCACTTTCCTTGTCATGAAGAATTTGGAACCTGCTTAATTTTCAGATGTCTCTTTAGCAAGCTTTTTATTTTTCCAGTATTATGGTGACAATGCGTCTTGGCTCACACTGAATCTTAAGGACCTACAGAGGTCAAGAGTGACACATTTAAAAAGGGAAGGCAAATATTGAGAACACTTGAGCATATGCTAAATTCATCCCTATTTAGAAAGCACTTCAGCACATGCTTAAAAGATGCCCTCAGTAGAGAAGCTGTCTAGCTTTAAGATTGAAAATCCAAATACACAAAAGTCAGTGCTTTTCAAAAAGTAGTGGGCACCTACCTCCCCTGTTGATTTGAATGGGGTCTGCTGGTGCTCAGTAGTTCTGAAAAATTGTCCGTTTATTCTGTGGCTATTTTTTTATCCCCACGTGCAGGGATATGAAGAGTTTTAAGCCGTTTCTTATCAGGATCTTGAGCACAGAGCTAAACTTAGGAATTCCCTTAATTACCTGTGGTCTGCCAGAGAGGGTCTGCAACTTTTCCCAAATCTGTGACTTCTGATTTGAGGCATTCAACTAGTGCCTATTAGAGTAGTGCATCTCTAATTAGATGAAGCTTTAATTTAAGACTGTGCATTGTGAATGTTCAATGCCTTTCAGAACTGGATGTCTTATTTTGGATATCCAATGAAAGAGGTTAAATCTTGATATGGCAGTTGTAAATATTCTGTTTAGCGCTTCAAAATATATATGCGAATTAAAGTTAGCACTCTTTTCATTTGTAATGTTTTCATTAACATACATAGTTTTGAACTGCTTACAAAGCAAATGTTGTCCTCTCATTTAGAAAGATTTAATTCTGCAAGGATGACGAGGTACCTGGGTTACAACAACTTTTTAGTATGTTATTTAGATAAACATGCATCTGCAGTATTTGTATTTTTAGTGTTTCAGCATTCCATGAGGGAAAAAGTGTAACTGATGGATAAGTGACAAAACTGTAATGGTTCTTTAGGCCTAAGACAATAATGCAAAAAAAACCCCGTTACTATACATTTTAAAATAAGGCACAAATGGTTTGTAGTTGAATAGCTTTACACCCTCATAAGTATTTTTAAAATTCATGTGTAAACAATTTTTTACAATCTCATCTAAACCGTAAGACTTTAAATGCAGAGAAGTTGGATAAAATACAAATAGAAGAAAATAAAGAAACACAAGTAAGGTGGGATGTATTGAAAGGTAAATTGCACTCACTATAGTTGCATTCATTATTGAAAGGTAATATGCACTCATTGTAAGTAATGATTGTTATGTCTTGGGTAGGGGAGAAAGTATATAAATAGGGACAGACAAACTCTGAAAATAAGAGCTATACTGACAATACAAGATCATAGAACTTATAGAATGAAGCTGACATTGTAATACAGAAAGTGAAGGGAAGGTAAAGATGGAACATGAAAGGAAATGTAATTACATGGGAGTTTAAGTCATATAAAGAGTAATTTCCACCACATCCAGAGTAAGAGGGATTCTGGGGAGAAGACAGCAGGGGTCTCCAACAGATGGGAAGAATCATTCAGACACTGAAGAGCTTGAAATTGTTGAAGAAATGAAATGCATTCTTTGTCTCACTATTTACAATGGCAAATTTAGGACAGATGTCTGAAGGACAAGCATTCTCAGGAGTCTTGAAGGGGAAATATTAAGGGAAATCAGAAAATGAAATAATTAAAAAAAGATCCTTAACTCGTTGATTTAAAAACAAAGCCAAGTGAACTGGATCCAACCTGAAAGTATGAAGAAAATTGTGACTTAGTTTGACTGGTATATTTTGAGTAGTGTGGCCAAACTGTGAATTTTCTTTATTGATTTCAAACTGTGATTCAAAATATGTCCTGACACAAATAGCTGCAGAATAGCCAACAGAGTACTTTTTGGAAGAACTGAGAATTTTATACTGAAAGAAATAGTACAAATGATACAGAGATGTTGATCAGACTTGAAAAGAATTGAAGACTTAGGATTTTTTTTAAAGCTATTTCTTTCCACAGCTTGATTTTGGTTTTCCATCCATGTTATGTCTTCCTCCAATTTATACTTTTATAACCAATATAACCTGACACAGACTCATCAGGTTTTTATTGTGTAGTAGGAAATATCCAAAGGACCTAATTCTGTTACTGCATCTTTGATGTGTCCCTGTCTCGTTCTTGCTAGGAAGAATCTAGGCTTCCATACAGAAAGACAACGTACAATTTCCCCTTCTCCTGGGCCTCCTCTCCCAACTTCACTGAAATTTTTCCACGTGACTCTGAGTCCAGTGTCTCTGTTTAAAGTCTGCTTGGTTGGCGTGGGGTTTGTCTTCCCTGTCATGGGCACATTCATGCAATCAGAAGCACATAAAAATTACCCAAATCTGATGTGGCTAAGTGGGATCTGGGCTAGCTAAAGAAAAGATTTAAAAAGACAGTACAGCAATGCATGAGTCGAAACTAAATCTCCTTTGTAGAGTTGTTTTAGTGTTTTCAATTGTTCTTTCATGTTACTTGAATTTGAAAAGAAAGAATATTTTTATTAGATTATGGTGGGTTGCCCTTGGCAGGCTGCCGGATATCCACCCAGCTACTCTCTCATTCCCTCCCCTCAACAGGACAGAGGGAGAAAATAAGGTGAAAAAGTTCATGGGCTGAGGTAAAGACAGGGAGATCACTTACCAGTTGCCATCAGGTGCAAAACAGACTCGATTTGGGGAAAATTATTTGAATGTATTGCCCATTAAAAATGGAGTTGGTTGGTGAGAAACAAATGCAAGAACTAAAACACCTTCCCCCCCCCCCCCCCCATTGGTGGAACTGTCAAGACCAGAAGATGCTCGTAAACCATTATAATCTATCAGCTGAAATTTCCTTTGATGGAAATGCTAGTAATACTTTATCTGTATCAGGTGTTGTAATTAAAAATACCTTTTCCTTCAGGCCTTACTTTTCTTGTAGTGTTAAACTGATGAGTACGACACCATTACTACTTCAATTTTATTAATCTTTTATCATATAATTAGTTTCTTAAATTTCTTAACATCTGCTATCCTGCATTTAACTGTACTTTCCAAGGGTTAAAAGAGCACTCTTCCTAGTTGTAGAAATGTTGGTGTTTGTCATGGTTTAGGCTGGACTGGCCACTGAGGCGAATGACAGATGCTCTGCCCTACCTCTCTGTTCAAGGAGAGGAGGGAGAGAGAGAAAGAGACTTATTACCAGGACAGTGTTTTTCCTCCAGACTGTGTATGTATCCTTTCTATTTTCTTCAATAGGGTAACGTGACTGCGTGCTGTTCTGTAAGGATTGGTTGGTGTTTTCTGTTATGGTATAATGTGTCCTGGGAGAGAACAAATATGCAACTTTTCTAGGAGTGTGGAAAAAAATGCAAGGAAGGGCCTGAGAATGTGTTTAGAAGGGAACAGCCACCCGGCGTACATACTGGGCAAGCAGGAAACGGAGGCTGCCATGAGTTGCGGAAATCATGTTTTCAAGCTGGCATTCATGTGAAAAAATTGCAGAGACCACGCTTTTGTTGTGAAATAGATGATTTTAACTCCTGATACTTGAACTAAGGAGAAAACAGTTTATCGATTTCCCTGCTGGGCAGATTCCAAAGGATAGATCTTAGTTCCTGGCATCTATTGAAGTGTGTCAGAAGAAAATCAGTCATTGGGGCGCTTTTCCTGAGTTATGTAGAAAACATCTGAAACGCTGTATCAGATGTTCAGTCCCAAGCAGACTGTACATGAGAAATTCATAGATGGGGGGAGGCTAAGAAAATCTGTCCATCTTCTATTTTAATTGAAATGAAAAATGTAACAAGATGTCATAGTAAATTAACAGAGGTATTAAAATTTTTGAAGACAGTAATGAGTTTTGGAAAGAAGTTTTGCTGAAAAGACCAGATGCTAGGTGGAATGCCATGCTCCTTTGATCTGGAGCAAAAGTCCATGAAAATCTGGATATTCAATAGCAACAGGATGGAGGAGGTCAAAAAGGCATTCTGTAGCTTCATATGTGTCACATATGAGATTCTGAAATCAAGCAGTCACAGGATCCTTTTAAAGTCAGGAGCATGGCAATTTGGGATTGGAAAAACACTGATCTGCTGAAGGTCATTCGCATATCAAGAAGTCTGCAAATTGCTGCTGTAGACGAGTTTCTAAGTTAGAATGGATGAATTTGGTTTGGGTTTGCTCTTTTTAATGGGATTCCTAGAAATTTTCAAGCCATTTTAGGATTAGAGATGAGATTTCATTCCCTATTTGTAGAGCTTTTGCTATGAAAGAGCCAGGTGAATGTTGCCAGTTTTCCTTGGGTTTACTGAGGCTTTACCAGTGAATTTATGGACTGCAGCTGTTCAACTTAGTACTGAGAGTGTACTAAACTAAGTTCTGTGACAAAGTGGGTGGTGATCGCTGCAGCAAGTTGAACACTGTTTCATTTTCCATAAGCTACCTAAAGATGTTCTGTAAAAGCTGCTCTGATGAAAAAGATTGTTTTCTAATTGGAATATCAGCACACTTGACTGGGGATATGAAAATCAGACTGCATACAACAAACGTCTTTGCTGCCAAAAAGCTATTCAACCCAATGATCTGATCCAAATGAAATACTTATTTTTTTCCTCTTTCTCTCCTCTATCCTGTGCCCACCAAAAAATTAGAAATTGTTGCAGAAGAGGAGAGGAAAGGCTGGTTTTTTTCAGGCAGATTAATGTCCAAAGCTAGTTCATTGCATGGCCTCAAAAACATCCAGATGTGATAACCACTGTTGGGTGAGGAATCGTGACCTTAGCATTATAAGGATGGTTGAGCATTTTAAAAGTAAAATGATTAATCAAGCTTAAGCTGCAGTTCTGGTTGCATTTCTTTGGGGCTGCCATAAACATTGCCTTTAGGGAAAGAATGGAGGTGGTTATTTTCAGTCAGCTCAGTCTCCTAGTGCAGTTCACTTTGTGCAGATGCAGTCCATAGGTAGTACAATCTGGGAACAATCTGAAGAGGAGAGAGGGAAAGGGAAAATGTGTTGTTTAAATTAGTTTCAGCAGCACTGAATATGAAACTGTAGAGTTGCTTTGCAATTGTTGGAGTAGAAGGAAGCTCTTTTTTGCCAGTTCAGTCTGTCTGGCAATAGCCGGTGATAAACAGAAAACTTAATTTAGATGAATGTCAGAAATGACCCATATAATTAGGAACCGTGCTGTTCTGATCAACAGCTTTTTCACATGTTGTTATTCTAATTCACTGCTCTTTTTTTCCCCTCCCTTAGGTATTGCCAAAACTAATTTATGTGCCTTGTATTCCCCATAATTCATGAATCTTTACTGGAGAAAACAAGTAAACAGGTTGAGACTTTTCTGTGTGTTTTTGGCATTTATCTTCTTCTCTGCTCTGTTTCCTGTTTGGTTTGTAACATGTTTAGTACTAGTATGTTATACCGTCAGATTAGCATTCTGGCACTGCAGTGCCACATAGTTTATAAAATGCACTTAGCCTATACATATGGAGCAGAATTTAGCAATTTGGAAGAATAGTTATGCATTTTAAGGTTTACTGCATTCTTTTCGTATACCTGTGGCTGTTTGTCAGTGTAATTAAGCATGGAACTTGAGAGGTCCCTTGCAAAGCAATGAAGGTATGTCTGCCTGCTGCTGGGTTAGAGGTCCGTGGGCTAGCTTGGAGAAGGCTGATGCATCTGTGCTTTGCAGCTCCATGTGGTGTAAGTAAGCCAGTGGGGTGCTGTTCCTCACCTCATTAGTCCTGTGCAGAACTAAACGTGTACGAACATAAGATAGCTTTCCTTAATTTACTGAAGAAGTTTTTGAGACTGTAGCACTTGCTACTACTGCAGTGTGAATCGGGGATGTATATATCACTGTGATACAACAATTGCTATTACCCTGAAAGTCTGCTTTTTGACTGAGAGGTGTTGAGGGCATGGGACACTCCCCTGTTGCACTGTAATTTACTTGCTGGGTGAATGATGGAACAAAAAATAGAAGAGGTGGATTGAGGAGCTGTGTTGAAAAGACGAGGTTCTAATGCATGCACCTGATTTCCAGAGGAGTGTTCCAGGATACAGATGTTCCTGGGATTAATATTGAACTGATGTCATTTTACAGGAATGCAACATGCATGGAACTGAAGATGGATCATGATTCTGTTGCGAGGACAGGTCCTGGGTTTAGTCCCTCATTCCATCTCTTTGTTTTAAAAGTTCTTGTATAATTGCTATAAAATTCTATCTTCTTGGCCATGATTATTGAATTCAGTGCTGTGTTGCCCAGCCACTGAGTACTCCTAAAAGATCAGATGCCTCCAAGGAACTGTAGCCCTTGTTTGTCAGGACTGTGTGAATTTTAAAAGATCTAAAGCAGCCCATGGACATTATCTCAGCCAAAACATCACCGCTTCTGGGCACATGGCATGGCAGGGACTATTTTGCAATTGTGCTTCAGGAGATACAGGATGGTTTTATGAATCATTTTGTGGAAATTCCATGTGGATAAGCCCTGTGCCACCCCCCACCCCTCCACCCCCCCCCATTTAGGGTAATTTGATTTATTTAAATAAGTTCTGTGTGAAATTTTTGTGGGTGGGGGAGACCTAGAATTTTGTGTGGGTATGTTATCCTCTTATCACAACAGTTACTGAAAATGTAGTCCAAGCATCAGCAAAAGAATGTAGGCAAGAGATAACTGTGGGGAGGTTAGCAGTTTAGAGAATTTCTGCTTTAAAAGCTTCAATATTTTTAATCTTTAAATCAGAACTTTTGTGTTTTTTTCTTAAGCTTTCCCAAGCAATAAAAATGTTACTAAAAAAATATCTTTGCAGTACAAATAAATGGCAATGAGTTTGTTCAAGTGCAAAATATAATGCAAAAAATGGAGGGAGATTTTAAATTTTTATAGCAGGTCAAGATACTGCACAAAAGTCACAAAGTGAGTAGTCATTAAAGAGATGGCATCTTTTAAAAGAAAACTTTGTGATTCTGAAGTGAATTTCCTTCCCTTCCCTCCACCTTTTTTCCCTTTCCCCTTTCCTCTGGAAAGGTATTACCAGATTTTGGTCTCACAGCCTAACAGGTAGATTTGATGATCATCCTGATGGTATTTTCAAAAATACCTGTACAACTCCAGAGCAGAAGTTACACTGAAAATCATTGGCATGTGGTACTAACTCATATAGTCCCTTTTGAAAACTGCACTCTGCAGTTTGGAAAGTTATCTTAATGTGGAGGCTCACCACTTTTTTGCTGATCTCCCAGCATTTACTTTTAATTCTGAATGGAGAATCTGACCCTGAATTATGTGGAAAAATGTGATTCCTAGATGAACAGATCCATTGGTCTCTTTACTCTGGGAGTGAAAAGAGAGTGTAGCAGAAAATGGGTGCTAGGATTTCTTGGTGGTGGTACTGGGAAGGGGGAGAATCTTAACATGCAGACTTGTGGACAAAGTTTTAGCTTGATTAAAATGAGGGGAGAGACTTGCTGTTATTTAAGTGGGGCAAGATTCTGTTCCGTAGTTTTTGTTGAGATTTCTGGAGAGGGAGAAGACAAAAGGGGGGAACTTTGAGTATACTTACCAGGCACTGAAAAAATAGGGATTGTTTTTTAACAAGTCAAGATAAAATTTGAAACCCACCTTTTTTGTCCATCCCTTCAAAGACACTGCAACTTGAAAAAGCTCTAATGAAATTTTTCATTATGCTTTGCTTTTCCTTACTCTTAGGTGAGGTTGTATTAGTCCATAGATACCAGAATTTGCCACTGGTGCACTTAGACAATGAAGACTGTGTCTAGACTGAAAGGTGAGGAAGAGACAGACTTGCTGAACCCTTACAGCTGAATACTGTGTGCTTTGCATCTCCAGCTTTTATCAAGTTGGGAGGTTGGATGTAAATGACCCACAGAATTCTCGGAAGACGCCAGTCCCAAAATGTCTGATGATGGAAAGGATCTACCACATTTGGTGCTACCGATTTCCAGTTTGCTCAGATAATGAGAACATGAGTGCTATAGCTTGAATGTGCTCAAGAGTTTTCCCCCTTCAGAAAGCTAGGGTTGGGATGATCATTTAGAATGAGTTTGATTTGTTTACAGCATGATTAGTGGCAGAGTCTGGTCTTGAGAATGGGCTGATGTCCCTGCTTATTGTACAATGTGGATATGCTCTGAGTGTGAAAAAAATGCTGCTGCAGCCTGACTAGATGGCCTAGAAAGGCATCCATCAAAGTAGGAAGCTGTCATAAATATTAGATTTTAATAGTTTGTTCTTGGTGAAAATTCTGGATTTGGTGTATGGCTTGTGAAACTCACTCTTAAGAACTTCATGTAGTAAGTTAACCTGCCCATCATTCATAGCTGAGAGAGCCTATTGCACATGATAGTGCACGAGCAGAGAAAGGTTGTTCCGGTAGGTCGAGAGTGGGACAACAATTTAGGACAGGGTAGGTGTTCAACCTGTAAAATCAGATAATCCTATGTTGGTAAGATAGAGAAGAAAGACTGTGCAGGTAAAACCATCACCTTGGGAAATATAGGTAAGCAAGTCAATGATTTTGGCGGGAAAGCCAGCTGCAAAGTAGAATGGTAGCAAAAAGAGAAACTTTATGGAAACACTCAAACCAGAGCAGCTTCAGAACCCAATTAGCCTTAATTTTTTTTGTATGACTTCCACTCTTAGTTTCAGCCGAAGCTGGCTGTATCCAGGCTTTTCTTGTTGTATGTTCATCTGACCTGTGTCAGAAATAAATTTGTTTTGCGTTATTTCTGGTCCAGTTTTGTAGAGGGCCAGAGGATTGTGAAAATATCTAAGAGTTCATTTGGTTTTTAAAACTAAGGTACCACGCTCCAAATTCCTTTTTTTCTTACTTATTTTTTGACAGTATTTTGATAGCATTATGGAATGTTGTCTTTTCTGTGAGGTACAGGCATTGCTTATATATCATATGTACTGACTAATCAGTTCAATAAATGCTTTGAACCAACTATTAAATGGTGATACTTTTATTCTAAATATATTGTTTTGATTTCACAGGTGCCTGCATAAATATCACCAACAGCCAGTGCCAAATGCTGCCATATAACTACACCACTATAACTTCAGTTCTTTCCATTGTCAAAAGTATTGAAATGGAAAAGTTCCTGAAGTTCTTCAGTTATCTCAGTCGTCTCAGCTGCTATCAACACATCATGCTGTTTGGCTGTAGTCTTGCTCTTCCTGAATGCATCAATGACGGTGATGACAGGTATTTGGGAATGAAAATCAGTCAGTGACTAGAGCCAATTGTGGTAAAATACTCTCTGTCTAATCAGACAAGGGAAGATCCAAACTAAGCCTATGACCTTCTCATTGCAAAAATCCTGTCTGTCAAAGCTATTCACAATATTTCTGCCATGATAAGCCAACTGCAATGGAGTTCTCTTAGAAAAAGTATTGGCACTGTATGGAATAAAACTGTGGTATTAGGGCAGTCAGGGTTATTTTCTTAAAAAAGGCTGTCCGAAATTCTTGTACCTCATTTCTCCAATCTGGATTTGCCAAAATGGAATGCTTTGTAACAACAGAAATGCATTGGATATTTATAGTATTGGCATAAAGTGTGGTGGCTGTTAGTTAAATTAAACTTCAATTTTTTTGTCTTTTCCTTCAGAAAAGTTAATATTTTAAATAGATTTTGTGGTATTAGTTTAGCAGGATGGATTCAAAGTGACACAAAGTATTTTGGAAGCTTAAGAAGCATGTCTTGTTTTCTGCATTTACGTAATTAAATAGCATCAGTATCATGTGCATGCACTTTTCATTGAGTTTGTTTTGAGAAAGGATCAGTGAGTTTAACAGAACTAAAATCAAAATACAGCACAAAAAGGAAAAAAGGAATTATTATTCTTTTAATATGTACACGATCTCTGATGTTTCTAGATGGGGAAAGAGAGAGGATAGAGTTCTTTTTCCTTATTTTAATTTCTCCGTATTTCCTATTTCTCCACTGTGAAACTCAGTGGAAGAGAATATGGCAATTGAGTAAGTGATTCAATTAACATAACAAGAACCAAGAAGCTGAAAGCTGTGCAGTTTAGAAGAGACAGGATGCTTAGAAAAACAGTTCTATGAGGTGAGGTAAGCTGGTCTAAAATACAGTTGCCAATGAAAGGTACAGACCCATTCCAGGCAATGTATGCCTGCCATTTCCATTGCACCAGAGTGATTCCTGGATTGGCCAACTAAGCTCACTAAACTGACAGAAAATTAACCCAGATAAAAAGCATACAGATGATTATATGGATAGGATTAGGGTGGAGGTAAGGCAGCATGGGTAACGGTGGAACAAGACTGACTGTTAGACTGGCTGAGCTGTTTAATCCAAATACACCTGTGTGTCTATCTTTGTTAGAATACAGAAAACTATTTTTAATTAACCCTGTTTAATTCAGTGCCTGATTAATTATAGCTCCCCCATTCCAATTCAGTATTACAATTGTTCCAGTTAAAGATCTGGTAACATACAGCCTTAAGCTACCTGCTGTCTCTAGAAATCATCGAACAAAATAAGAAAAGTGTGTTCAGGTAATAAATTGATGCATTTAAATGTTCAACAACAGAAGAGGCCATTTCTCTGTTGCTTCACTTATTCTGCCTTGTTTGGAATTTGACTTTCACAAACCTTTTGAGAGTGAGTGGTGTGTGTCAAAAGTGCAAAGCTCATAAATCAATGAAATAAATAGAGTCGTGAAAGGGTAAGATTTTTACCTTTCCTTTTCTGTTTCTTTCCTGAAAACATCTTTCTTGCAGGGATTATATTATGACAGCTGCCTTGCTAATTTAAAAAGAATAGAAGCTAAACTAAAGTTTGGAACATGCAGGTTTTTGCTCTGGTTTTGGGTGGCAACCAAAATACTTTGAGATTCAAGAGTCAGGGGTTTTATTTGTGTGTGTGGTTTCTTTTTTTTTTCCCAGCAGTAACCTTCTCCCATTAATTTTTAATATCAAAGCTGGAACTGGGTTTCCATGTCCTGGTTTACGATCTGGAGGTCACAATGCCTCCCTCTATTCTTATTTTAAAATATTTTTCGTGGAAACTGTTCTCGCCTCTGCAGGCTGATTGGGAAGAAAGTCCAATGTGAGACTGCGTATGATGCAGGATTATGTTAGAATCTGACTCACTTTAACTAATCGTATGTCTCCAGAGTGTGTCATGGTTGACACTGAAAATGTAGGCCGAATAAGTAACCACAGGAAGAACCATAAGGGTGGATTCACAAAGTGCTGTTTTGTTAAATCTGGTTTGGTAAACCTGAGTTGTCCTAGTTTAACTTCTGCTTTTTTCTTTAAAGAGAATACTTTTTTTGTGTAGGCAACTGAGGGATTTTTGTGATTACTGGTTTTCTTGCACCCAATTACTGCAGGCAAACAGATGTATTTCAAAGCCAAGAATAATGTTTTGAAGAATCACAGAATCACAGGGGTTGGAAGGGACCTCTGGAGATCATCTGGTCCAACCCCCCTGCCAGAGCAGGGTCACCTAGAGCAGGTTGCACAGGATGGCGTCCAGGCGGGTTTTGAAGCATCATATCTGCGTAAAGTAGTTAACACACACCCCCCCCACACCCCCCCCCAGTGAGATCTTGTCCTAGTTTGAACACGACAGATCTGGAGAAAGCTCTTTGTTGGTATGAAAAGCTCTTGGTATAATAGGAGGAAGTTACATTGTATGTGTTGAGTTCAAATACAAAAAAGGAAGAGACAGGTCTGTTTTAGGTCTGTTGAATAGGGGAATCTGGGAAGTAGAAACATACTGAAGGAGAAGCAGAAAAGCCACTGTGGAAAGACTCTGACAATAATGAATGGGGATATGTCCATATGCTGTAGCCCTTTTTGGGGACTATGCTTGTTTTTAATATACAGTATCACACTGACATAGTCACTAATTCCTCCAGTCAGTTACAGCTGTTTCATTCTAATTGATCATAATTTTTCATCTATTGATACTTCTTTGTTTTATAGTGCAATTGTTTCAAATTCATGTAAAGCACAATTTGACAAATGTTGCTAACAGTAGAGAAGAAATGAAACTCATGTGATGCTCAGATGTCTATTCTTAGGTATTGTCAAGAGAGTCTGTGTTGGCAGCTGCAGCCATGGGAGCAATAATTATAACAATGCTTTACAAGAAGCAACAAGAATGAAAGCTACAAACACTAATCTTTGGCATCCAGTGTGCTGTCATTACAGAGCTTTGCTCTGATATTTAAACTTATGTCTGTTTCACATTTATCTTTCATGTGTTTCTAAACATTGTATTCATTAACGCTTGAAGGAGATTAAATTTCTAGGCAGAGAGCATCTTCAGTGTTTGTGTAACACACAATGTAGTTAGGTACTGGGATTTCTGAATACTACCACAATACGGTTGCTCTTCAAAATTGTTCTGTATGAAAATCGTGTGTGGCAGTAAAAAGACTAATTTAAAAAGCTGTATTTAATTCCAACAACTGGATGTACAATAAGCTAGCCCTGCTCTTTTACGAAAATATATAATAGTACCTTTAAAATACTACTTTCCAGTAAAGGTAAAGTTTGAAAGTACAGCTAAAACCTGCGTGAGAATGAAACATGGAAACTGGAAGTGCAATAGGACTTACTTGCTTGTTACTTACTCATAATTTGGATAGTAAGAGACTGTTTATTTAAAAGCATTATGAAATTTCCTCCTCCTTGGGTGAATGGATGAGATCTTTCCAATACGACTTCAAAATCAGACTTAAGAAACCTGTCTTAACAGAGTCCAGCAGCACTGCTAAGAGAACATGACTCAATCCTGAAAAGTAACACCAATGATGCAAGAACATCTTAAACTAGTTGAGCTGCTTAACTAATGACTTCTAAAACATTGAAGGGAGTAACTTTGTCCTTTTGGGTAGTATTGGTATGCAACCTGTTACCACTAAATGCAACACTGGTACTTTATTTGTTGTAAGAAAGATCTGTGCTCAGAGTTGTTGGTCATGATTAATTGTTTAAGATATTGAACTTTACTTTACCATTGGGAGACACTAAGAGTGGGCCAAAGGTCAGTTACTGCAACGTATTGGATGTTTATTTATAGCAACTCACTTGCATTGGATTCCGCAAGTCCTATGGACTTCAGCTGTTGAATTCAAGGAGAAAAAAAAAAAAATGTGAAAAGAGTTAGTGTGTAGTGTTTTCATTTTTTTTGAAAGGAAAAAAGGGTGTATTTTAAAACCAAAATTAATGTAAAACTTAAAGATTCAAAATCAATAGAGACGTTCATAGTGGGTCAGCCTATAACTGCATAATGCAAACAGACTCATTGAATAATGCTTTCTAATATTTCTTGCACTCTGTGAATACTCATGTTTCATCAAAAGACTTGGTAAAATAGGCAAGCTATATAAGATCCTGAAGGCCTATGTATATGGCTTATTTTGGACTTTTCATCATGGGAATAAATTTGAAGGTTATGGGGTCTCATAATACCTCTTCACTGTTATGCTGTCTTCTAAAGCAGAAACTAATAGCTTGAGTACTTCCACTAATCCTCTGTGCAGAAATGTATTCCAGGAAGCTGAGGAAATGTCTTCCATTGATAGATCCCCAGAGTCTCAAATCTTTGGAGGTCAAACTTAATTAAAGCTCTGCCTAGAAAATAGTATTAGGGCAACGCAAATTAAAAAGTCTAATATGGTCTCAAGGTAAAATTCGAATGCACCTTGCATTTCCATATCTGTTTACTCACTATGGTTTTTTTCATGTCAGACATCTTTGAAAATAAAGTTGTGAAGTGGTTGGTCTTCAGTTAGGGCTCAGAGAGTCCATCTGAGATCATGGCTTTTTATGCTGGAAGCTGTACAATCATGCATTGAGGGGCACCCTGCTGCCTCTGAAAGTTTATAGCCCAGCTGAGCAAAACAAGTAAAGGATAGGAAGATAAAGTAGTACTGCCACATTAACAGCCAGGGAAGACAAGACTGAGCAAGAAATTTGTAGTAGAACAGAGAGCTGAACCCGTAACACATATCCTGTGTCTTTAGGTACAGTGTTATTCTTCCTCTTGATTAAAGTCTGCAAATTCATTTGACTCGTAATCATTTATTCACTTTAGTTGTGATCTAATACCTAAGAATGTAAGAGGAAAAAACTCTCCACCGTAATTTGACTTTTTCCTTTTTTGATTTTTATTTTCTCTCAGGTTCATTCTAAAGGAGAAAATAATGAAGGGAAAATGCTTTCTTTGATTTTTAGGCTCTTTCTTACAAAGGAGTTTGTCATGGCAAGTCTGTATGTAACAAATATTTGTTGTGCTGTAATATCTATGCTACATACAACAATAGCCAGATAAAGACTTTAGAAAGCCAAAGAAGTCAGAATAGGGCTACACGGTATGTTGGGGGTGGGGAAAATTAACTAGTAAAAATTAGGTTAATAGGAAAAAGTTTCTAAGAAGCTGCGAATAGTTTGTACGCAGTCAAATATCCCTTGAAGAGCTGCTCTGTTATGACTCATAGTGGCAAATTCAGTTTTGTGTTTTTTTTCTTGTACATTGTCTTGATCTATTCTCCCTGATTTATAAAAAGGAAGAAAATAAAATGTCTCATTTACATTAAGGACACAAACTAGGATGAAATATTAGGTCCAAAAAACAAATCCAGAAATATGTGTGGTGTCTTTTATTATAAGCCGACAACAATTTAAAACAAATTTGGGGTAAGGTACAAGGAAGGAGAGGAAGAAGACTTCTTTCAAGTCCTCTTAGAATATGGAAAATAATAGAATATGGAAAATAATCAAACTTCATAGAGTCAGGGATCTCTGTCATGTTTTGTGTAACCCGTGAATGAGATCAGTGATGTGGCTGTTTTATTTCCCTTTTCCTGCTTTTGTGAACTGCGTTCTAAGCTTATCCATGTTCTTTGTTTCTCCTGCTTACTGTGAAATTAATTTTTATCTGATTTTCTTCTGTCACACTGCATGTTTAGACTTTTTAAAATAACAAGACATTATATAGAAACTATTTTTTAGAGTTAATTAAGGCTTTTGAAGTGTTTAGGAGGAAAAGTTGATGGAGTCACATAGATCTTGTTTACGTAGCTAACAAGAATTTTTATTTTAAGACTTTGAACAGGAAGCTATCAGCATACATTAAAGTCAATATCTATAATGCAAAGTCCATAATGGGTTTAACTGTGTATGAATGATATATGAATATGTATGAGTTTGGATAGGTAATCCTGCACTGGCATGATTCAGTCTTGTTTTAATCTACCTAATTTTGGTAACAAAAGAAGGTAAATATGGCAAGACAAAATAGCAGCTGCTACGAACTCTGGGTAAGCAGTCTGATAGGTAATCCGTGACTGCTATGCTATCTTTTTATAATGCACCTGAGTGGAGATGTCAAATTATAGTTGCACAGACAACTTTGCCATTCTGCAGCTTTTAAGAAGTTGTGAAGTTACAGTTTCAGGGTCATTTTTGAAGTAACTCTGTTGAGAAACCTTCTTGGAAGGACATTTAGAAACCTCTGTCATAATCCTATCTGTGATGGTTTCGTTAGAATTGGTGCTACCTGATTTAAAAAGTTAAGCTACAGCACTGGTGACGATCACTTACCAGTCCTCTGAGGAAGAAAGCGGGATGATTTTGTCCCCCACTGCCTTGTCTTTTTATATTCTTCTCATGACTCAATCCAGTGTGTTTCTTGAGATGGCCCAAGCACACGGGGTGGAGGCTGCTGGCAGATGCTTATAAAGTGGCTACCAGTTGTTGCCTGAGTTTGCAGTATGGCTTTTTACACCCTGTGGGAATTGCTTCATCCTTTTAATACGCTTTCTTTTTGATGGTGTCTCTTTAGACCAAGCAAGTTAACATGACTCAAAGAGGCTATTCCAGATGAAGTTTTGGCAATGGTTGTCTATCAAGGAGATCCATCAATTCTATTAATCGGCCTTGAAACAGAAGATTATAAACCTCAACTTTTTAATCATGAATAAAGCAGAGGTGATATTCAGTGGATGAAGTGAAGTGAAGAAAAGGGTCTGGAGCACAAGTCTTATAAGGAGTGGCTGAAGGAACTAGGGTTGTTTGGCCTGGAGAAGAGGAGGCTGAGGGGAGACCTTATTGCTCTCTACAACTGCCTGAGAGGAGGCTGTAGTGAGGTGGAGGTCGGTCTCTTTTCGCAAGTAACAAGTGTTAGGACAACAGGAAACAGTCTCAAGTTATGCCAGGGGAGGTTTAGGTTGGATATTAGGAAAAATTTTTTCACTGAAGGGGTTGTCAAGCATTGGAACAGGCTGCCCGGGGAAGCGGTTGAGTCAGCGTCCCTGGAGGTATTTAAAAGATGTATAGATGTAGTGATTAGGGACATGGTTTAGTGGTAACTTGGCAGTGTTATAGTTAACAGTTGGACTTGATGATCTTAAAGGTCTTTTCCAACCTAAATGATTCTATGATTCTAAGTGCTTTGTGTCTCAAATGTTTGAAATCACATGTGTTTTGTTTTAAATATTGCCATGTCTTGGCTTTGAGCCCTTGAGAATCCAACAGACTGATTATGTACAAGAAAACACACTGTTGTAAAATCTGTCATTGAATACATAACCGAGTCATAATCCAGCCTTCAGTTTTCAAATCTACTTGTGGTTCATGTAAGCACAATTGTGACTTGAACCACACAACCTCAGAGATCTAGCTAATGAAAAACATGTATAGTCAAATCCTGTTAAAAGTGAACACAAAAATTGGAGAGGAGGAGAGTGTGATAAAGTTGTGAATGCTTTTCCACACAAATAGTGTGCTCTATCTGCCACTGTTATTCATTTTTGTGTCTTTCATTCTTGATTTAACGGATTCTACAATGGAAATTGATATAATTGTTACTGTTAAGCAGAAAAACTGAGGAACACACAGGGTGTGTGTTACTTGAGAGGCCCAGAATAGCAGAACAAGTGAATACTTTTTTCTTTCATTGTGCCCTTTGTGCCAGTCAATATGCCTTCCGATAGCTGTAATTTCACCAATAGTTATAATAATAGTAATTGCATGGTCTAATTCTTTCAGAGGTAAAACGTCAAGGATAGAGTTGCTAATGGCAGATAGTCAACATGCCGTGAGAAACATTTAGTAAAGCGTTCCTGCACTTCCTACTCAGTTTCAGCTCCAGTCTACCCTCAAATTGATAATGCACTAATTCAAGGTGAAATAGAACTGATTTACAGCAACAAGAGAGTGAAATGGTTGCAGGTGTAATGCACAAGGTAGAGATTCAAAGTAGTAAAAATGTCTGCTTAAGATATCTGTAAAATAGCACTAAAGCGTTCCTGTGTACTTTTGGAAATATTTATGTACAATAACAGATACCATATGCAAGGTCATGATTGAAACCATGTTTCAGTGAATGTGCTGAACATACCTGAATTCTTTTCCTAAATAAAAGGACAGTGAATCAAATCAGAGATAGTTCAAACAGAAAATTGAATAAATAATAAACGGATACATATGAACAAGGAAAATCTACAATATGCAGATTCAGAAAGCAACGGAGTATTTGCATAGAGAAAGGAATTAGAAGAAAAAAATCCTCAAACCCCAACTCCCACTCTGAGGAAAGGTAATTATTCAAGAAACAAAATTTTATTTCTGCTGTCCTATGACTAGAACGTATTCTTCATGAGATACAAGTAAGATGTTGAGTTAATAAACAGTTGGTTTACATCTGGCTTCAAAGAAAGGAATGCTCCCATATGTCTGAAAGGTTGGCGTTGACCATCTTGCCAAGAAAGAAATGAAGAAACAGCATTCAAGAAGAAGCATTTCTGAAGATACATCTTTCTTCTCAATGCAGCCTGTATTGCTCATGAATAATTTCATATTTCATGAATTCTTTTATTAGCATTGTGTAACTGTTACTTATAAGGCAGAAAAAAATGTGCTAACAAGAACATAACACTTTGCATTGTCTCTCAGAAGTCAGACCTTGAAGTCAACGTGTCATACTCATCACCTTAGGAGCTATTACTACTTGGTCCCAAGCTGAGACAGTATAAAGGTGACAAATATAAAGTTTGTTTTTGCAATGAGTGCTAGGGAAAGTATAGGTAATGATGTGGCATTGACCAAAATGCCTATACCTAAAGTTGATTAACATGTTTTCTTTGAGGACCCTTACTCCAGATGTTTATAATTTTGGAAAGAAAAAAAAAAAGGCACCATTTCAAAACTTTTATACCTAGTATCTGTTCTGCGCAAAAACAGAAAGAAAAAATAGGTTGCTTGTGAAAAATTGTTCCTGTAATCACCAGGAGTTCTTAGTATCTCCAAGTATTCGAGCAATGGAACTTGAAATTTGGCAGGGAGGTTGCTCTAATAAGTGGTAAGCTCTTTATCATGGCTGTTGGAAGCTAGGAAGGTAAGGGAAGTGGAAGAGAAAATGTGTTTACTTTAGGGGAACTTCTGTTTATGAAGTTAATGTACCTATGAATATACCCACAGAAGTTAATCCCCAAATTTTGGCTTACACGTCTCTGAAAAATCATAGAGTCTCTGAAAGCTTCTGTATCAATGTCATGGCTCAGCTAGTGTGGATGGGCCTAAGGAAGACTCCCCATGTCACTCACCCTCCCAATAGCTAGGGGTAGCACTGGAGCTAGGTACAGGCCCTTACATAAAAGGGCCTGAAAGTAAGTCTCTGATGCCAAACTCTTTTACAGTAATGTGCCAGTAGATGGCAGATGCAGTGTAGGGGAAGGACAAACCCGGGACATAATGTAGAGAAAGCAGGACAGAGAAATTAGATGCTGGAGAAAATGTTTTTCCCCCATTCAGAGAACTTTCCTTTCCCTGCCCACAAATAAAGGCTATTTACAATTACTGGTATGTATAGTTTGTAAAAAAGTCGATATACAGATGGAAGGGATTTCTTAAGAAATTAATTAAAAAATTAAAAGCTAGAGAAGTCATATAGAGATACAGGCAATGGCATCCTACATTGGCCGGAATGATGTCCGTGGTCCAGTGGGTGTGAAGCCAGCTTTTGCCATAGCAGGCAGCATCAAAATTGCACGCAGTGTTTCACCCTCTTCACTGATCTAATGTACTGACCATGAAAACTTTTCCAAATCACAGAAAAATCTTCTTTCAAAGTGCATGTTGGGGCTAATTATGGATAGACCAGAGTTAAAAGGTTATCAAGCAGAGAAACATTTTTGAGAACAAGCTGGGCATGGGAATGTCCCTTTGAAAGCATATTTCACAATGCTGCTCAGGGGAGTTATGAGAAGGGAAGGAGGCAGAAAAGAAAATCAGGGGGACTGGTTATTTTCTGAATGCATATTTTACTGATTGATTGTTTCCAGCCCTGTTGACCTAAGGGTTTGCTGTGTGTATTATCCATTATAAGCTGTGGTTTCTGGGTTCTAAGTTGGTATGTTAACTAGGGATCTCAGGTCATCCTCCTACGCATGCAATATATTATTACTTAAAAATAAATACTGATCATTTAAGTAGTTGAAATCATTGTTTACAACAAATCATAAAATGAACATGGCTTTTTGTTCATGTTTGTTTGACAATTTAATATGTCTGCTAGGAAAACATACTTTGTTTTTACAAAATGAGGTTTATTTCATTTAATAAATTGTAATAATTGTAGCACAGGAGCTTTTAGTAAAACCTTGCATTTTCACAAACATTGCAGGAGTATTAACACTGATAGTTTCCTATCAGAATTGTACACCTGAAATCAAAACCAGAAAGGTATAGATGAGGGAACATTTTATCTTACTATAGCAAAACTCCTCTAGTAGGTATGAGTACACTGTTTTGTGTAGAAGTTAATAAACAAAATGATTTTGGATTGAACAGTGATTAAAGGATTCTCCAAGAATTCATATACTTTTCAGCTCATGTTTAGCCTCTTTTAGTGCCTAGTTTACTAACAAATAACTTTTAAACCATCTGCAGTTATAAAGTAATGAGAGTTCAGTTAGTGAGACATACTAACCTCTCTTAAGTTTGTCTCTCCTATGAGAAGTTACTGTCACCCTGCTGGAGACCATAGTGCTAAGTACCATACTACTCACAGGCTGAGCAGGACAGGCAAATTAGAATCACAGGATCACATAGGTGGGAAGGGACATCTGGAGCTCTTCTAGTCCACCCCCTTGCTCAGATCAGGGCCAACTTTAAAGACGGATAAGATTGCTCAGGGCCATTTCCAGTTGAGTTTTGAGTATCTCTAAGGATGGAGGTTCCACAGCCTCTCTGGAGAACATGTTCCAGACCACTGTTTCATGGTACATTTTAAGTTGATACAATTTGGTAGTGCTGTTGAAAGAATCAGTCCTATCCTATTTCCCTGCTTGTTATTCCCCAGCTCAGCAGTGCCCTTTCTGTGTTCTGGCAGGAGTATTTGTTGAGCTCCATGACATACTGGATCAGGAAACTGATCTGAATTACATTGGGAGGGACTGATCTGATTCATTGTGTAACTGTGAATCACAGCATGGTGGTGGTTGGAAGGGACCTTCGGAGACCATCTAGTCCAACACCCCTGCTGAAGCAGGTTCACCTAGAGCAGGTTGGACAGGAACGCATCCAGGCGGGTTTTGAATATCTCCAGAGAAGGACACTCCACAACCTCTCTGGGCAGCCTATTCCAGTGCTCTGGCACCCTCAAAGTAAAGAAATTTCTCCTCATGTTGAGGTGGAATTTCCTGTGTTCCAGTTTGTGCCCGTTGCCCCTTGTCCTGTCACTGGGCACCACTGAAGAGAGTCTGGCCACATCCTCTTGACACCTGCCCTTTAGATATTTATAAGCATTGGTGAGATCAATGATGAAGTGTCATGCTGGCACAAAGAGGGAGGGAAGAGAGGTGGCGAGAGGTTCAGAAGCCAGGCTGATGACATCTGTTCCTGCCGGCTTGAAGTCTTTGTGAAACAACTTTAATGTGAAGAAGCAGCATGATAATGGATTAACAATGAATTTCTACGTGATGGAGAGAAGCCTAGAGTGTAAATGCGTGATAAATGTGTCTGTGATTCTTTAGGATTCCTGACAAGATGCAGCTTAAAAAGTTTTAACTTAGGCTGATTCTTGAGGTCTTCCTTTCAACAGTGCTCTGAAGTGCAGAGGGAAGCATGAGTTCTGGAAAGCTATGTGAAATTAAGGGTACCTATCACAGTGATCTGTGGAAATGGGAGGCTGTCCCTTAGGCACAATGTTGTTTTGGGTGCCTTCATTATCCTGGTCATACAAGTAGAGCAGCTGTGCAGTGTATGATTTACTCACTGTTACTCCAGAATTTCTGTATCAATGCTGTGGTTGAAATAGCTTTGTGTGATTCAGACGACTTCCATTTCACTGTGACTTGTCTTTTCCAAGTGTGAATTTTGTTTGTCAACATCAAAAGGTCTTGTAACCTGAATTCTCAGGCATATTAGGAGCTTCATTTTTGCAAGAGACATTTCTATAGAGTAAACTAAATCAACAGTATGTTCAGCATTTGCATGATAAATATCAGGCGAGAATTTTCAGAAATTTGACTTTTTTTAGGAGAAGTTTTGGCAGATGGTACAAGATTGTAAAAAGAGCTTGTAATTGTAGCAATATTCTTAGTAATATTTATTTAGAATCATAGAATGGTTTAGGTTGGAAGAGACCTTAAAGATCATCTAGTTCTAACCCCCTTGCCATGAGCAAGGACACCTCCCACTAGACCTGGTTGCTCAAAGTCCCATCCAACCCGGCCTTGAACACTTCCAGGGATGGGGCCTCCACAACTTCCCTGGGCAACCTGTGCCAGTGCCTCACCACCCTCACAACTGAAAAATTTCTTCTGAGATCTAATCTAAATCTACCCTTTTCCAGTTTGAAGCCATTACCCCTCGTCCTATCACTACATCCCCTTGTAAAAAGTCCCTCTCCAGCTTTCTTGTAGGCCCTCTTCAGATACTGGAAGGCTGCTATAAGGACTTCCCGGAGCCTTCTCTTCTCCGTGGCTGAACAACCCCAGGTCTTTCAGCCTGTCTTCATAGCAGAGGTGCTCCAGCCCTCTGATCATCTTTGTGGCCCTCCTCTGGACCCGTTCCAACAGGTCCATGTCCTTCTTATGTTGGAGATCCCAGAGCTGGACGCAGTAGTCTTGGGTGGGGTCTCACCAGAGCGGAGCAGAGGGGCAGAATTACCTCCCTCAACCTGCTGGCCACGCAGGATGCGGTTGGCCTTCTGGGCTGCGAGTGCACATTGCTGGCTCATGTTGAGTGATTCCTGGCTGAACTATAATTCTAATGAATTAATTTACTACATCTCTTCCCTTTTCAGTGTTGTGTTTGAATCAAGTGATGGGATCAGTAAGAGAAATCTTGAAGGGCTGGCTGCTTTAGTCAGGACAGATCCTCTCAGCTGATTATGGTCATCATACAAAACATGTTAAATCATTTTGCTAACTTCTTTGTGGTAATAATTTCAATGCTATATGGCAAAATTTATGTAGCACTGCCTAGAACAGAGAAAGTGCTTCTGCTGTACAGGGTATACATTAGGTGGTTTTGATTGTTATGGTATTGTAAGCTCAGCTGTGACATATGGTGCTGTCATATCCAAAAAGTGAATGAAGTGTTGGAGTGGATTTCTGAATTTCTCTTCATTGCTGATTCCAGATAGAAATGACTCCTTATTTTAGTCAAAATAATATATCTGGGTTTTGTCCACAAAATAAATTATTACACTGACTAAAAATTCCAACCTGCATTGTAGAAACTGTATGTGTCCATCCTTATGGATATCAGCTGAGTTTGGCCACATTGTCCGAAGAGCATTGCTAAGACTGAAAGAGATGTTAAATTCAACAGGAGCTGCTGCCTCCTTTATTCATTTCTGGATGGATAAGAGGAGTCTTTTTAATCTAATGGTATCTTTGGATTTGTTCCCAGTTCCACTTTCACTGGAATCAGGAATTTATATTTCCTTCCTCTGTCTGAACAGCCTTCAGAGTTCTGTGTGAGCTCTTTGTTAGGTATGGTACTCTTGGGTATCAGTGATCTGTTCTAAGACTTTTGCAAGTGTAATTTAGCTGTCTCTTTTCTGTTGCCACCAGATATGGCAACTCTTAAGGAATACTTAATTGGACCTGCAATTTTTAGGGGAAAATATATAAGGCATCTGTGTGGACCCACAGAACAGATTCCAGTCCAATTTTTTCATCTTACTTGGTTTTGAGGCTTTCATATTCTCATAGCCTATAAACAGATTGCATGCTCTTCCACGCTGCAGGCAATCCATTCAGTATCTCCATCTTCTTCATTCTCATTGTATAAACCAGGCTTTTTTCATTCTCTTGGAAAGGGCATTCCTCTTGTGGCTCATCTGTAATTGCCAACCTCATGACAGCAGACCAAATATTCACGAGTGTATGAGTGAGAACTGGCTTTCAGCACTAGCTGTAAATACGTATACTCAGTCCCTGCAGGGCAGATGAGTGGGCACCTACCAGCACTTCAGCCAATTAATAGAAGGCATAAATCTCATGCAAACAGCTGGAGCCATTCTTCAGTCTCCCACCTCAGGGGAACTCAGCTGCTGCCTTTTGCCAGGATCACCTCTGAGGCCTTTTTTCTCCTTTAAGATGTTAGGTGTTCCTCAGACTGTGGGTCCAGTGTAGTCCTTTTACAGGTTAATTATGCATCTTTGTACTTGTACACAGGAACCTGCTTCATGAAAACAGTACATGCATTTGAGCTAAAACAAGGTGGGAAGTGGGAAACACGTGCAGCTAGCTCTGCGTTTGGTACTACAAAGTGTTGCATGGAGTTGAGGCTCCTTCCCTAGATGTTGACGTATGGATTCAATATAATTTTGTTAAGTGAAATAACCACAAAAATCTAAAATAATCTTGCTTTCTTTTCAGATTTTATTACTATGTAAAGAGGCAAATTTCAGATTTAAACCAATCTCTGGAGACCAATATAGAAAAGAAAATGCATTCTTTCCAAATAACTTGCAAGATAAAGATGAAAACTGAACAACGAAGGACAAAAATACATTATTTTCTTGATTATGTGAAACTGAAACCCATTTATTTACAAATCCATGAATCAAAAAGTAGTATTGAGATTTTTATAAGCTTGCCTCATATAGCTCTATTCAGTGGCTCTGAAAATGCTGCTCTGCATGTTGGACTGCTGTGAGAGGGTACAGAGAAAGATTTCACAAGAACTGTCACTCTAAAAAGCTATAATGCTGGGTGTGGGTGTTTGCTCTACTGTAGAAACTTCCTTCTGTGACATTTATGTTCTGTGGAAGTCTTTATTGTTAGAAAATCCTGAAAAGTATTAATGACAATTAGGGCTAACAATGTCTGGTGTGTCAGCTTGTCACTTCAACTTGTTTGACTTCAGGACTGAGGAAACACAAAGGATAATCTCAGTTTTCTTCTTCCCATAATTTTTGCATGTTTCCTGAGTTTTTCAGCTTGTCCCCCTACACCCTACAGTCTCTCACGATTGTAATACCTATTCCTTTATTCTGCCTTAGACCTCAGATCTATCATCATTCTTAGCCTGTGTGCCTATGAATGATACAGTGGATTACAGTGTAGTGCTCTATAGCAAGGCTGTAGTATGATTAATACTTCCTCTGGTATCCATGCCAGTTTAAACTTTTCCTTAAATGGATTTGGCTGGGAAAAAAAAAATCCAGCTAAATACCCTAGAGTTGTTTTTAACTCGACTCAATACCTGAATGTGACTTACTGTGTGGCCACAGAAACGTTATCCTGGAACAACTGAAGGGGTGGAGTTGGGGAAAGAACAGCAATGAGGACCAGCAGTAGCCAAAAATGTTCATCAGTCTGCCTTCGGTCAGGTTGTCTACTGAACTGCAAATGTGACCTTTAGCCAGAGCAGGTGCAGTCAACAACTGTGTGTTCTAAGACCGATCTTCGTGCTGTATTTTCAGCTCTGGTATACTGACTTCATTTATAACCTCTTGCAAGTCATTTACCCTCAATTGTTTTAATCTGTGAAATTGCAATAATGAATTTCTCAATAGGGCATGGCTCTGGCAGTGCTTTTACCAGGGGAGATACTAATGTGAAGACAAAAAGAAATGCTACAGAAAATAATGAGCACTAGATATACTATAGAATTTACCAGATTGCATGGAGAGTCCCTGCAGGATGGTTAGTTGTATATTTTATGTAATGCTTTTGTCAGCTTCAGCAATTTCTACATCTCCCTCTCCTGACAGCTTATTTCTGCTTTGCCTGTATCCCACTGGCAGGCCAATTCAGTTGTCAGAAGAGAAAAAAGAATACTTTTTTCTTTTTTTTTTTTTTTTGGTGACATCATTACTTTTCAGCCGAATCAGTTACTTGACCTGGTTTACTGTAGAGCCTACAAACAGCTGTTACTGCAAAACTGAAAGCAACACAGAAACAGATATAGGCATTTGGGAACAAGAGCTGCATATGCTGCTGCTGCTGCTTCCAGAAAAGACATATCAAGAGCCATTGCCTCAGTGGCTGCTGAGTTTGAGAGCCAGACCCTTGAGCTACCTTGAACAGTTGTTCCTTAGAAAATCTGTTAAATTCTGCAGCAAGAGGAAAATAGTTGCCTAAAGGATCTTTCCTCTCCTTACTACTTCTTGTAACGCATCTTCTTTGGTAATTTCTGGTACTCAAAACAACGACTTAAGTGACTTACAGAGTCCACTGATGAGTGCTGTGCATGGTAATGTGATTGCAAAGAAGGAGTAGTCAGTATTACAGAGGAAATAATTTCTGAAAATAGTTCATCTAAAAATGTAAAACGTCTTTAAGTGAGTGATAAGGACTAGATCCGTGTAGGATTATAATCAGGCAATTTGAATTCCAATTTAAGTGAACTCTGGGTGATTGGCATGAAGAGGAAGTCAGATCATCTGCTGTCAGGCAGTGTGCAGCCTCTTTGGAAGCTTAAAATTGGTTAACGTAATAGTTCTAGAGCATACACTGTATTGTATATATCTGCTTTAATGAATATTTGATATAAAACTCTTGATAAATAGCTTCTCTAAAGAGACCTTATGCGAATTAAAAACCCTTATTTATTCTCTTTACCCTTAATATACTTTGTAATAAACTGTAAAGAACATTTTTATTTCTTTTGGTGCTATATGATTGTTAATGTTGATATTTCTGTGCAGCTGAACTAACTGAAGTATGAACTCAAGTCTGGGGAAGCCAGCCACAGAGTTAAAAGTATGTCACATATCTGTTCTTTCATCAAACTCCATCTTCAGCAAGAGTTTTTTCCATGAATATCCTGAAAAGCAGAATCACACCCTAATCTGTTATAACCTGCTTCTGTGCCTGTCACTGGCGCCAAATAAATTATGGTAAGATTGCCATAGACCTGCCAGTTTATTTTTAAAATGATTGGTCTCTAAGTAGCTGTAAATAAGACTAATCAAGATGGAGATTTTAAATCATCTTTTCATCCTTCAGTAGATTAAGCAATATGTCCATACTAAACTTGATCATTATCCAGAAATATTTAATTTATGGAGCACACATGACTGAACATTGAAACTGGGCCAAATACTGCAGTAATTGCTGGATAATCCTATGTTTTCTGGTTTGTCAGAGCTTCTCTAGAGACTGCAAATTCTGCTTGGTTTATTTAATCACTATGCAGTTGTCTTTTAGAAGCCTAGTACTTTCTAAATTATTACTGTGCTGTGTATATATGCAAACATTTACACTGCACCGTAATATTCAAATGGTGGACTGCATAAGCTAAACAGATGAGTTGAACTGTGATTTTCTCACATAGATGTAAACAATTTAATATGCAGATCTGCATATTAAAATTACTCATCTCCTACCATCTGTAGAAACTTTTTAACTATCATGTGTAAATATAACTGTGCATAGTTATATTTTAATACAACTTTTTACTATTATTTGTAAAATTTCCATAGAAATTAATTGGAAACAATGAACCATATATTGAACTTTGCTACAGTTACATCTGAAGAAATTAGCATACTCATACTACTATTACCTGATGGCTATATGTCAGGCTGTAGCTGCAGTGTGGTGCTTTGGAAGTTAATGATTTAGGTGTGGGTTGAGGAGAACACGGATCATATGGAATACTTCACGGTTGTATAAAACTTCATCTGAGAGTCTTCAAGAACTGTTTGTGGTTTTTTTCAAATAGCAGTCACATTTGTACAAGTCCTAAGAGCAATATAAATTTGGTTAGCTGTGGTAAACTCAAGTACATCTCAGTCATAGACTGGTTAAATTCAACTAATGTCCCTGCTATCACTTCTTTGGAAAAAAAAGTCAGCAGAATATATTGCCTTCAAATTACTAGCTGTGATCATCAGGTATGCTCCATTGGACCAATGGGAACCATTTACAGTTAATGAGGTAGAACCACTGTTTATGTTTCTTTTCACTGTAATGTAATTTTTTAGTGTATTGTGTGTTTTCCTAAAAAATAAACAAAATTAACTCTAAGCGTATCAGTCTGAATAAATTAAATGGCTGGCACCACAAATAGACCAAATCAATGCTCAATGTGTCGTGGTTTGGGCCCTCAAACCAGGACACCATGTTAGTTATGTGGCATCTTATTTCTTACAGATACTTTGGAACTCAAGCTCCTTCCATAGTAAGTACCGGCTTTTCTTTTGGCATTTTCTGTATTAAGGAGCCTCTCTTAAACCAGTGGGTCTGCTCATGTGAATACCTCTACCCACGTGTGATTATGCTATTACAACGTTTTAGAAGTAGTAGATCAGTTAAAAATGAGAAGCTAAAAAACATCCAAAACCCTAAATGAAAGTGACTGGAGGCAGTCACTAGACTTGCCAAATCCCCTTTATTTAGGGAGTTTCTCAGGCTTCAGTCAGGCGGCAGTGATGTCTACTGCAGAGCTCTTGCTGTGCCCTTTCTTTCTCTCCATATCAAACAGGTCCTGTAAAAAACAGAAGAGTATTTTAGGACATCTTTATCTGAAGAGCCGTTACAGGTCAGATAGTAAACTTTTAATTTGCCAGTACAATGTGCAGAACTAATAAGTGGCAGCTCTTCCTGTCATCAGGAGGGACTATTTGTTCTTGGTTTTGTACACAGCCGGATATATGTGCTTTATGGTGCTGAAATTTTCTGCCTTTCAACACATCCCAATCTGGTGGTGAAAAGTACTATTTTAGAATGTATCTGCTGCTTTCCAGGCAACAAGTAAGCTGCCAACTAGGAAGCTGCAAGAGACAGTTTTAGAGATAAAGGTCCTTGGCTTGTTTCTGAGATAACTTCAATACTGCAGCACGTAAAGTGCATTGTGTAAAAGTCCTTAGCCTTACATGGAGAATATATCTCTAAAGATACCTGTTTTGAAGCAGTGGTTTCAACTACAGTATGTAATGAACGCAGTAACAACAGTGGCAGCTTATTCCTCTTGTTAGATACTAAGCAGAGAAGTAACCCTACTGACTTCAGAATACTTATGCAAGTGAATATTTTCCTTTATACCAATTTCTTTATGTTACCACCAGCAGTCAGGCAGCTGTGGCAGCTTTTTATTCCTTGCTTGTGGGGTTTGCTGCTGTATCACATGGTTGCTAATAGTACTGTGTTTTTCTCTGTTACTGTAAAATGAAACACTAAGTAAGGGAACTATTGGGTACTGTGGGCTTACTTGTGCCTGCACGTGGAGTTCTAGCCACATTTTTGGGGTGGGCAGTTACAAACAAGAGTCAGACACAAGGAGAAAGGTGATATAATCTAAGTGGATTATATCATATGAGGAAAAATATATTTTCTATGCCATTATGAATGGTTATGAATGAAGCAAAATTGCATTTGCTAAATCTCAAAAGGGTCTGCAGTAATTTAGATGTAAACTGCAAAAAGTTGTGTTGAAAATTTAATCAGTGTAAGGGTACAGGACACAACATGTTAGATGTGGTATGCGGGATCTACATGTGGCCTTGATGTGAAGCCTCAAAATGAAGTGCAGGCTGACAATGATCACCAAGATGCAAATGTGAGTGACAGATTGACTTTTTCTTGAAATAGCCCTTTGTTCCTTCTCAAACACTAAGGAGAGTCTGTATCCTTACAGTAAAGAATATGGTAAGGATTTAGTCATGCATTTATATTTTTGCAATAAATTAGCTATTTCAAGTATGACAACTTTCATTAATGACTAGACTTACTATAATCTTCTTTAAGTAAAATGATATTTAGAAGTGTCTCTGTATGTGTCTGTGTGTTTGTGGTTTTAGATGTATTTATTTCTGAAACTTCAGACAACATATCAGAATACTGAATTGTTCTTGGCTAGGTGATTTATTTTCTTCTGGGTATCTACTTCTGTAATAGTTCTTCAAGTTGTTTCCAAATTCCAGTAACATCAAGAATTTGCACGTAGCCCAACATTATGAAAAATTTCAGCATATTCAGTTCAACTTCCTTATATTATGTTAGTTTGTGATATTTCTTTCAGTTTTGTTCTCGTTTTCTATGTGAATTTCCCTCAACAGATCAAATTTAAATAGCTCAAAGAATAAATAATTTCATTTTACTGAAACTGTTCATTGTTATGATGATATTCCTTGTCTCTTCAGTGGAGCAGAAGTACATTGATAATGTATTCAGGGCTTTATCTAGTTATGTCTTGAAAAGATGCAAGGACGGGGACCATTCAACCTCTTTGGATAACCTGTTTCACTCCCTGACTAATTTCATGCTGAAATAGTTCTTCATATCCTGTCTGAAAATCTCTTGTTTCAGCTTATGTCAGTTGTGTCTCATCCCCCCACCATATAGCATTGTGAATAGCTAGACTCCGTAACCTCCCTATGGGTCCTGAAGCGTGTAGTTGTTGATGTCACCCCCGAGCTGTCTCTTATTCTGGCTGAAGGAGTCCAGTTCCCTCAGCCTGTACTGCAGGTGGGTGTTCCAGCCTCTGACAAGCTTGGTGGCCCTCCCCTGGATTCACTGCTGTTTATCAGTGTCTTTCCTATACTGGAACAGCCAAAAGTGGACATCAAGTCTAGAAGTGCTGAGCAGAGGGGGACAATCCTTTCAAATTATATACTGACTGTGTACTCCTGTGATTCAGGTGGGGGTACTGTTGGCCTGCTTTGCTGTCAGGACACGGTGCTGGATTATGCCCAGCTTGCTGTCTGCCAAGACCCCCAGGTTGTTTTCAGCAGAGCTGCTCCCCAGTCAGTCAGTATCCAGCCTGCATCATTACAGTGGGTTCTTTCTTCCCAAGTGCAGGACTCATCCGTGTTAAATTTCATAAAGTTCCTCTTGACCCATTCTTCCAGCCTGTCTAGGTCCCTCTGAATGGCAGCTCTACCATCAAGTACATTGATTACCTCCCACAGTTTGGTCACACCTGCAAACTTGACAAGAGCACACTTGGTCACCTCTTCCAGGTCCTTGATAAAGATGTCAAACAGGACAGATCTCAGTACTACATATCTGGTTATTTTATCGTAACAGGCAGTCAGGCTGGTCAGCCATGATTTACCCTTCATAAATCTACGCTGACTGTTCCTGATCGTCATCTTCTGGTGCCCAGAAATGTGTTCAGGGAGGACTTGCTCAGGGAGTTTCCTTGAGACTATATCAGGCTGATATAGTCAGCCTGACCTTTTTGGCCTTTTTTTGAAGGTGGATGCAACATTTTGCCATTTTTCAGTTGTGAGCAACCTCCTGTGATGTCCACGACCTTTCTGAGATGACAGGCCTTGCAAGAGCAGTGGACAGTTTGCTCAGCACCCTTTGATGCAGCCTCTTGGGTCCCGTGGACTTGTCTGGGTGAAGTTCTCTCAAGCATTTCTGAATGTGTCAGCTGTTTCTGTAAGAGAGCCATACTTAACAATTACATGTATTTCTAGGTCTCTGTACATGTTATTCACTCCATTGAGTGTTGGTTGACCTCTTCCACTTTAAGCAGTTTTGTTTCCTTTCAAAATACCGTGCCAAATCACCTTCCAGGTCAATGTAATGTTTGTTTAGCTGAAATTCAATTACATCACTTCCTCTACAGAGTCTTTCTGGAATTTAATGGTCATGATAAGAAAGTCATGTATGGTATTGGTGGTGGCATCTCACGATTATGATAAAGCATATAATTGTTTAAGTACAAGTAATTCTCTGATTATGTTTATTTACAATGCTGTTGATGATCTCAGCAGATGACCCTGAAGTTATAGACAGTGAAGACAGTGGACATTCATTACTATATTTCTAAATTAGATAAGAAAATTAATAAAAAAAAAGGCATGCCTTCCCAGTCTTGGTGTTCACTGTTTAAAAAAAAATAAGTATAGTGTAGAATAAAATATTATATTATAAAGTCAGAGGTATCATTAACATATAATAAATACACATTAAGTGGACATGCTAATCATATTTTAAACATTGCATATTTTAGAAATTCTTCATTCTTTTTCCTGAATGACAAAACATTGATTTCAAGCTAAGTAAAAAATTACAATTTATGTCATATTTTGTAATAAAGCAAAGCCAGTAATGCATAATAATGCTTTCAAAACACTGACATTTTACTTGCAAGTCAGAGCCAGAGTTACATTTTTTCATTATATTCGTAGGAATAAGTGCCCCAATTTTAATTACGCCTGAGCAAACTTGAACTGTTTTAAATGTGAGTGAGATCTTTCCTGCTTAGAGCATGTATGCGACTTCTGCTTTTTGGTCATTGATTCATAGGCTGTGAATGTACACTAGCTTCCCAGTCTTCTGCTGGTAAATTTTTATAATATTTTAAGAAATGCTATAAGCACTACAGTAAATTCGAGGAAGGAATCCACACGTTGAGAAAATGCAGTGATGGGGCATTGGGTGCTTATATGAGGGATCGTTTTTGCCACTTATATGTGTTCTTTCTGTTACCTCATCCAGAAGGCTGACATAATCTTCTGGCAAAGACCACTCAGATGTCTTGTCTTTCCTACTGTATATCCACGCCTCTCTTCTTCCTAATTTTTGATAGTTATGACACACTGTCTAGCTTTAGAGGTTATGGAAGGCTATCATACTGTCAAGCTGGAGTTTCGATATTTATTCAGTGTGAACAGCTTGGTGTTATTAGATGCCACCATGTGGCTGCATTACTGCTTCTGCTTTCCAGCAAGAAGACCTGGGTCTTTTTGACTTACCAGCCATACAGATGAGAAAAGTGTTTGTATAGGCAGGCAGTGTGTCTCATTTGGGCTGTTTACTTGTGTCTGTCGACTTTCAGATGCAATTGCACCTGCTTGCTGAGATGCTTTCCTCCACTGTGCTCCAGTGATAACTTATGTTACTCTGTTTGATAGCTCGCTCAGGTAATGAAGTGCTCCCACAGATCGTGCCAGTCCTTGCTGGGAAAGGCATTGAACAATTCTTTATAGCTAAGACTAATGTTGACTGTGCTAGAGCTTTTCCTCTGCTCCACCAAAATGGTTTTCAGATAAAAGATTAGTGGAAGTTGGCAGGAAAGCAGAGAACTGTATGTGTGGATATTCAGTTAATCCTTCCTTTGTACATTACACTGCAGTAGTCTATCCTGAATTACAGCTGCCACATATCAACTAACTTGCCTGAGGCTTCTTTGAAATTTCTTGTCTTTTCAAGTCTTAACTAACTTGGCTAGTGTTGTGTTACCTGTAGTCTTGTAACTTTACTTTTTTTATCCTTTTCCAGATCTATAGTAAACATGTTAATAGATTTTCTAGATTTTTTGCTTGACTTTATTGACTCTAGTTACTTAGACCTGGAGACAGTTCATAGCTATCTATTTTAATTGGTTTTCCTATGTACATGTAAAAGAAGAATAAAGAAAAAAATACATTTGCAGGTATATATCTCAGAATAAGAAATAGACAAATATGCTGCCTTCAAACTTGTTATACTTTGAAAATTGCTAATTTATAGTGCTTTTCTTAAAAAAAAAATACAATTCAAGTCGTGTTGATATTTATTGTATTTGATTTGACACTCAATATGTTTTGCCTACTCAGGGGAAATAGTGTAAGAGCTCATAAATGCTAAAAGGGGGTGATAATAGCGCTCTCCACTGTGGGTTCCTACAGTTTGTGTCTGGTGGTTGTTGGTTCTCTCCATGAGCAGTTTCAGGACACAAGCTGTCAGAAAGCTTACCCAGTCAAAAACCTGAAAAGTTTTTTTCCAAGTTAATGATTTTTTTATAAGCTCATGAAAGTGTTTGCCAAAGTGAGAGAGGGGTAGGTCTGCACAGCTCTGGGGAAGAAGGAGAGGATGAAGCAGCAAGCTTTCTCCTGTGTGGTGTCACTACACCATTATGTTGGTTCAACTGTTTATGAAATCTGAACTTCAAAACTGTCACAGAAGATGAGTCAGAGATCACTCAGATCTGATCTACTAGTTAGTTTATTGAGTTTTAATCAGTAATTTTAGGTATGTGAATTATTTAATAAGTAGAGCTGGATTGGTGGTCAACACACTACTATTTCCTACACTTAAAGTTAGTATGGGATAGAAAGATTATTGTGTAAGCTTGCTGTACGTATCTTAAATGTTACATGCACAGAAAAAATGTCAGTCACCAACCCATTGATGTCTGGTGTCAGGTAGGGGATCTCTCAGCCTCAAGGGGTAACCTTGAGAGGCGTCCCTACTCAAGGGAAGATCACCACCATGCAGCCAGCTGCTATGGAGGGAAAGCTCAACTGCCCTGATGGCTGCAGATATGTATAGTGTAAAGTGGTTGATTTATAGTCAGATTTTCTGCTGTGTTTATGCAGTTTTGGCCGCTTATCAGCCCGGTCTCCAGCCAAACCGTTTTTTTGGGTTTGGTGCTGAGTTCTCACTGATAACCTTACACAACAGGATTAACTTCGTTTGGGCCTGCTTGCTGAGCATCTGCCTGGACCAAAGTTCAGTTCATTCAAACAGGAGGAGTGCATCCATCACACTGTTCTGAGCTTGATTTGGGCTTAAATTCAACCTGAAAGCCAGAGCTCATGTCCTCTTAATTGAATTACGAAGATTTGGCACCTTTTTGGTGTAGCTCTGTAGAACGTAAAATTCTTCAAAAGTGTTTATTACTACTTTTTTTCTCTTTTTAAAAAGTTTTCACAATCTAGTAGAGTAATAATCCTTTGTATTTTTGTCCTCTGTCTCTTTTCTCCAGTCGAGGCCTCTTGCCCTGCAGGACATTTTGTGAGGCAGCAAAAGAAGGCTGTGAACCAGTCCTGGCTATGGTAAATGCTTCTTGGCCAGAATTCCTGAAGTGCTCTCAATTCCAAAACAAAACTGAAAATGACACTACTACGAGGGTATGCTTCTCACCACACCAAGAAAAAGGAAAGCAGTGTATGTTTCCATTCTTAACTGTTACACTATGTTCGTGAGTTCATATTTAATAATGTATTTTTTATGTGTAGGGCAAGCTCTGGAATGAAATTATTATTTCTGGTTGTGTTATTATATTCCTTCACATTACTGTGATAAAGTCTGGTTGTCAGTTGGTTATAGTTTTGCTGTGCTTTAATTGTTTAGGCTGAATTTTTTTCAGACTTGTATTGATTTGAGGCTTTTTTGTTTTGCATCAAAAATTCTGAGCTATTTCAAGGAAAGAAGGTAGGAGAAAAGTAATATGCCCTTTATAAATGTTTTGCTGACTTTTTCTTTGCTGAGCTCTAGTAAATACAGGATTGTCATGTGGAGCAGGAACCTGATACGCAGGCTAAATTTCAAGTGTATCTCCTTCCTTGCTGTAAAAATGAGCCCAGAACTGATGGAGAGGTAAACTTTTCAAAAATCATGGTTTGTATACATCACATCATAGAATCATAGAATCATTTATGTTGGAAAAGACCTTTAACATCATCGAGTCCATCTGTTAACCTAACAATGCCAAGTCCACCACTAAACCATGCACTACATCTACATGTGTTTTAAATTCCTCCAGGGATGATGACTCCACCACTTCCCTGGGCAACATGTTCCATGCTTGACAACCCTTTTGGTGAAGAAATTTTTCCTAATATCCAATCTAAACCTCCCCTGGCATAACTTGAGGCTGTTTCCTGTTGTCCTAACACTTGTTACTTGGAGGAAGAGACTGACCCCCACCTCACTACAGCCTCTACAGGTGGTTGTAGAGAGTGATAAGGTCTCCCCTCAGCCTCCTTTTCTCCAGACTAAACAACCCTAGTTCCCTCAGCTGCTCCTCATAAGACTTGTGCTCTAGACCCCTCACCAGCTTTGTTGCCCTTCTCTGAACACACTCCAGCACCTCAATATCTTTCTTGTGGTGAGGAGCCCAAAACTGAACACAGTACTCAAGGTGGGGCCTCACTAGTGCCAAATACAGGGAGACGATCACTGCGCTAGTCCTGCTGGCCACGCTATTTCTGATACAGGCCAGGATGCTGTTGGCCTTCTTGGCCACCTGGGCACACTGCTGGCTCATACTCAGCCAGATGTCGACCAACATCCCCAGGTTGTTTTCTGCCAGGCAGCTTTCCAGCCCCTGTCTAAATACAGGGCATTTCCGTCTCCTCAGAGCTGCTGCTCTGTTGTCTAGATCCATATATCTGTCTGGTTGTGAACTGCATAGGTGAGATCGGACCTGAATGCAGCAAGCCTGACTCTTTTTTCTCATTGACCCCATTGCTGGAATTCTCTTGCTGGCATCTGAGACTACTGTCAATATGCATCATCCTATGAGCCTAAGCGACAGAGGCTTGTACGGTCCATCTGTGGGTTCTAACTTTGTTAATGACTTCTGGGTGACAATAAACAAGAAAAAATGATATGATGAAAATAGTTTTTCAACTTTTTTTAAAAAACCTAGAAGTTATACACTCAAAACTACCTTAAAGATCAGTGATGTTATACAGTGTGTCTTTGAATGTTAGATAATGCTACAATTAAGATTGTTTGTATATCCTGGGCTATCTTTTTGTGCTTTCTGAATATGCATAATGATATAGCCTTAAATTATTGGATCAAGTCTTTTTACCAGTTGGATTCTCTCCATCTGTTAGGGCATGTTTTGAAGGGTCATGAAGTAAAGGAGGCTATCTTCCATACCTACCTTCATCCGTGGGAATATTTGTAATGGTTGAGGTGGTGGAATATACAGAGGGATTGTGTCTTGTTAAGGCAGCTGAATACTTTCCAGGAAAACTGAACGGTATCCACAAGTCTTTTGTAGGGTTGCCATGGGTTTTTGGGCAAGTTACTGTATTGAAAGCCACTGGGAGCTGTGTTTTAACCATATCATATAAATATATCCTAAATATGCTCTAATAGATCTCTCCAAACGGGAACAATAAGCTAGTAATTATAAAAACATATTTTTTTTCCATACCTCAACTTCCCTTTGTAAAATGAGAATAAAACTGTCATTTTGGCTCACAAGGATGTTGTAACCATATGTGTGTCGATGCCTTTGTTGTCATAGTAATGAGCATCATTGAAATTAGATGTACAATAATTTTGTCTTTGTGGCAGGTTCAAATAATAAATAAGGTAAGAGGCCATAGCATAAATATGTAAGTATAAAGAGTTGTGCATTGAACAATGAGAGTAACTAGCAATAAGCAATGAATGACTAGCATAGTATTAATTGAGCATGCTCCTAATGGGCACAGAATGAGGTAGAATTCTGAGAAAGTAACCCAGAGACCTGGGTTTCATGCACATGTGGTACACAGACTGAATACAAGGTTTGATACAAATAGGCTTATTAAATTTTGACAAACTATAGCTGTCTGAAATGTTCAAAAGCCTTACCAAATCTAGATAGCTGAACTTTTAGATCAAGCAAGAAAAGATTGCTGACTTCTGAAACTTTCAAGTTTCAGAATATCTTCTGGCTAAAATCATATATTTAATACTGCTAGAGAAGAAGTTTATTAGAATAGTGCCTGGTTGATGATTTTTCCATAATCTGTATGGCAGGATTTATACCTATCTGGTTGTGAACTGCATAAATTACAGAGAAGTACATAGTGGAAGCATGCTGTTTCTCACTAGAGGAAAATATTTAGAGCCAGTTGTGAGATTCACTGCCCCTGCCTGGCAGACTGTTTATTGGAAGTTTTGACATCGTGTTGTATAAAACAAAAGGCATTTTTAATTCATTTTTTCACGAACTATTGTGCATGATACTTGGAGATGAATAGTTTCCATGTAGAATGATAGACTATAGGGAATATTTTGACTTTTTTTATTTAAAAGAATGGTTCTAATGTGATTATGACTGAAAAAGGTGAGAGTCCAGGTTCACTACGCTGTTTCTTCTACAGAAATAGATTATGCTGTAGTTGAATATTTCTTTCTAAAATTTGTATATTTGAAAGAATTTACTTCTCTGAACACAGTAGAACCAAACAGCAGGGGTCAGTTCACTGTTCCAATCCCTTTTTACTTAGTGCTCAGCCCATAGCACTCTTCATGTTCTTCTCGGGACTCAGTTCCTGGAAATTCCAAGAGCATGTTCTTGGCATATGGCTGCTTATGTCTCAACTTTGTGGTTTCTTTTGGGGCCTAATCACAGAATTTTCAGAGTTGGAAGGGACCTCTAGAGATCATCTAGTCCAACTCCCCTGCTGATGCAGGAATGCCTAGAGGACATTACTCAGGACTGCATCCAGGCAGGTCTTGAAAATCTCCAGAGAAGGGCACTCCACAACCTCCCTGGGCAGCCTGGTCCACTGCTCTGTCACCCTCACCGTAAAGAAGTTTTTTGTTATGTTTCAGTGGAACCTCCTGTGTTCCAACTTGTGCCCGTTGCCCCTTGTCCTGTCACTGAGAACCACTGAAAAGAGTTTGGCTCCATCCTCTTTCAACCCACCCATTAGATACTTAGAAGCAAGAATAAGGTCTCCCCTCAGCCTCCTCTTCTCCGGGCTAAAGAGTCCCAGCTCTCTCAGCCTTTCCTCCTAAGGGAGGTGCTCCAATCCCCCAGTCATCTTTGTTGCCCTATGCTGGACTCTCTCCAGTAGTTCCCTGTCCCGCTTGAGCTGGGGAGTCCAGAACTGGACACAGTATTCCAGTTGTGGCCTCACCAGTGCCGAGTAGAGGGGGAGAATGACTATCTACCAGGACCCCCAGATCCTTCTCCTCAGAACTGCTTTCCAGCAGGTCCACCCCTAGCCTATATTGGTGCCTAGCATTCTTCCTCCCCAGGTGCAGGACCCTACACTTGCTCTCCAACTTGACACTGCTCCATTAATCACAACCCTCTGAGATCTGTCACACAGCCAGCTCTCAATCCACCTCGCTGTCTCCTTGTCTAGCCCACACTTCCTCAGCTTCCTAATGAGGATGTTATGGGAGACAGTGTCAGAAGCCTTGCTGAAGTCAAGGTAGATGACATCTACTGCTCTCCCCTCATCCAGCCAACCAGTTATAACATCATAGAAGGATATCAGATTGGTCAAGCATGATTTACCCTTGGTAAATCCGTGTTGACCACTTCCAGTAACTTCCTGTTCTTCAACGTGATTGGAGATGACATCCAGAACAAGTTGCTCCATAACCTTCCCAGGGACAGAGGTGAGACTAACCGGCCTGTAGTTCCCTGGGTCAGTCTGGCCTCCAGATTATGTGCAGTGAAACCCTCCCTGCCCACATATATGCCTTGCATATAATTTGTTTTGTGTGATGATGTAATTCTCTTTTGGGGCTTTAGTTATTTTTTTGTATTTATATTAAAAAAAAAAAGGTGTGGCTGCTATGCCTGCTTGTTTTAGCACAGTATCACCCAATCCAAAACAAATTTTTCTCTTGATTGTTTTTTGTCTGATTGTGACTACTCATTATCCTCCACATTTTCTGAATTGAAAATTATCACTCCTCCAAAAAATCCTTGAACCTCACATGCCTTTCCAAGCTCTCTTGGACAATGTGTTCTTGACATTCTATTTAGAATCCAGGGCATTTATCCTGGGGACAATTACCAGCTTTCCTGAAAAAGGTTTATTAGTTAGAATTGGGATTATCTAGTGGATATATACTTGTTCATGTGTCACTGCTGATATTTATCTCTTTGTCTAGATTTTTTCTCCACAGGCTTTGCAAATTGAGTGCACGTTTCCACTATGGAGAAACTGTTATGACATACGTTCCTGATGTGACCGCAGATGTACTGAATGTACTGGAAAATCTGGGCCATGTGCCGTTAGGGTAAAACCATCTGAGTGTACAAATGAGTTGCAGAGAAAAAGGTGCAGTTCTGTAGACAGAGCTGCATCAGTCAGGTTGACATCGTTTCACACAAATGACAAGTGAATACCCAGTAGGTGAAAATCAGCTACTCTGAAAATAGTTTTAGGAATCCAGCTGTTGAGATTTAAGATAGATGGTTGAACTGGTTTCACAGTTCTAATAAGTTGTGAGCATGTAAGGGAGTGAGGGGGAAGCATCATCAGTCATTCATTCTGCATGAATCCAATAATGTATTCTAGGGGGGAGAAATCTCAGAAACCTTCCTGGGGGCTGCTATACATATGCCTACTCACAGAAATATTCCAGCTCCGTTTTTCTTTCTTTCAGCTGTCACTGTGTTTTTCTGTTATTTTATTTGCTTTGACCAGCTAACATAGCTGATGCTCTTAAAACTGTAAAGAAAAAAACCACAGTAGCTTGAATGAGAAGTAAAGCAACACAATGAGCTGACTTACATGAATATAGAGCTCTCACAAGAGCCCTGATACTATTTTTTCAGTTAATTTGAATGGTACAATGCTTTTAAAAGCAGCAGTGAATATGATGCTTCTGCTCTTTATACAGCGAAACTGTGTAAATGACAGTATGGAACTGTGAATGTTCACTTTTGTATTATTACCAAAGAGGCATTATGAATATCTGTTTCTGTTAAAAAATGATGCAGGAGGCCTGAACTGCACTTCATAGCCATGAGATTTGTAATAAATAATACTATTTGTTATATAAAAGACATAGTATATTAGAATTTAAATATAGAATATAAACTCTATTGCATTGTTATGTTGGATATTATTTATGCTGTTAGTTCTTAAATGTGAAAAAAAAAAAGACAAAAACCAATCAGACCTTTTTTCTGGTGAAAAACTGTTTTTAAATAGCTGTCAGTTGTGCCAAATTATGAAAATATTTTTCATATAATTTTTTCCAAGAACAAATTTACAGTTTTGTCTTAGGATATTCTATCTCTCCACAGAATTTTTTTGCAGTGTTTCAAGTAGCGAAAGTTAAATACATGAAAGTATATTTTTTTTGAGTACCTTTTATTGCAAATCCTCCTGTGATCACAGATTCATTCCTATTAGAGTGAATGTTATGGATTTTAGTCCTGACTCAGATTTAATGGAGGCATTAACTTACTTTTTTTCCTTTATGTTAATTGCATAAGAAATATTGCTCTTTTCTTTGGTGTTTTGTGTTTTTTTTTCTTTTTTTTTTTTCTGAACAATGTAAGAAAGGGACTTTTCATGCTGTAGTGGTTTCTGGGGCAACAAGAAAGCCCACACCATACAAAGGTATGTCAGTGACAAAAGGAAGACTAGGGAAAATGTGGGCCCACTCAGGAAGGAAGCGGCAGACCTTGTCACCCGGGACATGGAGAAGGCTGAGGTACTCAATGACTTTTTTTGCCTCAGTCTTCACTGGTAAAGGCTCTAACCACACCGCCCAAGTTGCAGAAGGCAAAGGCAGGGACGGGGAGAATGAGGTACCACCCACTGTAGGGGAAGACTAGGTCCGAGACCAGCTGAGGAACCTGAGCGTACGCAAGTCCACAGGACCTGATGAGATTCATCTGCTAATCCTAAGGGAACTGTCGGATGAAGTTGCCAAGACACTATCCATCATATTTGAGAAGTCATGGCAGTCTGGTGAAGTTCCCACTGACTGGAAAAGGGGAAACATAACCCCCATTTTTAAAAAGAGTAAAAAAGAAGACCTGGGGGACTGCAGGCCAGTCAGTCTCACCTCTGTGCCCAGCAAGATCGTGGAGCAGATCCTCTGGAAACTCTGCTAAAGCACATGGAAAATAAGGAGGTGATTGGTGACAGCCAACATGGCTTCACAAAGGGCAAATCGTGCCTGACAAATGTGGTGGCCTTCTACAACAGTGTTACAGCATTGGTGGGTAAGGGGAGAGCAACAGACGTCATCTACCTGGACTTATGCAAAGCCTTTGACACTGTCCCACACAACATCCCTGTCTCTAAATTAGAGACACATGGATTTGACCGATGGACCAGTCGGTGGATAAGGAACTGGCTGGACGGTCGCACTCAAAGAGTTGCAGTCGACGGCTCGACGTCCAAGTGGTGTGCAGTGACAAGTGGTGTTCCTCAGGGGTTGCTACTGGGACTGGTATTATTTAACATCTTTGTTGGCAACATGGACAGTGGGGTTGAGTGCACCTTCAGCAAGTTTGCCAACGACACCAAGCTGTGTGGTGTGGTTGACACACAGGAGGGAAGGGATGCCATCTAGAAGGACCTGGACAGGCTTGAGAGGTAGACCTGTGTGAACCTCATGAAGTTCAATAAAATCAAGTGCAAGGTCCTGCATGTGGGTTGGGGCAATCCCAAGCACAAATACTAGTTGGACGGAGAACAGCTTGAGAGCAGCCCTGAGAATAAGGACTTGGGGGTGTTGGTGGATGAGAAGCTCGATATGAGCTGGCAATGTGCACTCACAGCCCAGAAGGCCAATGGCATCCTGGGCTGCATGAAAAGAAGCGTGGCCAGCAGGTTGAGGGAGGTGATTCTGCCCCTCTACTCCGCTCTTATGAAACCCCACCTGCAGTACTGTGTCCAGCTGTGGGACCCCCAATGTGAGAAGGACATGGACCTGTTGGAGCAAGTCCAGAGGAGGGCCACAAAGATGATCAGAGGGCTGGAGCACCTCTCCTATGAAGACAGGCTGAGAGAGCTGGGTTGTTCAGCCTGGAGAAGAGAAGGCTCCAGGGAGACCTTATAGCAGCCTTTCAGTACCTAAAGGGGGCCTACAGGAAAGATGGGGACTCTTTATCAGGGAGAGTAGTGGTAGGATGAGGGGTAACAGTTTTAAACTGGAAGAGGATAGATTTAGATTAGATCTCAGGAAGAAATTCTTCACTGTGAGGGTGGTGAGGCACTGGCACAGGTTGCCCAGGGAAGCTGTGGATGCCCCATCCCTGGAGGTGTTCAAGGCCAGGTTGGATGGGGCTTTGAGCAACCAGGTCTAGTGGAAGGTGTCCCTGCCCATGGCAGGGGGTTGGAACTAGATGATCTTTAAGGTCTCTTCCAACCCAAACCATTCTATGATTCTGTTCTATGGGTGTTCTAATAATTCCTATATACTGTGAATGCATATGCGTTCCTATTAGCAGTTAAACTTTAAATCTGTAAGAAGGAATGAATAAAAAAAGGAATTATGAAAAGGAATGGAAGTAAGTATGCGTGTAAGTAACACATGACATTATAAGTAGCATTAAATTGTAAGTAACAGAACTTCTCTGTTCTGTAAGACAAATCTTTGTAAACTTTTTATTTGCTAGTTATTGCAGCAGTTTTTCAGTTGGATACAGTATTTTAATTAGTTTTTTCTTGTTATAAAAGTTATAGTAGTTGGTGTCCAGGGAAACCATTGCTGATAACCCAGGTCCCTTCTTGGTAAAAACACAGAAATTAATTATTGTACATGTTGATAAATGCCCTGCAATATTCAAGGGCATGAAAGGGCTAAATGCACGTATAATTGCAGTGAGCTCTTTCAGCTGTTTGAAGATGCAATCACAGGAGCTATTAGCCTGTTTTAAGATGGGTAAGAAGCATTTAATTGGAGCACCACATTAAGAATAGTAGCAATAGTCATTAACAGTTAATGTATAACATTTTAAGATACTGTAAAAAACAGATATTTAATAGATGTTTTAACACCGCAGCTATAGACTTTAGCAGTACTTGTCTCTTATAATAGCATTGCCTTTATCCAAGTTTAGCTTTGAGTTTTGCAGAAACTCAGCCAAACTGTTCAATCTTTCTTCTAGTGGCTGTCATCATACGTTATCTTGTCCTGCATAAGCTGCAATAGTGGAAGCAATACAGGAAATAGTCAAGAGAATTAATGTAATGTACACAAGGAAACTACTTATTTTCTTAAACAAATATCCTTAACTAATGCAGATCTTGTTTTGTTTTGTTCCAAGAATAAGACACCACTAAAAATTGTTCTATGGTGCCCAGTTTATCTTCCAGGATTTTTCACACTGGTATTAATTTAGAGAATTGTCTTTGAGGAATACCTTTGAGCAGACACTCAAAGGCAGTATCTTGTTACAACCAGGTATTTATTTTTCTCTTGGCAATGTGAAGCTGATTATACACATCCAATACTGAATTTATTTGAGAAAGCTTTTAAAATCAGGAAGACATTATCTTTCCTTTGTGCCCTTGCATTCACTTAATGCAGTTAAAAGAAGAGAGGGATAATCTGTGTATGTGTAACATTGATACTGACCAGCTGCAAAAACAGCAATAGTGGAATAATTTTTTGAGGGAGACAAAATGTTTTTCAGGAGCGTGGTGGTGTTTCATGTGAGGAGACATTCACAGTTGAAAAAACTATTTCTCCCAAGCACTCATTCTTTACCTCTGTTGACTCTGCATTATATTTTATTATGTCCTTTGATTTTGTTTTTAATCCCATTCTGCCTCCCCCACCGTTTATCTCTGCTTGCCTTCCTGTTCTTTGCCTGTTTCTTTTCCAACTTGGAGTTTCCTATGTGGCCTTTTTAGGCCACTTCACTTGAGTAGAAGAGAAAGGTCTTTTGTGTTCTTTCTCCCACAGTGTTTTGGATCATCAAGAAATAGAGAAATGAACAGTTTCTTGAGGGGAAGGAGTTGCCAGCTTTCCTAATTCTGAGATCGTGATCCTAGTATCAAAACTTTATAGAATTGACAGCTACAAGATGCATATGCTGTACCACAGAGTACATATGGTATAGGGATCAGATGATGAAAATTTTCAGGCAAGAGAATACAGGGATTCCTCTGTGTCCCACTGTGCTATTGTGGCTGTATTGAGTCAGATGAAAAGTCCATCTTTCTTGTAATGCTGACTCCAAAAGCTGCCAAAATCAAATGCCCAGAGAAGAATAGGAGAGCAAGGCAAGACTATGTGGCAATACTTTTCCAAAATACTCCTGCCTTGTCCATCTGTTTGAGATTCAAGGACTTTTCTGTAATTTGTGACCCACCGTAGATTTTTCTTCTATTAATTTGTCCCTTTGTTTCATGAATCTATGTACATTTTAGCATCCATAGTATCCTGTTGCAAAGTGTTACAGCTTATCTATGCATTGTATGATGAATACCACCTTTTGGTTGTTTTAAAGGCAATTTTACTTCATACCTCCTAGTTCTTTCATAGCATCAGACAGTGAATGTTGTCTCATCTTCACTTAAAAAAAAAATCAGCAGCACTTTTTGTGGTCATATGATGGCAGAATAACATGTGTATTTCAGTCTGTGTTACCTGCAGCTTTCCAGGGACCTGCCCACATAATCTTCTATCAATGGCATTCCAGTAAGCTAGCTGGGAAGTACAGCACATAAAAGGTGTTGGCTCCTCAGAGACACTTTTGATAGTACACCAGACACAGGTAAAATAAAGCACTTTTTGACGCCAATGGTGTTTAGTCAGGGATTGTGGAAGCTTTTCCAGATTGTAAAGCTTTCTGGGAAAGGTCTGAAACAAGCAAGTTTCTCTATCAGCAAGGATTGCTTCCATTTTCTTTGAGTTCCTTTTACCTAACGTTGTTTGTTTCTGAGGAGTTTGGGTATGTGAATATTTGCATTATTATATTAATAAACGTGTGAATTATTGACAAAGGTATGAATAATTAACATTTCCCAGCACATCTCTTTATAATGACACCTTTAAAATTTTTAATAATTTTAGCAAATTTGAGTGGTATGGTGCATAATTTTTTATTTCTGACATCTATTTCAGGCTTTATTTCTTCTGCTTTGTTTCAAACAGTCTCAGTATTTCTCAGTATGCAGCTGTTTGCCTGTGTTCAAGAAAGTCTTATAAATGGTTGCGTATCTAAATCCTCTGGGTTTCAGATCAAATATTGAAATTCAACATTCAACAGAAGTGTTTATTTTAAAGCATAAGACAAGGGTTTTGTAATTTCCATTAAAATCTGATCTTTGGAGGTATGATCGAATTGTCAACCTTCTGAAAACCTCTTCTTGCACAAGCTCAGTAGAAAGCAGAAATTACATTCATTGGAGGTACTGTTCACAGTGTGTGTGCTCTCCTTGCCCTTAACACTGCACTGGCTGGACCAAACATATCCAGTCATCAGGTATTAGGAGACTGCAAGAGGTGAGATTAATTTTTCTTAAAGTTCCTTCTGATTACTGCTGGGTGCTAAAACTGAGCAAAGGAAAACTGATTCCATTCTTCCTCTTGTTTGCATATAACATACAAGATAAATAGGAAGATGCTCACTTTAAGTAAGAAGAAATGGAGAAGTGGATTGGGATGGAAATCAGAATGGATAGGAGCAGAATAGGACAGAGATGTATTAGGAAGGGAGAGTCAGAATGATTTATAAGTGCTTGAACACACTTCCTTTCACAGCCCAGAAATGAATATGGGACTCCATAATCTTTGCTCTTCTGATCTGTAGGAAAAATGGTCAGATAAATATCTTTCCTGTTTTTTACCTTTGTTCTTCCAGGCCAAATTGGCATATTCACACAGAAGGTAGAAGTCTGTTATTGTTGCTTTCTTAGTTCCAGTGAAGATCTCTACTAATGGCAGAGATCTGTAAGAAAATCAAAATAGTTCCTTTAATGGTTCTTTTTGATCTATTTGTGCCGTTTTCTTTTTTGAACATGCAGGAAATTGCATAAAATCCCAAGTTAGAAGAATGCAAGATTTCCAAGTCTGTTAAAGTTGCCTTTCTAACCTCCAACAGCCTTTCTTGTATGATGAATTACAGCTTTTGATTATGTTATCATACTCTATTTTTACCTGATCCCATCATCTGTGGTATAAACACTGGTCTACAGGGAACTAGAGCCCATACTGAGGAAAGCTATTGTTTCTAGGCCCCTCTGTAAAGACTTACTGATGGTAGCAATTGGAAAGTGCAATGCATAAGGCAGGGAAATGGAGAAACAAAAAGATCAGCTCATAATAAAGAAAATGGGATCTTATAATATAGAATGAGATTCTTTTCCTGTCACTGTTGCAGAGACCATGTGTAATGTTGAGCAAGGTACTGGAATCAAAATTTTCTCAACAATTCTTTGCATACCTCCGATTAACTGGGCTCTTCATTTGTCTAGCTGGGTTTTGTTTGCAACTGGAATGTACTCTTGCAGCTACAAGTAGAGGTAACAGGAGCTATTCTTTGAACATGTAAAGTAACATCAGTCTTTACTCTCCAGAAAAAAAATTACATGCTGACATGTCTTAGATTGGACAACTGAAATTATTCACTATTTCTTATAACTTTCACCTTAATATCTCAGTACCTCATTTTTTTCCACTGTAAAATGAAAATGTGAATGCTATCTAATCTTATGTTGCTGTTAAGACTATTAGATTTTGCAGTTTGTAATACCCTTCCAGAAATGGTCGAGTAGAGGTGAGGCTGTACCTCCTCAGTTAGAAGTTAGGAAACATGTCCAACCACACAGTGGGTAGTGAGGGAACCTACTGACAAGCACGTTATAAGGGTGCGCAAAAGGATGGTGCTGGTGGTTTTGCCCTACCTTGCTTCTGATTAAGAGGCACAAACATTAAATACCACAAACCGGTCTAAAAATTGTTTTAGAGTCTCTTAGGTATTTTGGGCAAACCTTCTTTAAAATATATTGCATAAGTAGCTTTCACTGCAATAACCATGGCCCCATCACACAACTGGAAAATAATGTTTTTGTTGCAAAATCAAGATCATGTGCTAGCCAAGTGAAGATGCATCTGGGAATATAATAGAAAAGATTTTGAAATTATTCACATAAGTTTTTACTGCAAACACATTTTTCATACCAGGGTGTGTGTATCAGTTAATTAAGTCTAAGATTGCCCTGTTTCTTAGGGGTGATAAAATAATATTTCAGGCTTAGAAAAGCATGTAAATATGTTGAAAAAAAATAATCCCCTACTGCCAGAAGTTAAGAGTAAAAATGAAGGTGCTCAGAGTGTGTGTGTATGTGTCGATTACCGTTGTGCAGTGGACAGGACTGCTATGCTAGGGCCACAAATAAAATTTGAAATCTGGATCATTATTTGCACTTGCATTCATTGCAAGCTGGAGCCATTTGTCATTTTTGAAAATCACACTCTGCATGTTTAGGCATGTCCGGTGCTCAGTGGTACATCACAGCATCTACTGTGCACCTAGTGGTTTGGCAAACAGTGAAGAATATCACATTGCTATACAGAAAGGCTGATCATGAGCAGAAATTTTTTTTTTTTTTATAGGCACATTAAAGGCTCCTTCTTTAGTCCCAAGGGCAGATTTAACAGGTGTAATAGTCTTTTCATGACTGCCTGTTGAGGTCTTTTAAAATGGGTCATTCACTGATGGAAGTTTTAGATGGCTTTGTTCTATCTCAAAAATTGTATTGTTTCCATTGCAATTTATCTTTCAGATTTTGCTCTTGACCTTCTTGCATTCAGTGATGTTCCTCTGAGTGCTATCCTGATGTTTCCCAAAACTGAAATATATTTCAATCCCTCTGGGAAATCTTGAATATCAATTTGTCAGTGTGAAAATTAAGTTCATCAGACTCCTGCAGCATTAACTTTGTAGTACTGAGGCTAATGATTTTTCTCCTCAAAGAGCCCAAGAAAGCAGATAAGTTTTTTCGTCTTTTTATAGATAGAGAGCTAAGGCACAGATTGTCTGAATTATCCAAGGTGATGCAAAAAGTTTGCAGCACAGCTGGGAAGAAAACCTTTATCTCTGGAACACATAAAAGATTCCTTATTCTGTAAAACCATCTTGCCTTGCCTAGGCTTTCCCCCCCACCCCCCCCCCCCCCC